>JAYGGG010000262.1:0-122197 GCA_036346245.1 Bonia amplexicaulis
CCAACTTCTTTTCAATGGCGCGAAGCCAATCATCAGCGTCCATTGGTTTTGTACTGCTTGAAAAGGTCGGAGGCCTTATCCTTAGAAATTCTGACAATTTGTTCTGGGGAGCTTGAGCTGGTGGCTGATGCAATTGCTGAGCTGGGTTGTTGATGGCTTGAGCTAGGAGCTGAATCAGTTGAGTCTGATTTGCCATTAATTGAGTCGATCGGTCCGACTTCAAGCGAGGCGGAGGATTGGAGCATCTGCCTTCCTTGTGCTTCGGCGTTAGCATTGGGGTTGTTGTCAATGACGTTCCTTCTTGTGTTCACCATCTTGATTGAAGTTTAGATAAGAGGAGACTTAAGGCAAAGGAGGGAAAGGGGTTGTTTTGCACAATCCAACAAAAACACCAATCTTAGCAAAAACCTTTAGTAAATATTAGTTACGGCTGTCGACAAAAGAGGAAACTGACAGCTCATAACTTCGTCTACTTTCTAGCTTAACAACTTAATCTAAAAGGGTTAAGGGTTGTCTTGGTGTGATCATTCGCAACTCTCGAGGTTTGATCTCTTAACGCAGCGGCGGAGGCGATGAATCCAGACTTGTTGACCATCTATGGTTGTTTTGAGTAAGTGAAGATTTAGAAATGGGTTTTCAAGTAATGACATAAAGATAAGGAGAATTAGAAGATGAGAGCAAAGATTAAGAGTCAAGAGTAGCATAGATTGAGGGGTAAGAATAAGCAAAACTTTTGAAATTACTTTTATTTAAAATAAATCCTTAAGGTCCAACCATTCTATTCTATCTTCGGTCACGTCCTAAGTCATTATTGCTCTGATACCATCTCTGTCGGGACCCGGAGCAACAACTCCGAAACCCTCTGTGTTAATCGCACTATCCTAGGAAAGCTTAGTGCACACAGCAGAACAAAGACAAATATCATGCTTAATGATAAATTTCATTTAACTAAATATGAGCCTGATGGCCAAAGTTTACAATAGCAGCGGAAGATAACAGTGGAAGAAAAACAAATAACAGCAGCCCATCCAGCCTTCCCACAAGGCGAATGACTGTAAGACGTGGCCTAGTCGTAATCCTCACCGAAGTCGTCGAAGGCTTCCTCTGAAAGAGTGAAATTAAGCAACATGAGTACAAACGTACTCCACAAGTTACACCACGAGGTTTAACAGAGTTAATGCATGCATATGGAATATCAAAGAAGGCATAATATGGTTAGTTTGCATAAAAGGTAACATTGAAGTAAATATCATAAAGTAAGTGCGAAAGCTGAATTTGATACAACACGTAAAACAACATTGTAATCAACATAAGTAACGTTAGTGCAGGCTCCAACCAAACACTAACCTATTCACGGGCATCCCACCCGGACCAACTTTTCTCAAAATCAAACTCGTACGGATTCCATCCATCCATACATTTTTTTTCAAAACTCTCATGGATTCCATCCATCCACAAGGTTTCATAAAACATTTTCAAAAACAAAGTCTAATCCGTGAAAAACTTTACTCAGCTTGCCCATGACCGTGGGCACGGCTATCCAAGATAGGATATACGCTCTGCAGAGGTTGTACGACTTTACCCACAAGATATGATAATCTCATATTGTCGCCCACTACACGCTTCCTTAGGCGCATGATCGAGAAAATCATAACAAAGCCTTTACAATGATCCATTGCCACATAACCACGCCGCCACTAAGGTTTCACCACAGCATGAATCCACATGCTGGAGCCCCCTCTTGTGCCATGTGAGACTTCTCACGGACTACGCCGCGCCCACATTCAGCCTATAGCGAGATCATGTTGGAACTTCACAAATTAGTTGGCTAGGTCCGTCCCATACCGGACTTGTGGTAGTACGAAAGGGCTTTGCAATAGTAGCTCACAGACTGGTCCTTTACTGACGTAGGCACTAATCACATACCCTTTGTGCCTGGCAATCAACATTGCGTCACCAAACGACAATGCATGCCAGCAAGCACCCACCACTCTAACCATTTGCCTAAGTCTAAACCAAGTTTACATATTTTGCTTGGAAATACTTTCATAAACATTTTGACTTACCAAAGTTAAGAATTCAAGATAAAGTTTATCATTTTATGTGAAAGATTATCCCAAATCATAATATTCTCAGCATGGCTAAGCATTTGTACCAAATTTCTAGTCAGTGCTATTGTACTAACTAGGTTTTAACTATGGTTGACAAGGTATAATGGCATGAAATGTCAACTTTAGCTGTCCAAAGAATTTGGGTATAACTACAGTTCAAAACTGAATTTAAACTAGACTTGATTAAAATTACGCATGCATAGTAATTTAAAAACAATATAAATAATTTTAAATAATGGGATCAACATGATCAAAGGTGTAACTTGCCTTGCTTGGAGACCGGGTTCGGATCGCAGAAGTCGCTCTCTCCGAGATCGTCGAAATCTATACGCGAAGAACCAAACAAATAAAATTCAAACAAAATTCAAGTAAAATTCAAAAATTTAAAATCTATATTTGAATAGTTTAGGATTTTAGAAAAATTTAGAAATTTGAACGGCTCAAATCGGAGTTAAAATGAACAAGTTATGGCTTCCGGAAAATTTAAAAGAGAGAAAAAGAAAAAGGCTGATTTTCGGAATTATTTTTATACTGAAAAATACCATTTATGACATCAGCAGGGTTTTTAATTTCGGTCTAATTATTTTTATAAAGGAAAATGGAATTATGACGTCATGCTGACGTCAGCAGATTTTGAATTTTTCGGAGGGAAATATATTTTTTTGACAGGTGGGCCCGGTCTACCGTGGACCGGGTCCATGGACCGGCGACCGGGGTGAGGTGGTATGCGTGGCGGCGTGGCGACACGCGCCACCACGCTGAAAGCGGCGGCGGCGTGGCGCCACGTGGGCGAGCACAGGCGCAGACGGCCGTGGCGGGCGCCGGCCACGGCCGAGGGGCGGAGATAGAGGAGGCGGCGGGGAACTCGGGGCTCACCGGCCGGGCTCGGGTGGCCGGAGGCGGCGGAGGAGAGATGGCGGCGGCGCATGGGCGGCGAGGCTCGGTGGCGGGAGAGGAAGCCGAGGTGGGAGGAGGGCGGGGAGGAGGCGGTCAAGATGCGCTCGGTGGGGGTTTATAGGGAGCGGCGGCATGGCTCACGGAAAATGCGGGATGAACCGGAGATCGTGGCTTTTATCTCATCAAGATCGAGATCCGGTTTGAATCATCAGAGCCCTCCAAGACCTTTGGGTACCCAAAGATAGTGAATGCCATAGCTCATGGTTGCCTTTAGATAACGCATCACTCTTGCAAGAGCACGCCAATGATCATCTTCCGGATTTAAAACAAATCGGCTTAGCTTGCTCACAGCAAACGAGATGTCAGGCCTCGTAGCACTAGCTAAATACATCAATGAGCCAATAATCTAGGAGTATCTCAATTGATCCTTGTTATTCTCTGGTTTTCCTCAATAACACACTAGGATCATAAGGAGTAGAAGCGGGCTTGCAGGTCACTATAACCAAAGCGACTCAAGACCTTCTCCACATAGTGGGATTGCACAAGTGTAACCCCACCATCACCTCCTCTTAGTAGCTTATTGTTAAGAATCACATCAGCCACTCCCAAATCTTTCATCTCAAAACTCTTGGACAGAAAGTCCTTGACCTCCTCAATCACATTGAGGTTGGTCCCAAAAATCAGTATGTCATCAACATACAAGCACAAGATCACTCCTTCTCCCCCATCATAGCAATAGTACACACATCTATCGGCTTCATTCACAGCAAAGCCAGCAGATGTCAATGTTCTGTCGAACTTCTCATGCCATACAAAGATTTTAACAACTTGCACACCTTTCCTTCTTGACCTTCTACCACAAACCCGTCTGGCTGATCCATATAAATTTCCTCCTCCAACTCTCCATTTAGGAAAGCTGCCTTAACGTCCATTTGATGAACGAGAAGACCATGAGAGGCAGCCAGGGCAAGTAGTACTCGAATTGTGGTTAATCGGGCAACAGGTGAATAAGTATCAAAGAAGTACTCGCCTTCTTTCTGAGTATAACCCTTGGCCACAAGGCTTGCCTTGTACTTTTCAATTGTACCATTAGGCCTAAGCTTTTTCTTGAAAACTCATTTGCATCCTACAGGTTTACTCCCATAAGGACGGTCAACGACCTCCCAAGTTCCATTAGACATAATAGAGTCCATCTCACTGCATCGCTTCCTTCAAAGAGTCGAGTCGGAGAAGAATATGCCTCTTCAATGGTTCTTGGAGTGTCATCCATGAGGTATACAATAAAATCATCACCAAAGGATTTTGCAATCCTCTGTCTCTTACTCTTTCGAGTAACTTCATTGTTATCCTCCTCGTGATTTTCCATAGGCGTTTGCTCAACATGTTCTATCGGCACAAAAGAATCAAGCGAAATTATAGGTTCTTGACTAGATGAGCTAGGTACATCACATTTCATAGAAAATTTATTCTC
Organism: Bonia amplexicaulis; assembly: GCA_036346245.1. Taxonomy (NCBI): domain Eukaryota; kingdom Viridiplantae; phylum Streptophyta; class Magnoliopsida; order Poales; family Poaceae; genus Bonia; species Bonia amplexicaulis. Next base: position 4,480 of record JAYGGG010000262.1, read on the forward strand.
AAAAAATGTAGCATCTCTGGACTCTATGATTGTACCAACACGCACGTCAGGTACTCCGGTTTTTATAATTAAGAACCTATAACCCACGCTATGCATAGCATAACCAAGAAATACACAATCTACGGTTTTTGGTCCAAGTTTGCGCTTCTTGACAATTGACACGTTAACTTTGGCCAAACATCCCCAGGTGCGCAAGTATGAGAGAGTCAACTTCTTCTTTTCCCATTCCTCGAATGGTGTTACTTCTTTGTTCTTTGTAGGAACTCTATTCGTGACATGACACGCGGTCAATATAGCCTCACCCACCATTCCTTAGAAAGTACCGCATGTTCTAACATGGCGTTAATTAAGTCAGTTAGAGTGCGGTTCTTTCTTTCGGCAACCCCGTTTGATTCGGGAGAATAGGGAGGACGTCCTCTCATGAATAATTCCATGTTCCTCGCAAAATGAAGTAAACTCATTTGAAAATACTCTCCCCACGATCGACCTTACCCGCTTGATTTTTCTCTCAAGTTGGTTTTCTACCTCAGCTTTATAGATCTTAAAGTAATCAAATGCTTCATCTTTTGTTTTCAATAAATACACATAGCAAAATCTAGTGCAATCATCTATAAGCGTCATGAAATATTTCTTTCCACTTTTACTCAACACACCATTCATCTCGCACAAATCGAATGAATGAGTTCTAATGCCAAATTCCTCGCCTCTTTTGCTGCCTTGTGAGGCTTGCGAGGTTGTTTCGATTGAACACACGCATGGCACTTAGAACCTTTGACCAAAGTGAATTTCGGGATTAAACTCATATTAGCTAAGCGTGTCATACACCCAAAGTTAACATGACAAAGTCGTGAATACCAAACATTAGATTCATCATCATCGTTACACACATGGTTCACAACTTTATTATAGGAATCCATCAAAGAGAAACGAAACAAGCCTCCGCTCTCATAACCTTTACCAACAAATGTTCCATACTTGGACACGACACATTTATTGGACTCAAATGTAAGTCTAAAACCATCTCTACACAGTAGAGATCCGCTGACGAGATTCTTCTTTATGGAGGGGACATGCTGCACGTTCTTCATTGACGGCCTTTCCCGGTAAACTTCGGATCGACCGTACCAACACCATGAACAGCTGCATGCAATCCGCTCCCCATCAACAAGGAGCAACCTCGATGCACTGATAAGATGAAAACAAGAAAATATCAAGACACACATGAATATTAGCACCAGTGTCAACCCACCACTCAGGTGATTGACAAACCAAAAGAACTGTAGGTAAATAATTACCATACCCCGATGTTCCTCCAAAGATCACTAATAACCTTGTTGTCGACTTCTTCTGCTTATCCTTGCGGTCTGGACAATCCTTAGCCCAATGGCCAAAATCACCGCACACAAAGCAGATGCCCTTTCCTTTGCCTTTCTTCTTAAATTCAGTAGTGGCCTTGGGCTTGACAATAGGCTTATTTTCTTCTTATTGTGGATAGCCCGAGGGTTCTTCTTACGCACCAAATTGGCACTAGAACCTCCTCAAGACAACTTTCTTGCCACGAGTATCTTTTGCCCTCGCCTTCTCTTCAACACCAAGAGTGCCAATGAGATCAAGAACACCGAACACCGCCTCTTGTGTTTTAGAGAGGTAGCAAAATCCGACCAAGAAGGTGGTAACTTGGCGATAATACCGTCGACCACAAACTTGTCCCAGAACTCGCACTTATTGTTCTCAAGCTCATTTGCCGTGCCGAGTCTCATGAGCTTGTTCTACTACAGAACGGTCATCGACCATCTTGTAGTCATAGAACTGCTCCATGACATACGACCACCGCCGACATCGAAACTCCGAACTTAGCCTCAAGTGCATCCCACATTTCTTTGCCCGTAGGCAAATGCATGTACACATCCACAATGTTATCTGCCAGTATGTTAACAAGTGCATCTCGAAACAAGTTATCCGCTATATTGAACTTGCGTTCGTTCTCAGCAGATAGAGGTTCAGCGGGCTTGCCTTGTGCAACATGAAAACATTCCATAGCAGTAAACCACAAGATTGCACGTGCACGCCATCTCTTAAAATTGGAACCATCAAACGGAGGGTGCGGCTTAAGCGACGCAGCAAAGCCAACTACCGAAAAAGACCTATCAAGTTTTTGGATTGTTGAATATCTAGTCAATTTTCGGCATATTTTAATCCAGAAATTCAGCATATAAAGCATGACATATAAAAGCATAAGTGATTCAACAATGATGTATTCATATTCGCTAATGAACAAGCTAACAAAGATCTATTAACATATTCATAGCGCATGTAAACAAATACATCGATAAGTTTTCGTGTTATACCCTCGGGCGGGTCGGTGTCGGAGACACCGGATGCGCCGTTACCATCATCGACATGATGGCCTATTCGATGTAGTCGATCGAGGCGAGATGCAGGACGAAGCGTGATGCAGGAAGATGTTCGCCGTGCAGTTCACCACCAGGATGTAGAAGATGTCACAGAATGAGCGGATCAGCGCAAAGCGCTCCCGAAAACTTGATCGCCCATCTACCGTGCGGTACACAGACGGACGGAGTTTGAGGTTTACTCGCCCGTAACCTTCGCGCGCAAGGTTTCGGACCGAGATTGCGAGAGCAATGACAAAAGCAGAACTGAATATCGTTTTTCTTATTCTCTCCCGTATGGAGTAGAGAGCCTTTTATGCTCTGTTCCTCTGTAATAGCAAAACCGAAGAGGCCAGAGTAACCGCAGCAAAAACGAAGAGGCCAGAGTAACTGCAGCCATTAGTTACTAGTAACTGCAACCATTACTCGAAAGTAACCGCAGCCATAATTCACTAGTAACTGCACCGTTACTGCCAGCAATTTGCTAATACTATTTACTGCGAGTCAGTGTGTTTCGATTTTTGAATAGATAAAGAAAAACATGCCCGCACCCGACACGCCCACGCTGCACTGCGGCGTGCGTGTGTTGACTCTCTTCAATTTCACAAGGAGGGTTACCACGTTCCACCTTTTAAAGTGGTGTAACTCCCATTTAATTCTCCATATAAGACGTTTGTCAAACTACAAATATCACATGTTCTGCTACCTCCATTCTCTTTTAGTTCTCATTCTTACCATTAAAGTAGTCTCTAATACCATCTTCGATCATTACTACTTCTAATTACATTTTAATAAAAATATTAAAAAATACAAAGATAAGAGAGTTCAATCTGCGAGAATAATTTTCATGTTATAGGATATCTCAATATTTCATACAGATATATTTGTACAGGAAGTCTTAAAAAGGTGACGACACACTCTAAAATGACAGACGAAGTAGTGCATATGGCATAGATAATTGTTGCCATTTTGTCCCAGTTGGCCGTGCACAGCACATGGTCTCGGCACGGTCAAGGTCAACCACAGTCCTTCCACGTAGAAGTGCCTGACCGACTACAGCATCAGGATCCGCACCTTCGCCAGGCATATCGAACACGTGTACCTGATAATATCCTCAAAGTAGGGGAGAGAGAATTAACATAGATGGGATTTTGCACGTACCATGCGATAACACGATACTGGGTTCTTTTGCTTAAAGTCCGTCTATTTCATGTTATCTGTGCTAACTAGTTTTTAAACGATTTATTTTGAAATAAAATTAATAAAAGAATTATAGTAACAGCTAAAATGATATACAACTATTTTTCTGTACGTACAATAACTACCTTTTAAACTATATATTTTTTAAGACCGAGTCAATAGAAAGATTATAGTAAAAAGTATATTAAATTTAGCTATACAGCTAAAATAACATACAACTATTTTTTTAATACATACTATCTCTCACAAACATTTATATTTAAATATTTAAACTATAAATCATAAACCACCATTCCAACAAAACTTACCCGGTACATATGCACGGATCGGCGTAGCTATTAAAAATCACAAAGAATCAGCCAACCCATGCATCCAGTCACCACCTTCCAGAAGTGCCCAATCGCGTATACGTGGCGCCGGCGTCCGCGGCATGCACACGTCCCGCTCCGTCTTTATGCCAAAGAAAACCACTTGCGCCACCTGACCCAGCCATCCATGTACGCGTACCCCCCTACCGTGGCCTCCCGAATCCACAAATCTTTCTCTCTCGCAGCAGTATAAATAGCCAACACAAGTTGTGCAAAGATCGAATCAAAGCTAGTACAACACACTGTCCTGTAGACCATTCTGGCATAGTAATCCAAGCGAGAAATTAAAACTGCAGGTTGAGAGGTAAGATGGAGTACCAGGGGCAGCACGGCCACGCCACCAGCCGCGTCGACGAATACGGCAACCCGGTGGCCGCACACGGTGCGGGCGCCGGCGCCGGTGGGCAGTTTCAGCCAGCGAGGGAGGAGCACAAGACCGGAGGCATCCTGCGCCGCTCCGGCAGCTCCAGCTCCAGCTCGGTGCGTCTCTCAATACTTGCGTATATACATCTGTGCATATACGGTTGTAGTGTTTCGTTGCTAATTTGTGTCGACGTGTATTCTGCAGTCATCTGAGGACGACGGCATGGGTGGGAGGAGGAAGAAGGGCGTCAAGGAGAAGATCAAGGAGAAGCTCCCCGGCGGCCACAAGGACGGGCAGAAGCAGACGACGGCGACCGGCGGTGCCTACGGGCAGCAAGGGCACGCCGGGATGACCGGCGCCGGCGCGCACGGGACAGCGGCCACCGGCGAGAAGAAGGGCATCATGGACAAGATAAAGGAGAAGCTCCCCGGCCAGCAGACGACGGCGACCGGCGGTGCCTACGGGCAGCATGGGCACACCGGGATGACCGGCGCCGGCGCGCACGGGACAGCGGCCACCGGCGAGAAGAAGGGCATCATGGATAAGATCAAGGAGAAGCTCCCCGGCCAGCACTGAGCTGCTCGTGCCGAGGCGTAGGCAGAGCGGAACAATAAAATATCGTACGTGAGACGCTTTCCGCTGTCTTGTGTGTGGTTGTGTGTGGCGTTTGTAATTCAGCTGTGTACGCTTTTCTTTCTGTGAAAGCGAACGTGTATGTGGCATGTATTTTCTTCGTACATAGATAAATGTGTTATCTTTAGATCGTTAATTTATAGATGTCTTTAATTTTGTACGTGAGTGGTTGGATGTTAACTAACGAATGGCTCTAGAAGTGGCTGGTGGACCGGAGCATGGGCTCCATATATATAGATGGGTTTTACCACGGTTGCGCTACCAACTTGTGCTTCCATGCTTGCTGTTGCATTTCGGTATCCTGGCTGACTGTGCTTCTATGCGGATAAATTTAGCATTTCGGTTTCCTAATTTAATTTGGCTTCCACTAGTAGGATATAGCGATGGATGGTCAATTGTCACACACGAAAAGGTCTCTTATCCTTGAAAGAGGTATGTTGTTAACATTTGAGTTTTTTCGTAGTTCATATTGAAGAACCGTCGCTGACGATCAGTCCAATCGATTTATCTGTTTATGTAAAATTAGATTAATTATAAAAGATAGAAATAGCAAATTAAAAACACAGAGAGATAGAAATAATTTTTGGTTTTTTTATTGCTTTTTTATTCCGTATACAAAATAGACAATAGTACTCTCTATTTAGAGCCTAGTGGTGAGGTGCCTACCATGAGTTAAGGTTTTAAGTTCAGGTCTAGGTTTTCTAATACTCCTTATTGGGCATTTATTTAACACGTTCATGCTCATCAAAACTTCATAAAAGCTTAGTGGGAAAAATTTAGAGAAAGAGTACATAATGCATATTATATTGTGTTGCACGAATTACCTCATTAAAAATCTTGGTCGAAAAACTTCAGGAAAAACTCATCAAGTGGAAAAGAGTACAATCCACCTAATTTCGTTCAATCTTCAGGACTTATTTTTTGGGTAATCGATCTTTATGATCAAGATTTAATAACGAGCTTGGGAATATTCTCCCCATGAATTTTGCGCTTCTCTAAGTCTCATCATTCCAATTCCTCGTACGCATCTTTCGAAACTAGATGCTAGAAGTGACTTAGTGAATAAATCTGCAAGATTCTCATATGACTTAGTATGCAGTACCTTAATTTCATCCATCTTTTGCAATTCATGAGCATAGAAGACTTGGGGTTGACATGCTTTGTGAGATGACTCTTCACGTAGCTCGTTTGCATTTGTACAAGACAAACTGCATTATCTTTATAGATAATTGTGGGAGCTTGCATAATATTCATCCCACATGACTGCTGGATGTGGCGAATCATTTGTCGAAGCCAAGCACATTCTCGTGCAGCTTCATACAGTGTTATGATTTCTAAGTGGTTCGTCAAAGTCATTATAAGACTTTGCTTAGATGATTTTCATGAAATTACAGTTCCACCACACAGGAATACATAGCCTGTTTGTGACCTTGCGGTATGCGGGTCTGACAAGTACCCAGCATCTACATAGCCAGTCAAGTTCAAATCTTGATTGTTTTGTAGAATAATCTAAGGTCCTTACTTCATTGGAGGTATCGGAAGATGTCTTTTATTCCCTACAAATGTCTTTTGGTAGGTTCTGCACTATGCCTTGCTAATAGATTTACAGTAAATACGATGTCCGGTCTAGTGCAGTTTGTTAAATAGATAAGTGCTCATACTGCAGTTAAGTATGTGAATTCCGATCCTGAGACTTTCTTCCCCTCTTCCCTAGGTCGGTATGGATCTTTTTCTTGCTGTAAAGATCTCCCGATCATCGGTATTCTCGATGGGTATGCCTTCTCAAAGCCGAACCTTTCTAACATCTTCTGGGCGTAGGCTAACTGATATACTAATATTCCTTCAGGGACATGCTCAAGCTACAGGCCTAAGCAATATTTGGTTTTACCCAAATCTTTCATGTCAAATTCTGACTCTAGGTAAGAACTTGCTTCTTTTATGTTTTCCATTGTCCCGATTATATTCAGATCATCTACATATACTGAGATTATACAAAATCTATTCTGGGATCGTCGTATAAATACACAGGGACAATCTTCATTATTTGTGTAGCCTTTCTTACATAGAAAGTCGCTTAAGCGATTATACCACATCCCGCCTAATTGCTTGAGTCCGTACAGTGATTTCCTAAACTTCACACTGTACAGATTTCTATTTGCTCTGTCTTGGTTCGGGACAGGGATACCTTTAGGTATCTTCATATAAATCTCTGAATCCAAGTTTCCATAAAGGTATGCAGTTACCACATCCATCAATTTCATTTCTAAATTCAAGTTTACTGCCATTGAGATCAAGCAATTAACTCCTGGACGTTGAGTGAAACCTTGTGCTGCCAACCTTGCTTTATATCTTACAATTTCATTTCTTTCATTTCTCTTTCAAACAAATACCCACGTGTTCACACCTTCACGTAACCACACTAGAGCTATGCAGATTAGTTGGCCCTGCCTACATTTTGCCAGCATGTGGTCGTACTGTTGTACCCTGGGAGGTCATCGCAAGATTCAGTCCTTAGATATTATCTGGGCGGTTCTACCACAATCCCCTTTGTGCTTTCATTGCACCATTCACACATACACACACCCTCGAACCATCCGCCCAGATAGTTAAGCATGTGGGGTTTTTAGGATCGTAAAGTATTTATACCAACATACATCAGTCATCATCACAATGACTTCCCCCACCAAATCCTTTTCATGTTTAAAAAGTGATGCTTGGGTGCTCTCATACCCATGAATATCTAAGCAATACTAGGCATAGCGTATACTTATGGACTTATTTTCAAAAGAATACTATTATTACTGTTGCTAGGTGACAAGGATCGCACAAGCAAGTATTCAAAATGAAGTTGTAGTATTAATCAAGGAAAAACATGGACATATAACTAGGAGCTTAAATTAATCATGAACTTGATTATAAAACTATTAGCATGCAATTCAAGAATTTAAACAAAACTAATTTGCAGAAAAGTAGGCTCAATATGATCAAAGCATTGACTCGCCTTGGTTACAGAGGTCCGGATTACGAACGTTGGAGTCTCAGACTGCATGACTTCCTCTTCTGGGCTTCGAATGCTATTTTTACGTGTGCAAAAATTTGGATAAAAATCAGCAAAACAACCAAAATATTACAATAAAATCCAAACGAGCTTCAAAAATATTGGTTCTGGTTCCATTGGATATCTCTTGAATTTATATGAATTTAGATATTTGTTTCATTTAATTTGGAGTTAAAATGAATAAGTTATGTCCATTTGAAAACTTTCGGTCTGATTAAATACCGAAAATAACAAATCCTAACAGGTGGGGCCCACTGTAGTGACCGGCGCTCCGGCGCCGACTGCGTGGGGCCCGGGCGGTAGTGGCTCACTCCTCCTTATCGCCTCGACAAAGGGACCCGGTGTCACGGACGCGTGCGCATAGTCGCCGACAGTGGGACCCACATGTCGATGGCGTTTTAAAAAAATGGCTCAACCTCAGGCGCTGCGTGAGCGGGGCTCGAACGCAGCCGAGGGAGCCGGGGAAGGTCAAGGCGCTAGCAGCGGGCTCATAGCGCATCTCAACCCATAAGGGTTGTTTTACCTCTTGAGGCGCGAGGGAGGCTAAGCAGAGGCGGTCCGGGGCCGGAGAAGGCGGTGGCGTCGCCGGCGACGGAGGACCGAGGAGCCTGGGGTGAGGCTGAAATGGGTTGTTTGTGTGCGGCGGGCGATGGCGCGACGGAGAGGGTCGGGGATCACCGGAGGTGGGTCGGCGACGTGCGACGGCGGTGAGCTCGGGAAGGCTTCCGGTGACAGCGAGGTACGGCCGTCTAGAAGCTCGGGCGAGGCCAGAAAAACGTCGGCGATGCTTTGGAGATGGTGTGGAAGCAGAGAATTGAGCTTCCACGGCGAGGATCGGTGGGAATCGCGGAGGGGGCCGGCGGCGGAGTTGAGGAAGAAGAAATCTGGCAATCGGGTGGCTATGGAGGCGATTAGGCGGTGGGAGGATGAGGAGAACACGACGAACAATTTGGAGGAGCCCGTGCTTTATAGCCGACCGAATGGAGCTGGCCACAGCGGACCGTAGACGAGGGAGGGTGTGTGCAGCGGGTTGGCGGCGACGACAACGGGCGGAGGGCGCAATGGGTTCAAGGGGCGGATTCGCGACTTGGTCGCTGTCTGGCCGAGGAGGAGAGGGGGTCCGGTGCGTCTTTCGCGAGGAAAGAAGGAGGAAGATGGAGGGCTGGCGGTGGGGCCCGCATGTCGAGAGGCCGAGGGAGAAGAGAGGGACGCCGGGAAGGAAATGGGTTGGGCGGTCGGATGGCTCCCCATTTTCTTTTATTTCTTTTCTTTTCTTTTCTTCTTTTCTTTTCTTTTTCTTTTTTGATATATTTATGTTTGGTATAAATATATATCTAAATTTTGTATGTGAATCTTTAGGTTTTAGGCCAAGTATTTCACCCATTTTATGGATCATCTTTTCAGATTTGGATTTGAAATTTGAAGCCTCTATTATTTAAACAAGTGTATTTCTTTCTTAACATTTTAACTTTTTGGAACCTTAACCAGTTTTTCCAGAAAATACTATAAAAGCTCAAACTCAACACAACGCATCGAAAAATAATTCATAATATTATATTTTACAACCTTTAAATTTTCAGGATGTTACATATTTCCTCCCTCTAATGTTGGGAAATTATCCTCATCCAATATGCAATTATCGAAGCGGGCATTATGCAAATCTCCTGTCATGGGTTTTAAATACCTGATTATGGATGATGTCACATAACCAACGTATATCCTAGTCTTTCAGAGAGGACCCATTGCAGTACGCTGTGGAGGGGGTATAGGTACATAAACCTTACATCCAAATCTTCGGAGATGAGAAATTTTCGGTACTGACCCTTGCGTTAGTTGCACAGGTGAATTGATGTTGTAGTCCGATGGTTTAAAGTTGATGAGATTTGTTGCATGTAGGACTGCATGTCCCTAACATGTAGCTGGCAAATTACAATTCTGTAAAAGACGTCGGACAATAAATGTAATTCTCTTGATTAATGCCTCTGCTAAACCATTCTGGGTATGGACATGCGGTACAGAATACTCAACTGTAATTCCTATTGCTATGCAATAATCATCAAATGCCTTTAAAATAAATTCTTGGGCATTGTCCATTCTGATGGACTTTATGTGATGATCAGGGCAAATATTTCTGATGCGAATTATCTGTGCGATCAGGTTTGCGAAAGTATGGTTTCTCGTAGACAATAAACATACGTACGACCATTTCGAGGAAGCATCGATGAGTACCCTGAAATATTTAAATGGCCCTGAAAGTGGTTGAATGGGAACGTGTAATATCCCGAACGTCGTTACGACGTAAGTTTTTAAAACAATCGCGGAGTCGCCGGTTTTTGGGCAAACCGTGGGAAGGGAAAAATATAAATTGTAGAACATTGAAAAATGAATAAAATATATTAAAAATTAATTAAAAAACTCAGAGTGGCCTGCCTGGGGAGTGGACCGATCGCCTTGGGCCTTCGCCCCACCCCTCTTTCCCACCCATCCCTACCGCACCCCTCCCCCAAACCAGCCGCCACCCTCCCTTTGGTGCCCCATTGCTGCCCTTGGAGCCAAGGAGAGGAAGGAGAAGGAGAAGAAGGAGAAGGAGAAGAAGGAAGGAGAAGGAGAGGAGAAGGAAGGAGAAGAAGAGGAGGAAAAAAGTGGGGTGACCCATTATCTAGGTAATTTTTTCTCATCTCAAACCCTCTGTTTCTATGAACAATTAGGGTTCTTAGCACGGATTTTGATGGTAGTTAATAGATTAATTGTCCGATTAGAGATTTGCTGCTGTCTGCTGTAGATTAATTCGCGCAGCGCGGCTGTACTTGCGGATTTGACCTGGTAAACAAATTTTCCTGCGGACTCTCCCAAAAGGAAAGTTGTAGAGGACTTCCAGATCCGTCTCCTGTATGTTTTTCGGATTTTCTGCCATGGGATCTAGGAGTTACAGGGTCTGGAATACCGCTGTTTGTCAGGCGAGCAGATTGGTACAGGCCGACGACAATCTAGGAATTTGAGGTAGTAAATGATTTTTATGCTCATGGCCGTAATGGAGGAAGTTGTAGATAATCTTGTAATCTAGCTTCTGTAGAAATTGAAGAATTTTTAGACCCCTGTAGTGTTACTGGGACGCAATTGAACACTGCTGTCCAATCTGCCAGAACAGAGTTCTTCCTCTGTTTTGGGCATCAAATTACCCCTAGCTGTGATCAAAATAAAAATATGTGTTCTACTTAAAAAATGTAGGCTTTTAAGCCATGAATCCAAAGAGGTATCATTTGCTATATTGGATCATTTTTTTTAAGATACGAAAATTTGATGCAGCGCTGCTGTAGAGGGTAATTTGCTAAATTGTTGAGCGGAGAGGAGTTTGTGCGGGTTCGGGGTTCTAGCGACGTCTTAATTATTTTGGTCGTGTTTGTATGTTGTGGTTGTGTGCTGAGAGTTGTCTTTTGGACAGGTGGTCTTGTCCCTCAGCGCTCTTGATTTTACTTCGCTTCATCGGATTGAGGCAAGTGAACGTAGCGGTGGTTGCTACCGTTTAACTTGTTATTCCTTCCACTTGCAATTTACATTATTATCTTAATTTGATACATTATGCCATTACTGCATGATATTTTAATTGTGGAGATGGTAGCAAATATTTATCCATTGATATGTTGATATTATGGTAGTAGACATGTGGAATTCTTGCTTAATGTTATAATGTGGAACATGAAAATAACATGTGGTGGATGTGGATATATTGAGAGCATGATAATGCTCCTTGTGGATGGATTAATATGATTAAAGAATTATCATATCATTCATGTCATATCATGTCATTTCCATATGTGGATGTTGACTCACTTAGCCGCGACCGTACAGGTACATCATCGTATATTGCTGTAATACGATGCACCTCTTCACCCGCGGGAAGCATCGTATATTGCCGTAATACAATGCATTACAATTCCTGCCCTGGCAAGAGTGATGTGGAGCATAGCATGAAGCATTCATATGCTTTGTATTGTGAAAAGATCATTTGCATACATATGTAATATATTGTGGTGATGTTATTTTGTGGAATATACAACTTTCTAGTTGTAATGTGGAATTGGCTCATGTGAGCTATTTGTGGTATGAGGATTGTGGATGTGGTCGTGGAATAGGATTCGTCCCTTGTGTGTGGTAAGAGTTGTGGTTGTGGCATGAGATTCTTTTCACTTGTATTAATTGTTGATAGCAATTGTGGATGTGAGAATCAATAAAGTAGTGAGATGATCACACATATGTTTTATTGTCTTTGATGGTGATTTGAAGTTGAGGATATAATATTGTTATTTGTGGAAGATTAAATGTTTCATTTGCATTTAATTATGGATAAAATGATGCATTCATATGCCTATTAAATCTGAAATTGAAGAGGTATGATTCATGGAAGTTCACGGTGATTAATAATTATGGACATGAATTGTGGTTGTAGTTGTGTGGAATTATAAATGATGATATATAATTGTTTGTAATTTGAATAGCCTGTTAAACAGTTTGCTTGCTGAGATTTTTATCTCACCCTTGTTTCCCCCTCCCTACAGGTGGACTTTGAGGATGCATTGGGAAGATAGAGCAGCACCACATTGATGCACATGGATTTTATTTTAATGCTGAGATAAAGTCGAAAGAACTCTAGTCTTTGCTTATCTATCTTGTTGATGAATGTCTCATCTCATTAATGTTTAATTCGGAACCGTTCCTTTGGTTAATATGTTGAAGTTGATTATGAATAGTAAATTGTTATTGCTATTCCTGTTATTCCTAAGTTGTTTTTGCTTCCGCTTGTATTATCTTGTTAATAATTGTTGCCAGTTTATGTTATCCCGTAAATTGGCTAGTTGTAGAGCAGTTTAGTAGCATCCCAGGGTAATGTGGGTCCTGGGGTGTTACAGAATGCAAATGTCTCCTTAGATGCGATCTAGGAATGCAGGGACTTCATCCTTCACTTTCAGAGTAGAAGGCCTAGTAATTAGTTTTCTGGTGGCACATGCAGGGCACATAAAATCTTCATGATTCGGAAAATTATTTATATTAATATTATGCTCTTAGAAAGTTTTGATTATATTTCTCATCATTCTAAGACCTGGGTGGCCTAATCTGTCATGCTAGAGACATAAAAGTTCAGAGCTTCTAAATATTGTCTTCAGGGTAGTAGGTTGTAGGTGCCTTGATGTTGGTGTAGTATAGCTCAGTTTCTAATGAAGAAAGTTTTTCTAATACCCTTTTTCATTTGTTTCGTGCTTCGTAATGAGCAGGTATTCCTTATCGTACTCTTCTTCAATCTCAACCTGGAAACCGTTGGCGCGAATATTCTTAAAAATTAGGAGAGTTCTAGTCGATTCTGGGTACAACAAGGCATCTTGAATGACCAAAGTTGTGCCCATTGGGAGTATAGTTGTGGCTCTTCCTGAACCTATTATACAAGCATCGCTACCAGTGATTGTTGTAAGCCTTCCAACATTCTTACAAATTGACTGAAAATACTTCGTCTCTTTTAAGATGGTATTCGTTGTGCCACTGTCGGCTAAGCACACTTCCTCCATAGGGCGCTACACGTGTTCTTCGATTCACCGGAGCAATTCGTGCTGATAACGTGTTGAGGAATCGTCGCTGGCGATCAGTCTGATCGATTCCTCTACTTATGCAAAACCAGATCAATCATAGAAGACATAAATAGTAGATTAAAAACACAGAGAGATAGAGAGAGCTCATGGTCTTTCTTTACTGCTTTCTTTCTGATTCCGTATACAAAATAGCTAATAACTTTCTATCTATAGCCTAGTGGTGAGGTGCCCACCATGAGCCAAGGCTTCAAGCTTAGTCCCAGGTTTCCTAGCAGTTCAAATCTCACCAAACAACCGTCACGTTGCTATATCCGGATCCTCGTGGCTTTGCTTCCTAGCCGTTGGATTAAGAAAGGCTGATATCGACCTGGTCATTGCAGCGAAACTAATGTAGTAGCACTGTAGCATGGGGTACCGTACCATCCGATCTGAGCTGTTTATTTATGATCCAATGGCTGAGAATTGTTCAAAGCCACGGTTATTGTGCTTCTCTAGCTTCGCTGAGGATCTCGATCCATGCCTGCCACCTAATAGGTGTTGACTTTTCGGGCCTCTAATCCTTAAAAAATCTATTGTTCGACCGCTATCTCCACCGCACCCTCTTAGCTCGATGATGTAGCTATCACCTATACCTTCAAAACCTAACCTGGTAATCGTTCCACACAAAGCATGTGTTTGGATATCCGTGAGACGGTAAATATGAAACTTTGACCAATAAATTTAATTATAATATATTTATAAAATCTAATAAAATTATAATATTATGAAAGTACTTTTTGAGACAATCAATACATTATTTTCATATATCTAATCTAAATATTTAAGATACAGATAACCACATTTTCAAATGTTTGACTGCACCATGCCAAACAAACATGTTTTTTGGTTGTAGGGAGTACAACTCTTCCTCTGCAAACTTATTCATCAAAGAGTAAATAGCACTATCGGTCATTGAACTTGTCTGACCAATTCAAGTAGGTCATCCAATTTCCAAATTGTATATCTAGGTCCATAAACTCATTTAACTGAGACTCTAGGGATTAGCACATTAGACCGGGTACGAGTGATGATATAACACATACTCGTGCCACCATGGCACACAATGCATGTGAGTGGCACATAACGACAAGCATGACCACCATAATTTGCACAAATTTCTTCTTGTTTGAAACCCGAATGAACTACAGTGACTGAGGTAATCGCATGCAAAGGTGATGGCGCGCCCTAGTGTTTGGACTATGATGGTGATTGTTGCCAGGAGCAAGTAATTGAGGCCTAGGGAAGCCAACGACGATGGTAAGGAGCTCGGTCATGGATGGCAAGGGGGCTGGGAGAGGAGGAAGAGCCACCCCAGTCTACGATATGGTATTTTTGCAGCTTGATATGTGCCCTATGCCACAGTAGCACGAGTCAGTGTGTCTTGTCATCACTCGTACCTGATTTGCCATGATAATGACAGACTAATCCATATAAACAAGTTTAGTGATCTAAATCTGCAGTTTGGGAGTTTGATGACCTATTTTAACTAGTTGGACAAGTTAGTGACCCACAATGTAATTTACTCTTGATCAAACCTAACTTGCAAAAACATTATATATACATACATACATACATATATATATATATATATATATATATATATATATATATATATATATATATATATATATATATATATAAGCTAGGTTTCTACACAACAAAGCACCATATATATACCATATTCTCCTGGACAAATTGTAAAAATAAACGTGCAAGTAGATGTGTCCTGGGTAATTTGTGTACCTAGATGATGCAAAACTAAAGGGGAAGTGGTGGGAAAGGAAGGTGATAACAGAGTGTAGTACCGGTATGGCAACAGAGGAGGTGGATGATGCCTTTAAAATTTTCCTCCGAGTATTCATTGATCCTTAGATACTGAGCTATGAAGATCATGGTTGAAAGCCAGCAACAATGCAACTAACTCAAGAAACGAAAATCCAAAAGCTTAGAGCTCTAGCGGTCAAACCGGCTACCAGGGGTGTTTTGACCGATGCTTGGTGGTCTGAACACTGGCTAAGCACTGGTCTAACCGGCCTTTGGTGGTCAGACCAAACAGGGCTGGTCTAACCGCTCCCTTTTTCCATAACTAAAATTTTCACCCAGAGCTGATGCAACTTTCGGTGCAACTTTGAAAATCCAAGTTCAAATGATATAAAAATTTGCACACACTTTTCTTAAGGTTTTAGTAACCTATTCCAACTAATGATTGTAATAATCCATGTCAAAGTTTAGACCTTTCTTAAAAACAAGAAAGTTCGCACCAAAATCAAGCAAAAATTGAAAACTTGAAATATGATTTGCTCGTGGGTCGATGATAGCTAAGATGACTCTACATATATTCCCAGATATCACAGCAAGTAAGAACTCCCAATGATTTGAGGCTAAAATCCTTGGAACACAAAATCTCAAGTTGAAGTCAAATCCAAGTAAAATTAGGCAACTTCAAAAACTTGTCAAAACTAATACCTAGATGAAACATCTTCATCACTTACTTATCCTTGGCATCAAGTAAGATCAAGAAGGAGAGAGAGAAGATCAAAACCTACAAGATCAAGAGCAAATCAACTAAAACAAGAGGGATGAACAAAATTAATGTATTACTACTTGAGAATGAAGGTTTTATGATTACTCCACCTAGAGGATAAGAGAGCACACTACAACACTCATACTTGTTTAAGCCTAATCCTAGAATACTTGGCCTCAATGAGGAAAGGTAGGATGGTTAATATGTAAGTCTCTATTCCAACATGTTAAATAGATGAGTCAACCAGCCCACATCTAACCCTAATGGATACTATCCACTAGCACATATGAGGGAAGCTCATTAACTCCACTCAACACGAGTTTTACTCACACGTTACACTTATGCATGCTCTTCAAAGCACATAAGCCTAAATCCGCTAAGTCCTTAGTCTTTAATCCAACATAATCTTTTTAGCTTCTCCTTGACCTAAATTACTTTCCCAAGCACCGATTAAGCACCGTGGTTTTGATCTAAGGTAGTTTATGGTATTTTAGTTAACTTACCAAAATACCCTTCCTTGACCCGGTTTTTATCTTCCCTTACAAACAATCACCATGCTTGCGATTGTAGTTGTACCACTAGCTTGCCACACATCGGTAAGTCTCTCCCATTCTGATTTCATTAGACCATACCTCACTTGGACCGACCAAGCCACATGGTGCAACCTGTCGCTTGAACTTTCCTTTAATACTTCTCGCTTTCCTTGTGTCATGCTTGAGCTTAGCCATCTCACCAGATATCCTTGATCATTCTAGGTCTTGGCTCCTCCATGAGTGTTGCCCTGATTCTCATTGTTGACCATAGTTGACTCCAACTTTCTTGCAGATCAAAAGACAAAGAATTTGTTTTTGGGCACAAGTCCTTCACAACTTGACCCATGTTAGCTGAAACATGCATCATGAAACACATATGCACTGATCTAAGTCAAACCCAAACACATTGTGATTCAATTTCCCAAAATCCAATTTTCAATCGAATCAACATGACCACCCGGTCTCGACTAGTGGTCGGTCGACCGTCGCCCCGGTTGGTTAGATCGCCAGTCGCAACCTATACAAAAAATTGCAATTTTGCAAAATCCATATTTCCACTCCTTTAAAATGGTAATGGTTCATTACAACAAAGACCTGGACCTTCTCACATGGTCCTTCACACAGTGAAATGTGCTTCTCCCCTCCCAAAGTACATCACAAAAAGGATAATAGAGAAATGCTTCTAGTCACCAATTGCAAAGTAACTTGCACAAATGTTGATGCATATCCAAGATATGATTCTAGGTACTTACCCATTGGTGCATCAGGATCTGTGCAACTTTGTTTGAGGCAAGGTGGTGCATCGAAGCACTACTTAAGTAGTTTCTGTAACAGTGGTTGGGTTCAATTTTGTTTAATCAAATATAGGCAATGTTTGAAGTCCATAAAACTATCAGTACAACACTATTTTTTATAAACATTGTAAAGACAAGCAACAATGCTTGTGAGAGACAATGCGAGAGTGTCTAGGATATTGTTGTGATGAGCCATTGCCAAGTTTTGAGGAGTGAAATTTGAATTTTGCAAAGTTTTTTGTTTTAGTATGGTTTGTTTTTAGGCAAACCAGTCTGACCGTTGGCTAATTGTAGGAATGACTGCCGGCTCATTTTCAGTCACACCACTAGTGTGTTGCTTGTTAGTTTGGTGTGATATGACCACGATAATCGATCAGAGGCCATAATAACCGGAGTTTTGTTACCGGTTGCAATTTTTCAAAGCGAGTTGTTTTGCGCTAAAGGTGACCGGTCTAACCGGCCTCTAGATTGCGGTCAGACCGACCCTAAAAATTTGATTTTTGTATTTTTTGGTAATTGGGTTTTGGAATGATTGGAATTGTATTTGTTCAGCGTATAAATGTTTCATGAAGCATTTTTGGCTAATGTATGTCAAATTATAAAGAATTTATGCCCGAAAATAATTTGTTTATCTTTAGATGTGTAGAAAGTTTTAGAGTCAACCATAGTCAATGGTGAGGATCATAACTACTCTCATGGAGGATCCGATGCCCAAAATGGTCAAGAATGTCAGGTGAGATGGTTGAGCTCAAGCATGGCACAAGGAATGTAGCAAATGTTGAAGGGAATGTTTGAGCAATGGTTGCACCAAGTGGCTTGGTCAGTCTAAGTGACATGTGGTCCAGTGGAACCGAAACAAGAGACTTACCGATGTGTGGCAAGTTGTTGGTGCATCTACACATGGAGATTGCTTGTAAGAGAAGATGAAGACAAAGTCAAGGCAAGGGTATTTTGATAATTTGCCAAATACTAGAAACTGCATTGGATCAAAATCATGGGGCTTGTGCAGTGCTTGGGAAAGCAATTTAGGTCAAGTAGAAGCTGAGAAGATCAAGTGGATCAAAGGCTAAAGACTTAGTGGATTCGGCCTCATGTGCTTTGAAAAATATATATGAGTTTCATGTGTGAGTAAAACTTGGATTGTGTGGGGTTAACGAGTTTCTCCAACATATGCTAGTAAATAGTATTCATCATGGTTAGATGTGGCTGGTTACTTCATCTATTTAATAGGTTGTGGAAGGAAGCTTGAAAGCCAACCATTTCCATCCTTGTGTTCTAGGGTTTAGGTTAGAAGAATAAGTACTGTAGTGTGCTCTCTTGTTCTCCAAGTAGAGTGGCTGTAAAACCTTACTCATGAAGTAAACAATAGATCAACTATGTTCGTCACTCATAGAGTCCTCTTGTTTTGGTACATTTGCTCTTAGTCTTGTTGGTATGTGCCAAGGATGATGGAGACAACTCATGGAGATCATATCCCATCTATAACTCATGGAGATCATATCCCATCTATGTAGGCACTAGGTCTTGAAGGATTTAGACGTTGCCTGATTTGCTTGGTTTTGGCCTAATCTTGGAGTTTCTTGATCTCAAAGTGTTTATCTTTGAGTGTTCTTGCTTACTGTGATATATGAGAATACATCTAGAGTCATCTTCGTCATTCTCTACCCACGAGTAAGTCTTATTCCATGTTTTTGGTTTTTATCGGGTTTTGGTGCATCTTGCTTATTCTTGTGAAAGTCATGAACTTTGACAAGGATTCAATCGATCCTCAGATGGAATAGATTCCTCTGACCCTAAGCATGTGTGTGCAAAGTTTTATCTAATTTGGCTATGAATGTTTGGAGTTGCACCAAAACTGGTTTGAATTCAGGTTGATTTTCTGTTATGGGAACAGGGAGCAGTCATACCGCTCCTAGGCCTAGTCATACTGCTTGCCCAGTCAGACCGCTTGTTTCCCGCTAGTCAAACCGCACCGGTTAGATTGCTCCAGTGTCGAAGATCTCTTCTCTTCGGTTTGTAAGGTTGTCACTTTGGGTTTGGC
Source organism: Bonia amplexicaulis (assembly GCA_036346245.1). Taxonomy (NCBI): domain Eukaryota; kingdom Viridiplantae; phylum Streptophyta; class Magnoliopsida; order Poales; family Poaceae; genus Bonia; species Bonia amplexicaulis. Next base: position 24,003 of record JAYGGG010000262.1, read on the forward strand.
TTTCAACCTTGATCTTCATAGCTTTGTAGCTACTGAAGTGAAGAGTTTAAGGATTCTTGGGGGAAATTTTGTGAGACACCATTCACCCCTCGCTCTATGTTTCCATTCAGTCCCACAAGTGGTATCAGAGCCTGGCTAGATGTTCTCATAGATCTTGACTAGTCTTAAGAGCCATGACATCAGACAAGAATTCAAGAAAGCCACCTGTTTTCGATGGAGTTGATTTTTTCTATTGGATAGGTCAGATGCAATCTTTCATCGAGGCTTAAGGGTACTCAATTTGGCTCGAAGTAAAAAAATCATTACGTTGTGCCAGCCTATTACCAAGTGAATACATCAAATATGGAGGAAAAATAGCAAGGCTCTAAATTTTCCGATTCAAAGGATTAGTCGATCTGAGTTTAAGTGGGTAGCCCATTTGAGGTTTCTCACTAGATATGGAAAACCCTCATTGATTACCATGAGGGTTTAACGCAATGAAGGAAGTAAGATAGAACCAACTGAAGAAAGAATACTCAAAGATAGAGCGAAAGCCTATTGAATCGTTGGATGAGTTGTGAAGAAGATTTACTAAGAATATGCATTATTTGCATGTTGTTGGCTTGACTTTTTCTTAATATAAGAATGCACACCAACTGCTAGGTGCACTTAATGTGAAAGTTTGGTAAATAAAGATCACTTTCATCAATCACAACACTATCGTGGGTGAGGTTAACATGGATAAGCTCTACTCGAGGTTCAAGATGCATGAGAATGACTTTATCTCATGTCTCTCCAAGACAAAGTCAATGACTTTGTGATTGACTCTACTCAAAGTAACTCTCCTAGTCCTTTGGATTTTGGCTCTTCTCGATTTTCATTGTTCACATTGCATTCTCTGAGTGATGAGCACCTAGGGAGGCTTTCTGAGGATGACTTAGCACTGCTATCCACTAAATTCACAAGATCACAGGGTACAAGAGGAGTGGTCCTATTACTTGCTTTGAGTGTGGTGAAGCGAACCACATTCGGGCCAAGTGTTCCAAGCTGAAAGACAAAGAGGAGGACTCTCAAAGGCGTCCTCAAGTTCATAACGCAAAGTCCAATAAGCCAAATGACCGTAAGTTTGTCAATAAGGTCCTTGCTGCTCTTGACAACGTCAACTTGAGAGATGTGGACTTATGGACTGAGGACAACGAGGATGACTCTAGAAGCAAGAAGAAGACCCAAGACTTCACCGACATGTGGTTGATGGCCAAGGGCAGCGTCTCTAGCATCGACACCTCTGATGATGATTCCTTCAATGATCACAGATGGTTTTGGAAAATAACCATCTGTGTTGTGACTTAACACAGACGACTAATACAAAAAATTATCTCTGAAAATAAGCAAACAGATTATAGATAATTGCATATCTTATAGCACATGACAGTCATTACATAGATCTCACAAATGAATTATAATTGAATGAGTCACAATTGAATGGGTTACAATTTAATCAACTATTTGAACATCTATTGATTGTTGTCACCAGAGTTGAACTCTCTGTTCGGGTCAATGACCTCCATAATCAACAAGGTGGAGATCCACCCTCGAATGTCGGAAAGTTCATTAAGATCGAATGTACTTGAGTTGATTATCATGTCATGTCACTAGGAGAAGTAAAGTCATAAACTAGACAACATAAAGTCATAACTCACTGCTTATGCTTGATTTAGATAAATGATACCCACATATTTCATGTTAACATTAACATAGTCTTGCACACCCTACATTTAAATGTGATAGAGACAAAATCAGATCTCATATCACACTTGACAGCTAAAACTATGTCAGTCAGAGTAGTAGTTATTTTAAAATACCTTTCCAATGCGATCTTATAGCAATAATATACTCCAAGATGAGAAAACGAGAGTCAATTATCCACAAATTCTTCTAGAAAGTAGTTAGGCTACAAGAGGAATATTAAAGCACTGTACACTTATGGTTCAAAGGGCATGAAGCAAATCACACACTCTAGTGTATTAGGTTCTATGAAGTAGGTCATGACTACTATTCCTTCCTCCTCACAAGCAGCTATGACGTACTTCATAGAACCTGACACACTGGAGTACAATACTTTAATATTCCTCTTGTAGTTGTTGAGAAATACCAACATGAGTAGTCTGACTACTTTTTAGAAGAATTTGTGGATAATTGGTTCTTTTTTTCTCATCTTGGCATATATTATTGCTATAAAATCTCATTGGAAGAGTGTTTTAAAACAACTACTACTCCGACAACATAGTTTTAGCGGTCAAGTGTAATATAGGATCTTACTTTGTATCTAGCTCATTTAAATTGCGAGGTGTGCAATACTATGCTAGTGTTACTATTAAATATGTGGGTATCATTCATCTAAATTAAGAGCAACACTACTACAAAATAAGCTATACTGGACGCCTCATCATAGACGGTTCATAAGGAACCGTCTGTGCTGCAATTATCACAGACAGTTTTACAAGCGTGAATGTGTACTGTCTGCGATATGCAACTATCACAGACAGTTCGTAATAACTATCTGTGAACTATCACATGGAGTTATTTATACGATCCGTTTGTGATAATGGTAGTCATTACAGACGGTTCTTACGAATAATCGTCTGTGATAGTTCACAGACAGTTATTAATATGAATCGTCTGTGATAGTTATCTATCACAGACAATTCACGGTTGGATGTGTTTGGAGTCCCGACAGATTTATCTTCATTGTGCTGCGTTGAAGGAGGTGGTCGGCTGGAGTTTGGTGAAAGCATACCACTTGTAGACCTAGCTTGTAGATCGATTTATTCTTGAAGATTAGATGTTAGTATTTGTTCTAATTATATGCTTTATAATAGAGAGAGAGAGAGATGATAGCTGGATTTAGATCTAGCTAGCTTTTTTGGTAGTTTGCTCTGATTTAAGAATGGGTCACTACTCCTAGTTTACTTCATGATATTCTTGCTTGATATATATTGCTTCATGAATAATACATGGCTAGCTACTTACAAATTAGATATGGACAATTTACTTTAATATATTCTTGCTGATATATATATTGCTTCAATTTGACACTAATTTGTTATATCTGTAGCGTAGATGGACCGAATCTGGATGTAAGTTGAGAATCGTGTGAGTGAAGAGTATATTAATAGCATGTCTGCATTTAGAAGAGCCGTCGCGCAGGATATGTTGAAGAAAATGATGGAATATATGTGCTGTCCATACATTGATTGCAATAATTTGAAGATGTTTACCAACTCAACGTAGATATAAGCTCACTTGATTCGAAGGGGTTTCAAAAAGGGGTATACATGTTCGAATAGTCACGGTGAGACAATGGTATACCAGTAATACCATACATTGATTCGAAGGGGTTTAAAAAATACCAAGCAATATTATACAGGAAGGTAGTTATAACATTGTCGAGGGAGACAATGGTATACCAGTTGTGGACTGTGCTTTCGATTAGGATAGGTTGAATGATGACAATTTGGATCAGATGCTACGCGATGTAGAATGTAACTATAGTGAGAGAGAGTTTGGTAAATTCGAGGGCTTGATGGAGGACTCAGAGAAACCTTTGTTTCCGGGCTGCAAGCCACAATTATTATCATGTGGTGGAGGATGAATTTATCCTGGGTTCGTGGTTCATTGCAGTTGAGGGTTTTCAATTGGTCTTTACCTGTTCTTCGAAGCAATTATTGTTTTTCGGACTATTGAGACGCTTTTGCTACTTGGGAACATTGTTGATTTCCATGTTTGGTCCCTTCGTGGGAGTTTTGACTTGTTGTGAAACATGTCTCATTTGTTTGCTTGGTATTTTTTTAAGATGAATGTTTTATGATGCAAATTCGTTAACATGGGAAAGCCTTGGATCTTTGTATTTTTTTGGATTATTTCGCGTGTTGAAGTTTAATTTCTCTCCTTTCTAAAAGAGAGTGTTAAAATCATTTGTGGTGTTTTGCTATGCTTAAGTGGAAGATGGTAATCATATAAATTAATTCATAAGGTATGAATTGACAAGTTGAGATGTTAGCGTGGTGCATAATTAATTTCAATTAGCATCCCCAGAAGTGTAGTTGATTAAGTTGATGACGCCTTGTAATAGTTTTTGAAGAATTGTGATTAAGAATTTGTTTATACGTGATTGGAACTCATGGGGTTTTAAGGAGTGTGCAAAAAGAATTAGAATGATTATTATGATTGTTTAAATTTATATCATGTTGGATAAATTGAATTATTTTTGTCTTCGGTAATTAATCTGACCGTTCGAGATGATTAAGTAAGGAGGTGTTGGAATATTACCTTAGTAATATTAACCTTTAATCTATCCTTTATTTAGATACTTTATGAGCATGTATAACTGCTAGGTTCATCTATCTTTCACCATGCTAAATTGTTGAAACATGTATAAAGAAATAGAGGAAGGTTGATGTATTGACCTGTAAAACCTTGTCTTATAGAGCTTATATTATTGAAGTTTGAAGATATTTCGTTCTAATTGCTGAACATAAGGTGGAATGTTGAATCTATACTCATAACGGTTTTTGAGATTGCAATGTTCTAGTAACAGTTTGTTAAAAGTGTTTTGTTTCAATATTGTGGATTGTGCACTAGGCTTTTCCTAGATCAAGTAGTTGCAATCTAGTTTAGATAATAGAAACATGATGAAGTGATTTATTATGTTCCTTTTGGAAAAGTTATCAAGGGATATGAGGATATGATGATTCTGGCTAAGAATGTATTATTTTGATGTTAGCATGATTGTCAGTATGTAGTTGTGATGATAATGTTGAATGTTCCATAAATAAAAGAATTTGATAACTTCCATGATATTACTTAAATCAAAAGTTTTGAGATTTGCGTATGTGATCTTTTGGACTTTATGACTTATGTGGCAACTGAAATTATTTTGAGCAAAAAGGCGTGTTGAGAGGTTTTAATAGTTCTTAAAGGATTAATGTGTTGTTGTCTTCAAATCTCTTTGGTTGGAATGGTCAAGGTAATACCGTAATCAAAGAAAGTTGTTATCTATATTAAAGGAAATGTTGTGGTAAAAGTATTAGAGGTTGGAGTCAAGTTGTGTAACTTTTAGAGGTGTGCTTCATATCTTATTTTCACCGCATAAGAGTTTCTTGAGTTTAAATGACAATACGGTATTCTTATTGGTTGAGATTCGATAATTCTTTTTCTCTTCTTGAGGGGTATGTGCCTTCAACTGTGATCTTATCTTTTGTTTTCCAAGATTGTTGCTATTTCCCTTGGTCTGGTGTCTATTGTGAATGGCAATATCTTCCTATGTGCTGAAATTTACTTCTTTTTGTCTCTTCTAAGAAATGGGTAACCGATTTGGGTTGTAAAGTCCTTTAGGATATGTATGGCAACTGGTTGGTGTAGTCATGTGATTGATTTTGGTGAGATTGTGGGTTTCAAGTTGTTTGAGATTTATGGGTTGATAAATTGATTCCTAGTTAATTCTTGGTGAGGATTTGATTTAAAGAAGATGTTTGTCTTTGGAGTTAACTGGTTATATTGTTGTAACTAGAAGAACCTATAATAAATTGTGGTTCAAGAATGTTTTGTCATTTTGACGGAACATTAGAATTATCAAAAGTATGAAAATCTTGATCAATGTTATTAGAGTATCGTGATTGGGCACTTTGCAAGGTTTAGTAGGAGGATTATGGTGGTGTAGTTAATGAGATTATAATTGCGAAGAAGTCTAACCTTTAAGGGAATTATTGGGATAGTAGGGATTGTTGAATTATTGCCATGTATGTCTTGGCTTTAGTGAGTAACCCTCCAGGAGTTAGAATCTTTCTAAAGATAATTAGGTTGAGAATATATTTTCATGTGGTTGTTAATGATTGAGCATGTCTGATTGTAGGAATTTTAGTTACCGAATTCCAGAGTTTCCGTGTCAATTATATCGAAGTACATATATATGAGTCCTAGAGATAGAAAATTTTGGTTTGGTATTCTATGCTAGAACCTTGGAGGCTAATGATGTTGTGTGGGAATAGTGGAACAAGTGGATTCTAAATAGTGTGATGCACCTTTATAGTATCCTTTGGGTGTAGTACATGAGTGTGTGTGCTAACAATTTCAAGGTGATTATCCTTAAAGGATTATGGTGAAATGATTATCGGTGAAAACAATGATGTGGTGTATAGGAAATTATTTATCAAAGTAACCCTGTTGGTAGAGGAGTTAGCTAGAGTATGTTATTGTGAGGTTAGTAGAGTCTCTCTACAAAGGTGTTGTGGATGCACTCGGTTTGAGTATAGTGTTGATATTGCCAATTTAAGAGAAATGAGTTAGTGTGGTATGGGATGATTTGGAATCTCATGATTCACAAGACTTTATTCCTAAAAGAAAAACAGGAGGAAAGAACATTTTCTCGGGAAGTGAGATGCTCTCTTGATTCTTGTTTGAGCTATGTGATGATAACATAAGCCTTTTGTGGTTTGAGTTGACTTTATGTTGGCATGTGTGGGTTTTTTCGGTTCAGAAAAACAAAGGAAGGGTTTGACATTGAAGTGACTCTCCTTTGACTTATGTGTTGTTTATTTGCAAAGTATCTACTAGGAATGTGGGGAGGTTCTTGTGTTGAATCCTCGATTTTCTTTTCTTTTATTATTTGACTCTTTGGTGGGGAATGGGTGATGTGTGGTTGCGATGAAAATCCTTTATTTTCAGTTGGATTCTACTTGTAAAAGAGTTTGTTTACAATGAGCACTGTTGTGCGTCCGTGGTTAAAGGAGATGCTCCTTGTTAAGGTAAAAAGATCGATTGAGAGTTGGAACAAGAGTTACATGTGTTGTGCAGGTTATGTGATCGGATACCAAAGGGAATGGTTTCCTGAGGTATATTTAATCGCCTCTATTAGTTGCGAGGATTTGAAGGTTGGTGTATCGCTAGGATCACCTTGAGTCTTAGAGTGGGGTACACAACGCTTTGTACGACCCGGTGTTGAGGGAGTGCTTGAAAGATCTGGAGTTTGGGTTTTCATTAAAGCCGTTGACCAACGAGTAAGACCAGCTGTCTTTAGCGGAGCTCGCTTATAATAACAGCTACCATTCAAGTATTAAAGTTGCACCATTCGAAGTGTTGTATGGGCATAAATGCAGGTCACCCCTTGCTGGAAGCGGTGGGTGAGAAGACAGTCTTGGGCCTAGATTGGGTCCAGAAGATAGTTGAACGAGTGGCCTTGGTGAGACAGAATCATTACGCCTAGAGCAAGAAAAGTTATGCGAGATATGAGAAGAAGGGATCTGGAATTTGAGGTGGGGGATCAGGTGCCCTTGAGAGTATCTCCCACCAAGGATGTGGTGAGGTTCGGTACCAAAGGGAAGCTTAGCCCGAGGTACGTCAGGCCTTTCACGATCATGGCTCGGATCGGGAAGTTGGCATATCGTTGGATCTTCCAGAGTCTATGCATAGGATGCATAACGTGTTTCACGTGTCTATGTTGAGGAAGTACCTGCGAGATCCAGAGCTTCATATTTCACTAGAACCACTAATACTTGATCAGGGTCTATCTTTTGAATCCAAGCCAGTGCGAATTCTAGAAAGATTAGAAAAAGCATTGAGGAATAAAACTTTAAAGTATGTCAAGGTGCACTGGTCGCAGCAGACAGAGAGAGAAGCTACTTGGGAATTGGGGTCTCACATGTGTGAGTAGTATCTAGAATTATTCACAACACGTGTGTGTTAATATGATTAAGTTTCAGCTGTGATTAAACCTTGGTGTAAGTGTGGATAGAATTCGGGGTCGAATTCCGTTTAAGGGGGTTGAATGTAATACCCCAAAAGTGATTCGAGAGATAATCGATTAATTGGAGGGAGGGACCTTATAGAAAAGAATTAAACAAGAATTTTAGAGGGGGATTTCTGAAAAATCCTAGCAACCTAGGCTTGGGCCTTGGCCCATGTGGAGGCCGGCCAAGAGGGGGGAGGCGCCCCTCCCCCCAACCCTAGCCGCCACCCCCTTTGCCCCCTCCTCCTTCTCCCATGGCTGTCGCCTCCCTCTCCCCCCTTGCGCCCCCTTGTCCAGTAGCACCTCCTCTTCCTCCATTGAAGCCCCCTGCTGTTGGTGAAGGAGATCCCCTTAGCTGCCGGTCGAGCGAAGGAAAGAGATCAATCACCGGGAGGCGTTTTTGATCCGGAAGAAGGAGAAGAGGAAGGGAAAAATGGAAAAGGAAGGGAAAGAGAGATCACATGGTGTTCATCGTGTTCTTCAGCGGTTCGTCAAGAGTAACCCCTATTTCCCCCAGTTAGATGCATATTTAATTATTGTAACAATGTCGGTAATGTGGTCACATGGGAATTGGAGTCCTCGCATGCATGAGCAATATCCGTAATTATTCACAATAGGTGCGTGTTAATATGGTTATGTTTTAGCTGTGATTAAAACTTGGTGTAAGCGTGGATAGAATTCGGGGTCGAATTCCGCTTAAGGGGGGTAGAATGTAATACTCCAAAAGCGATTCGAGAGTTAATCGATTAATTGGAGGGAGGGACCTTATAGAAAAGAATTAAACAAGAACTTTTAGAGGGGTTTCGAAAATCACGGCAACTGGGCTCGAGCCTTGGCCCAAGTGGAGGCCGGTCAAAAGCGGGGGCGCCTCCCCAAACCCTAGCCGCCACCCCTATTCCCCTCCTTTTCCCTTGTGCCACCCCTCTCCCCTTGCGCTCCACCTGGTCCAGCAGCACCTCCTCCTCCATTGAAGCCCCCTGCTGTTGGTGAAGAAGATCCCCGTTGTCGCGAGTCGAGCGGAGGAAGGAGATAGATCGCCAGGAGGTGTTTTTGACCTGGAAGAAGAAGAAGAGGAAGGGGAAAAAGGGAAAAGGAAGAGAAAAAGAGATCATGTGGTGTTCATCGTAATCTTCAGCAGTTCGTCAAGAGTAACCTCTGTTTTCCCCCAATTGGATGCGTATTTTAATTGTTGTAGCAATGTCGGTATTCTGGTCTGCCAGGATAGATTTCGTTGGACGGACGTTTTAGGGTAGTTTCGTGGGGATTCAGCTCTAGACGTCTCCTAGAGTTTTGTAGAGGATGTCACCATCTTTCTGTGAAGTATTGGAACGCGTCGTTTAGACCTCTGTAGCTGAAGTTATGTTTTTTGTAGTGGTACTGTTCTGCAGATTGTGAGTTTTCGGTTAGGTTTTGGTAAAGTGGGTTGGGCGATTAGAAAACGGGAGAATCAGAGGATCTTAGTATTATGAAAGTTGTAGATAATTGTCTCAGCTTTCCAGAAAGCTCAAGAAATCATGATTCAAACACTTGTGCTGAAAGTTATGGTATTGTTAATACTATGTCCAGAGAACCCGACGTGGAATTGATGTTTTAGAAAACTGGCTTGTGCGGGTAAAATTTGGCCGATTCAGCGAGGTTCACCAACTAGGTTTAGTTGGAGAATTTAATTATGTTTCCAGAAAGTCTAAGAACATCTTATTGGACTCCTGTACCAATAGATATGAATTTTTGAAGTTGACTGTCGACAGAAGGTTAGCAGGACGACCTGTAGGATTTGGGGATTAGAACCGAGTTAGACGTTTTTGCTAGTTCGTGATTGTTTTTATTTGGTCTAAGGTCCACTACTATTATCTTAGCATATATTATAATTATTATTTAGGTGGTGGACTGGTCTCGGGGGCAGCACCTTCTGCACGTTCCTCGTTCTCTCGCGGTTAAGGCAAGTATAATGATGGTTTACATTGATATTGTGGAATGTCAATGTTTGATCTATATTGTGAGTAATTGTGTTCATGGTTGTGATGAAGGCGTACCCAGTAATGTTCATGGTTGTTGTGAGTTATGGAATTCATGAGTATTCCTTATGCAAAGTTGTTGTGGATGCATGTTTTTATTATACTAAGACCTTCATACATATGCATCATGTTGGCTTATTGAAGACTTGGTAACGTGATGACCAAGCAGTTGTTGAGGTCCCCGTCATGTTGATGACGGGATAAAGGTCCACATACTTGCGAAGTATGGGCAATTGGTCCCTATACCAGATGGTACAAGCATGGGTGTGTATCGACGGATGCGCACTTTGCATTACCGGTAAAATACAAAAGAGAAAGATAAAGATATTGTTGATCATACTGCATAGCATGATTTATATAAGTGACTGTTGGAAGTTCTTATGAAGTGGTGTTCATGTATGTTCTTGTTACCATTTGTTATATTTGCTGAGTCGTTGGACTCACCATTGTTGTTTGTTGTATTTTAGGTACCCTTATGAGATTCGCATGCATAGGGAAAAGGAAGGATTAGTCTTGTTGCACTTTGCACGATCAACCCATAATGGAAATAAAGAAAGAAATTAAATAGTAGAAGAATTGAATTACTTTACGTATCTTTATGATCATTGCTTGCTGAAAATTAAACTGTAATAAATGAATAGAGTATTTATGGTGTTCCTGTTCTTTATTTAGATGCTAGTTCTGTGAATGTCCTATTAACCTATAGTCAATTTTGTTTAGTCTCGGTCGAAATACCTGTGGGATATCTATTCTTATTAATTCTGCTTGTTGAGCCCCTAGCATAGATAACTATTTAGGGGAGGTTCTGTCGAAATTTTGTGAGATGTATATAGTTTATCCTTGTTTTATTACTAGTTTGGTAGTATTCCAGGTCATTATTTGGCTGGAGTGTTACAAAAATAATTCCTGAAAATTAGCCTTTTCCTTTTCTTTAGAATTCAAACTACCTAGAGCCCGTTCTCTTTCGTTTTAACTACGATTGGACCCATTCAAATTTATAAATTCTTCAAAAATTCTAATCTATCCATTTCTACTATCATTTTTAATATTTGAAGTTTATTTGGTATTCCAAAAATTTAAATTTTAAATTCCAAAACCTAGTTCATTTTAAAGCCTCGGTTCCATTCAAAAATTTCTGTGCGCTTCCAAAATTCAAATTCAAAATTGCAAAATCTCCATAAAATCCATTCTATTTTTCTAGATCTAAATATTTTTCTTAGCACTTCTCTTTTTGTAATACCCCGGAAATTGTTTAATTAATTATTTAATTAATAGAGAGAGGGACTTTTGTGAAATAATTAAATTTATAAGAGTTTTGAGGGTTTTATGAAAATTTAAGACAACCTGGCCTAGGCCTTGGCCGGTGGGTTTTTCTTGGCCCAAGAGGGAGGGAGGCCACCTCTTAAAACCCTAGGCAGCCCCCACCCCTGCGCCTCCACCCCGCCTCCACCCCAGCCGCCGCCGCGCGTGCTGCCCGACGTCTTCTTCCGGTGCGCCGTCGTCGTCTTCATCGTCGTCGTCTCCTCCCCGGTGCGCTTGTTGCCGCCGACGCTCGCCATTGTACCGCGTGGATCCGGAGGAAAGAGAGGAGGAGATCGCGGGCGTGTTCGTCGCCGTGTTCGTCGACGTGTTCGCCGTCGTGTCGCCAAGGGTAATCCCGGTAGTCTCTAGATTGGTTTTAATCAAGTTAGATTCGTCGGTTTTCTAGGCTGCTGGGACGGTAGTTGTTTCTCGGCGGTTTTGATCTAGTTTCGTCGGGATTCAGGTCTGGACCCCTTCTAGAAAGTTTTAGAGGGTTTAATTATCTTTCCAGGGAGTATAAGAACACATGATTCGGATTTGTGTAGCGAAAGTTATGAATTTTCTAGTGTTACTGTTCTGCAGATCGGGGTAGTTCTGGACAGAGTTTAGTAGATCGGTTTGTGCGACGGAAATAGTTGCGATTCAGGAGTCCTTAAAATTGAGAAAGTTGTAGATAAGTTTCTTAGCTTTCAATAGAGGTAAAGAAGTCCGATTCCGAATTTCGGGCGAAAGTTATGCCTGTTTTAGTGCGCTGTCCAGAGAGTCTGACGTGAATTTGGATGCTTTAGAAAAGGGTTTGGATCGGCTAGTTAATGGCAGAATCAGAGAGTCTCCCAACTAAGTTTTTAGATAATTTAATTATATTTCTAGAGAGTCCAAGAACGCTTAATTTGGAGTTACGTACTGAAAGTTATGATTTTTGGAAGTCGGCTGTCTGTGGTTAGGCAGATTTGGCCGAGGGGAGTTGGGGATTTAATTGAGATAAATTGTTGGGTTAATTGGGGTTGCTGTTATTTTATATCTAGAAACCCGCTACTGTCATGTTGGTAATTATTAATTAAATATTCAGGAGGAGAGCGGATTCCGGGTTGTGCCTTCTACATGTTCTTCATTTTTTCGCGGTTGAGGCAAGTATATTTGTGATGTGAAAATCTGTGTTTATGGATTTGTTGAATTGTTTGGATGATGGTTGAATCATGACTGTTTAAATTGTGAGTATGAGTAAGTGATGAATTGAGAATGCTATTTTTGTTCTGTTTACATTATGGCATTTATGAGATTGGTTGATGCGTAGTATGGTGAATGCTCCTTATCTTTTGATACATTCACATATATGCATCATATTGAGAATTGTTGAAGTCTTGATCATGCGGTGATCAAGCATCGAGGTCCCCACACTTGCGGAGTGTGGGCATTGGTCCCTGCACCGAGGGCAGTGCATGGGTGTGCATTGACGGATGCACACCCGCATTACCGGTAAAATGCGAAGAGATGAGAAAGAGGAGCTTTTGATCATAATGCATAGCATGAAATTCATATGTAATATGTTTAACTTGAGAGTTAATGTTCATGCTTGCATTTGTTACAGTTATACTTGTTGAGTCATTGGACTCACTCTTCTCGTTGTTTTGTTGTTGTTGTTGTTTGTTTATTTTAGGTACCTTCACGAGGTCAGCATGCATGGGAATAAAGAGGATTAGTATTGTTGCACTTGCATGAAATATTCACCATGGAGAAGATAGAGAACTCTAATTATTATTTGTTGATTAGTTCAAGTGGTATTTGATTATGACCTTCAGATTAAGATGTAATAATGGATTAGAACTTCTTCATATTGCTTCCGTGCTTTACTTAAGTTTTATAGATGTTTCTGCTTAGTAGCCAAATTACTTTGCTTGCGGTTATTCATACCTTTTGATAATATTGTTAGAACTTCATTTTTATCAATAAACAAAGGAGGCTCTGCCGAAATTTTATAGAATGCCTTAGCATAGTTTTATTATGTTGTTAGTTTGGTAGCATTTCATGCCATTGTTTGGCTGGGGTGTTACAGTTGGTATCAGAGCGGGCTTTAGGTCCGTGGTAATTAAACTATTAAATTGACACCTGGTGCACGTGAGGATGGGATGGGTCAAGCATTGCATTTATGCTTTTGACATGTTATATTGATGATTTACATTATGAGATAATCTTGTATGCTTATTGATAATCTTGTATGATTATGATTTGCTCCTATGATCATATATGACCGAGAATAGTCAATGATATGATGTAGATGTTGTGATGTGCTACCTTGGTATTGCCAGATTATATCATTGTTTGTAGTATGAGGATTAGCAATGTAGCTACCTCAGGTAACTTAATTGCAGGTGTTGCGGGTGAATTTATTAGAAAAGTTGTTATTATCCTTAAGTTGATTTCGGCCAATTCTTGGCTGATTGGAGTTAATGAATTTCTTTTGAGATTGTGGTTCTTGCGGTTGAGGGTATGCAATTGGTCTCACCATTCCTTGAAGCGATTATTGTTTCTTTCCGGACTCTTGAGATACTTTGCTACCTGTGCTTTTGTTGATTTATAAGGTTAGTTCCTTCGTGGAGTTTGTCTTGTTGCGAATCATGGCTCATTGTTCGCTTGGTGTTTTCTTTTATTAATGCGAATTTTGAGTTGCAAAACTCATTGTTATGTGAAAGCTTTGGATCTATGTTTCTCTTTACCTCGGCGTTGAAGTTTATTGTTCCTTTTCCTTTTGAAAGAGAGTGTTAAAATCCTTTATGTTGTTTTGCTATGCTTAAGTGGAAGGTGGTAGTCGATAAACTAATTCATAAGGTTGAATTATCGAGTTGATATGTTAGCATAGTGTATAATTAAATTTTTACTAGTATCCTTGGAAGTGTAGTTGTTTAATTTGATATTGCCCTGTAATAGTTTTAGAAGAACTATGATTAAGAATTTGTTTACTCATGATAGTAACTCATGGAGTTATTGAGGAGTGTGTAATAAGAACCGGAATGATTATTATGATTGTTAAAATGTCTATCATGATTGGATAAATTGAATTATCTGTGTCTTTAGTAATTAATCCGACCGTTTGGAATGATTAAGTAAGGAGGTGTTAGAATATTACCTTGGTAATATTGACCCTTAATATGTCTTTTATTTAGATGCTTTATGAGCATGCACAATTGCTAGTTTCATCTATCTTTTACCATGCTAGATTGTTGAAATACGTATAAAGGAATAGATGAAGGTTGATGCATTGACTTGTAGAAACTTGTCTTACGAAATGGTATCATTGAAGTTTAAAGTCATTTCCATTCTAATTTCTGAATGTAAGGTAGGATACAAAATCTATGCTCATGAATATCTTATAATTGTAAAATGGAGTTAGGATCATGAATGTTGTTATGACCGAATAATAATCAATTATTGCCAATAGTGAATAGAGTACAATCAATTGGTGCTAAGTTAGAGTTGAGCACCAATAAAGAATGGAATATATGAAATCTAGTAAGAAATTTATACTAGCATGATTTCGAGATTATCTTGTTCTAGTATCATCTTGTTTAAGAGCTTTGTTCTATTTATGTGGCTTATGCACTAGGTTCTCCTAGATCAAGTAGTTGCAACCTTACTTAGATATTAGAAACATGATGCAATGATTTCTTATGTTTCTTTTGGAAAAGTTTATGAAGGGAGTTGAGGATATGATGATGCTTGTTAAGAATGTATTATTCTGATGTTAGTATGTTGGTCCATTTGTGGTTATGATGGTAATGTTGAAGGTTCATTAAATAGAAGAATTTGAATAAATTCCTTGGTACTATTTAAATCAAAAGTTTTGATAGTGTGTATGCGATCTTTGATCTCATGATTTATGTGGTAGCTGAAATTGTTTTAAGCAAAGTGTCGTGTTGAGGATTTTAATTAGTTCTTAAAGAATTAATGTGTTGTGGTCTTCAACTCTTCTTTTGTTGGAATTGTTAAGGTGATACCGTATTCAAAGAAGGTTGTTCTCTTTGTTAAAAGGAAAAGTTTGATAAAAGTTTTGAAGGTTGAAGTTAAGTTGTGCAATCTTTGTGAAGTGTGTTTGACTTCTTATTTTCGCCGCTTAAGAGTTTCGAGCTCAAATGACAATCTTGTATTCGTATTGGTTGAGATTTGATGTTTTCGTCTCGAGGAGGCATGCGCCTTCACCGTGGTCTTATCCTTTGTTGTCCAAGATCTTTGTTTTCTTGGTTTTGTGTTTATTGCAGATGGACATTGTGCTGAAATTTTCTTCTTTGCTTCTCCAAGAAAGGGCACGCAGTTTGGGTTGCAAAGACCTTTAAGATGTGTATGGCTGGTTGGTGTGGTTTTGTGATTAGTCGGGTGAGATTGTGGGTATCAAGATACTTGAGATTCTTGGAGTGATAAATTGTTCTGTTGAATAATTCTCGATGAGGATTTGATTTAAAGAAGATGTTGTCCTTGGGGCTAAATAGTTTTATTGTTGCAACTAGAAGAACCTAGCTGTAGTTCATGAGTGTTACGTTCATTTTGCTGGAACGTTGGAATTATTGAAAGTATGGGAATCTTGATCAATTTTATTGGAGCGTCATGATGGGGTACTTTGCAAGGATTATTAGAATGATTATGATGGTGTAGTTAATGAGTTTATAATTGTGAAGAAGCCCAACCGTTGTGGGAATTATTGGGATAGTAAGGATTGTTGAATTTTGCCATGTATAACTTAGCTCAGTGAGTAACCCTCTAGGAGTTAGAATCTTTCTACAGATAATCAAGTTGAGAATATGTTTCATATGGTTGTTAATGATTGAGTATGGTTGATTGTGGAAATTTTAGTCACTGAATTTAAGAGTCTTTGTATTAAATATATCGAAGTATATGTATAGAAGCCTTAGAGATGGGAAATTTTGGTTGGTGATCTATGCTAGAACCTTGGAGGCTAATGTTATTGCGTGAGAATAGTGGAAGGAGTGGATTCGAATATTATGATGTTCCTTGATAGTATCCTTTGGATGTAGTAAATGGGTATGTGAGCCGAGAAATTCATGTTGATTGTCCTTAAGATTTGTGGTGAAGTGTTGGTGGGTGAAAAATAACGATGAGGTGCATTGGAAATTATTCGTTAAAGCAACATGTGGGAAGAGGAGTTGACTAGAGTATGTTATTATGAGAATAGTAGAGTCCCTCTACAAAAGTGTGTTGGATGCACTCGGTTTGAACATAGAGTTGATGTTGCCAATTTAAGAGAATTGAGCTAGTATGGTATGGGATAATTTGGAACCTCGTGATTCAAGAGGAAGTTTAAAAAAAAATCGGTAGTAAAATGCTCCCGATTCTTGTTTGAGCTACGTGATGAGAGAAAAGTCTTTTGTGGTTTGAGTTGACTTTTGTTGGCTTGTGTGGTTTTTCCGGTTTAGGAAAAAAATGGACGGGTTTGACATTTGAGTGATTCCCCTTTGACGTATGTGTTGTTTGTTTGCAAACCACCTACTTGGAAGGTGGAGAGGTTCTTATGTTGAATCCTCGATTTTCTTTATGATTTGACCCTTTGGTGGGGAGTGGGTGATGCGTGATTGCAATAAGAATCCCTTATTTTCGTTGTATTCGTGTGTGAAAGAGTGGGTTTACCTTGACCCCTGTGGTGTGCCCGTGTTTAAGGGGGTGCTCATTGCTAAGGTAAAGAGATCGATTGAGAATGGAAACATGAGATATATGTGTTTGTCTGATTGTGTGGGTTGGTACTAAAGGGAATGATAACCCGATGTGTATTTAATCGCTTTTGTTAATTGCGAAGTTTTAGGGGTTTGTGTATCACTAGGACTACCTTGGGTTCTAGTGTGGGATACACAGCGCTTTGTATGACTCGGTATCGAGGAGAACTTGAAAGATCCGGGCGTGGGCTTCATTAAAACCGTTGACCAACGAGTAAGACCACCACCATTCAAGAATTAAAGCTACACAATTCGAAGTGTTGTAGGGGCGTAAGTTCAACGAGTGGCCTTGGTGAGTCAGAATCTGTTGGCTGCCAGAGCGGGCTGAAAAGTTATGCAGATGTAAGGAGCAAGGATCGGGAGGTTGGCAAACCACTTGGATCTTCAAGAACCTATGTGCGAGGTGCAAGCAATTAGAAAAAAAATATTTAGTATGTCAAAGCGCTTTGGTCGCAGCATCGAGAGAGAAGCAACTTGGGAGTTGGAGTCTCGCATGCTGTGCGATGCCGGCGTTGTTCACGTCGGTGCTAGTTAATTGCTAGTTGGTTGTTTTGTTTCTGTTGAGGTTGCGGTTAGAATTCGGGTCGAATTGCATTTAAGGGGTAGAATGTAATACCGGAAATTGTTTAATTAATTGTTTAATTAATAGAGAGGGACTTTGTGAAATAATTAAATTTATAAGAGTTTTGAGGGTTTTATGAAAATTTAAGACAACCTGGCCTAGGCCTTGGCCGGTGGGTTTTCTTGGCCCAAGAGGAGGGAGGCCACCTCTTAAAACCCTAGGCGCCCCCCCCCCCCGCCTCCACCCTGCGCCTCCACCCCAGCCAGCCGCCTGCTGCCCCGACGCCTTCTTCCCGGTGCGCCGTCGTCGTCTTCATCGTTGTCGTCTCCTCCCGGGCGCCGGCGCCGACGTTCGTCATTGTACCGCGTGGATCCGGAGGAAAGAGAGGAGGAGATCGCGGGCGTGTTCGTCGCCGTGTTTGTCGGCGTGTTCGCCGTCGTGTCGTCAAGGGTAATCCTGGTAGTCTCTAGATTGGTTTTAATCATGTTAGATTCGTCGGTTTCTAGGTCTTTGGGACGGTAGTTGTTTCTCGGCGGTTTTAAGCGAAAGTTATGAATTTTCTAGTGTTACTTTTGCGCAGATCGGGTAGTTCGGACAGAGTTTAGTAGATCGGTTTGTGCGACGGAAATAGTTGCGATTCAGGAGTCCTTCAAATTGAGAAAGTTGTAGATAAGTTTCTTAGCTTTCAATAGAGGTAAAGAAGTCCGGATTCCAAATTTCTGGGCGAAAGTTATGCCTGTTTTAGTGCGCTGTCCAGAGAGTCCGACGTGAATTTGGATGCTTTAGAAAAGGGTTTGGATCGGCTAGTTAATGGCAGAATCAGAGAGTCTCCCCAACTAAGTTTTTGTAGATAATTTAATTATCTTTCTAGAGAGTCCAAGAACTCTTAATTTGGAGTTTTGTACTGAAAGTTATGATTTTTGGAAATCGGCTGTCTGTGGTTGGGCAGATTTGGCCGAGGGGAGTTGGGGATTTAATTGAGATAAATTGTTGGGTTAATTGGGGTTGCTGTTATTTTATATCTAGAAACCCGCTACTGTCATGTTGGTAATTATTAATTAAATATTCAGGAGGAGAGCGGATTCCGGGGGTTGTGCCTTCTACATGTTCTTCATTTTCTCGCGGTTGAGGCAAGTATATTTGTGATGTGAAAATCTGTGTGTTTATGGATTTGTTGAATTGTTTGGATGATGGTTGAATCATGACTGTTTAAATTGTGAGTATGAGTAAGTGATGAATTGAGAATGCTATTTATGTTACATTTACATTATGGCATTTATGAGATTGGTTGATGCGTAGTATGGTGAATGCTCCTTATCTTTTGATACATTCACATATATGCATCATATTGAGAATTGTTGAAGTCTTGATCATACGGTGATCAAGCATCGAGGTCCCACACTTGCGGAGTGTGGGCATTGGTCCTGCATGCAGGGTGCAGGCATGGGTGTGCATTGACGGATGCACACTCCGCATTACCGGTAAAATGCGAAAGAGATGAGAAAGAGGAGCTTTTGATCATAATGCATAGCATGAAATTCATATGTAATATGTTTAACTTGAGAGTTAATGTTCATGCTTGCATTTGTTCTGATTATACTTGCCGAGTCATTGGACTCACTCTTCTGTTGTTTTGTTGTTGTTGTTTGTTTATTTTAGGTACCTTCACGAGGTCGCATGCATGGGAATAAAGAGGGATTAGTATTGTTGCACTTGCACGAAATATTCACCATGGAGAAGATAGAGAACTCTAATTATTATTTGTTGATTAGTTCAAGTAGTATTTGATTATGACCTTCAGATTAAGATGTAATAATGGATTAGAACTTCTTCATATTGCTTCCATGCTTTACTTAAGTTTTATAGATGTTTCTGCTTAGTAGCCAAATTACTTTGCTTGCGGTTATTCATACCTTTTGATAATATTGTTAGAACTTCATTTTATCAATAAACAAAGGAGGCTCACGAAATTTTATAGAATACCTTAGCATAGTTTTATTATGTTGTTAGTTTGGTAGCATTTCAGGCCATTGTTTGGCTGGGGTGTTACACTTTTTCTAAAATAAAAAGAAATAGCGGGATTTCCCTCTCCCCTAGGCCAAAGTCTTCTTTTTCAAACACGCTTAACTCCAAAATTCTCACCCCATGCAGTGCCATATATTCTTTTTAGGTGTTTGAACTATTTCCTTTTAGCCAAATATTTTCTCTTCCTTCCTTTGTTGTATATCTCCACGCATCAGATCAACAGACACCTTGTTCTTCAGCTAAAACCACCATGAACCATGCATACAAGCAAACAAAATCAATTCCCTCTTACCAAATTAATTGGCATACAGCAAGAACACATCTATTCATTGCCAAGCATCAATTCTATTTTAGTTTTAATCATTAAAATTTTAGTTTTTAGTTTCTTGCATTCAAGCATTGAAAACCGACATATCTTTTATTCCGGCCATTACTTCATCATTCAATTCTAGCCATTCTCTTCCTCCTCTTCACCTATAAATTGAATCACAGCCTCCTCTCCTTATTTCCCATTTGCATTGCACACTAGCAAACCAGAAATCCAGCCAAAAAGAAGATGTCAAGGAGTATTCCCTCGTTTTCCAGCAATTTCTTTTCCAACCGATCTTCCGATGACTCGTTCTCCGTCGTCCGAAGTCCGAATCCAGTGATTCAAATTCCTAAATTCATTTAAATTCATAATCCATCTCCTAGTATATAGTTTATAATTTTTGAAATTTATTTGAAGTTTATTTGAATTTTGTCCTTGGTTCTTCGCGTTTAGACTACGATGATTCCGGATAGTACGATTTCGACGATTCGCAGTATCAAGACTTCGAGCATGGCAAGTTACAACTTTTATCATGTTGCTTTGAGTAATTTAATTTTTTATGTTATTTTTAAATTGTTATGTATGCATACTTTTATTCAAATTAGTTCAAATCTGTTTTAAACTTTAGTTGCACCAAAATTCCTTTGTATATGGCCAAATTTGACATTGAACATCAACATGCCTTGTCACCTTTGATAAAACTCTAGTTAATATACTAGTATGGACTAGAGAAATTTTGTGTCAAATGCTTCGACCTACTTAGATATAATTTTTATTTTGGGATAACCTTTTTCACATAAAATGATAAGCTTTTGAAATGTATTCTTAACTTTGGTGAGTCACGAAGGATTATGAGATATTTCCAAACAAAATATAAAAACTTGGTTTTGACTTAGGTAAATGTTAGGTGGTGGGTGCTTACTGGCATGCATTGTTGTTTGGTGACACAATGTTGATTGCCAGGCATAAGGGGTATGTGGTTGGTGCGTAAATCAAATTAAGGACCGGTTTGTGAGCTACTCCTACAAAGCCTTATCGTACTACCATAAGGCTGGTATGTGACAGTCTTGAATGATTAATTCGCAGGTCCTAACCTGAATATTGCTGTAGGTTGAAAGTGAGCGCGACGTAGGCCATGAAAAGTCTCACTCAGCTCAAGAGGGTTCGCAGTCTGGTGGATTCCTTACTATGGTGAAACCTTAGTGTTGCCTTGGCTAGGTTGAAGGATTTGCATTGTAAAGGCCTTGTCATGATCTTCTCGCCGCACACCAAAGGAAGTGTGCTTATTCGGTGGCAATATGGGATGATCATGTCTTATGGGTAAAACTATACAATCTCTGCAAAGTGTATAATCTATCCTAGATAGCCGTGCCCACGGTCATGGGCAAGCTAAGTAAAGTTTTTCATAAATTATACTTTGGTTTTAATAAAATTTGGTTTGTGGAAATTCATGAGATCTTTTTGGAAAGATGGTCCAGGTGGGATACCTGTGGATAGGTTAGTGTTTGGTTGGAGCCTGCTCTAATGATATTATTTTGTTAAAATCTTGTTTTTATCTATTGTATCAAATTCAGCTTTTGAATCTACTTACAATATTTGCTTCAATTCCACTTTTCTCTCAATTAACCTTAATATGCCTTCTTTTGTCAATCCTTTTGTATGCATTAACTCTGTTAAACCTCCTGGTGTAACTTATGAAGTACTTTATATGCTCATGTTGCTCAATTCATCATTTTTCAGGGAACGACTTCGATTTCGGTGAGAATCAGAACGAATAGGCCACGTCTTACTGTTGTTTGCCTGTGGACAGGCTCAGTGGGCTTCTTCCGCTCCGGTTTTATGTTCCATTGCTTATATTTAATTTTGGCTTATGTGTCGTGGATGTAAACTTTGGCCATTAGGCCCATATTCAGTTAAATAAAGTTTGTCATTATGCATGATATTTGTCTTTGTTATCCACTGTGTGCACTTACTGATTCTGGACTAGTGTGACTAACATAGAGGATTTCGGAGTTGTTGTATTTGTTACATAATACAGGTTTTACTTATACACTATACTTACGCACGTTTTTCAAAGCACATAAGCCCAAATCTGCTAATTCGTTAGACTTGATCTTCTCAACTTCTCCTTGACCTAAACCGCTTTCTCAAGTGTCGCGGTTAATTTTCATCCAATGTAGTTTCTGGTATTTTGGTCATCATCTTCTATTGCAAACAATCCCCATCTTGGCACATGTAGATGCACCACTGGCTTACCATACGTAGGCAAGTCTCTCCCGTTCCGATTCCTATGGACAACGTCTCACTTGGATAGACCAAATCACATGGTGCATCCCATCACTCAAATGTTTTTTCAACATTTTTCGCCTTTTGCGTGCCATGCTTGAGCTCAACCATCTCACCCAGTATCGTCGATCGTCCTAGGCCTTGGCTCATCGATGAGTACAGCCCTGATCATCGCCATTAGCCATGGTTAACTCTAAGTGACTCTACACATCCAAGACAAAGAAACCGTGTCCGGACACAAGTTCTTCACCATTTTGACCCGCGTTAGCTATAACATGACTTATACAAGATATATGCGCTGACCTAGATCAACCCAACTCACCCCATAACCAAAATTCCAAAATCCAGCTTAAACCAAAACAACACAATCGGCCAGACCGCCAGTCGTGGCCGATCTGATCACTGATGGTGTCGGTTAGACTTCTGGTATGGGCCAGTCTGACTGCCTCCTGTGGTTGGCCAGGCTGCCTAGTCTACAGACAGTCCAGAAAATTCGACAAACTTACAAATATAAATTATTACTTTATAAAATAGTAATGATTCGTCGTAATATAATTCTACATGCACGTAAAAGAGGCAGGTTTCCTTCTCCTAATTTAATGCTTGGCCGTCCTCTCTTCCCTCCCTATGTTCCATGAGTGTACGCATACAGCATTCACAGCAAAAGTAATTGAATAGCCTCTGTTCACGTGAAATTAAAACATATGGAAAGTTTGTATTAGCTTTGACTTTGGATGACAAGCGCGTGTCTCCATCTTTATTGGTAATCATCCTGCTGGTAACAACCACACCCAGACATAACTAGTAAAGAGGTACGGCAAAGTCATGTCGCCCCCATCTCGACGGGCAGAAGTCCAAGCCCAGATGGAAATCAGCATCCGAGGCGTTCTATGGCCAACACGTTCCCCATCACACGCGTCACCTCAGCGCCCTACGCGCCGAAATCCATGCACTGCATGCACGTACACGTATCATGCAACGTGTCGATCTCGGCAGGTCAACACGTTGCTCAAACGGTCTCTATATACACCGCTTCGGCCTTCGCTTCACTGCATCGATCTCTGCTAGGCAAACTCGATTCAGACAGACAAGTGAAAGACCACAGCCAAACACTCAGAAACAAGATTTGAGAGGAAGATGGCGCATTTCCAGGGTCAGCAGCACGGACACCCGACCACCCGCGTCGACGAGTACGGCGATCCGGTGACGGCCGGCATGGGGCAGACTGGTGGGTACGGCACCACCGGCACGGGTGTCCACGACGCTGGTCAGGCTGGGTACGGCGCTACCGGCAAGGGCACCCACGACGCCGGGGGCTATGGCGGCTCCGGGATCCACCACGCCGGTGGGTTGGGCACGGGGCACACGGCTGGGTACGGCGCCACCGGCACCGGAACCCATGGTACGGGACACAGCGCGTATGGCGCCACCGGCACCGGTGTCCACGACGCCGGTGGTTTAGGCCCTGGCCACACGGTCGGGTACGGAGCCACTGGCACGGGACAGGGTGCGTATGGCACCACCGGCATCGGAACCCACGGCGGTGGGCAGTTCCAGCCCGCCAGGGAGGAGCACAAGACCGGCGGCATCCTCCACCGCTCCGGCAGCACCAGCTCCAGCTCGGTGCGTTCCTAGCTTTCCATATACTGTACATGCTCGCTCAGTCTTACATATTCGTGGTGTAGTATTTAGTTGTTTTGCCTTACCAATTGCGCAGTCATCTGAGGACGACGGCATGGGCGGGCGGAGGAAGAAGGGCATCAAGGAGAAGATAAAGGAGAAGCTCCCCGGCGGCCACAAGGACAACCAGCAGACGGCGACGGCGACCGGCGGGTACGGGCCTGGGTACACCGCAACCGCTGGCACCGGCACCGGGGCCGGGTACACCGGGACAACCGGCACCGGCGGGATTCACGAGAAGAAGGGCGTCATGGAGAAGATCAAGGAGAAACTCCCCGGCCACCGCTGAGCTAGCTAGCTAGCACGGCAGTGGGTGAAAGCCTGGACGTGCGTGTACCGTGCGAAAGTCAGTTAAGCCGCTACCGTGCGCTTTAGAATAAGATGTGCTGAAGAATAAAAGTCGTTGTATGCGTTATCTTGTACGTTTTGTGTCTTTTGTTTTCCTGTATTATCGACCTTGTAATAATAAAGCTTACATACACGTCTTCTGTCTCCTATCAGAAAAAAGACAACTGCTTGGACTATAAATACCAAGTGTGACCCATGTACAAAACATAAAAAAGAAAAGGTCCGCAGAAATCACCAAATACTGTCTCCGAAGGCTGTCTCGCCAATCTCCTAGATTTAATTTCACCACATGCATTTCGTGCGGTCGTTACGCCATCCTGTTCCATCGAAAGCTAGCTCCCAGGTTTTGCCAACTCCCAGTTTCTATTGAACTAGCATGCCTCCATGTATTCTTTCTTGAGAACTCCTATGTAGAAGAAAACAGCGAATTCGCATGCCTTCATATATTCTTTCTTGATGTTTCAGTCGACAGAGTTGCAATGGCGTGTAAGACCTAAGTGAGATTAGTCAAGGAAAGGAATTACGGAAAATAAAGGCAAGAGTAGCACGATCTTAGGCTGCAATAATGCTTAGTGATGGTGAACTTATCAGCCTTGCATGAACCTTATTGATGAGGGGATGCAATAATGCTTAGTGATGGTGAACTTGATCCTTATTGATGAAGAGGTATAATTATTCTTCCTTTGTTATTACAATTTTTCGAAACTAATTTCAATTTCCATGCTAATTATATACAAATATAGGGAACCATGTTGCACGAATTATCAATAAGGCCTACAGTGAAAACTTATAACCATCGATTCAAGAAGAAAGTACTTACATCATTACAAATGTGAAAATCACACAGGCAACGAAATATAGACCGGTCACCGGTGGACAATGACAAAGTAATGAACTTCTTTCCCACAACTACTAAAGAGAAGATCGAAGATACAGAAGACATTCCAAAGCATGGTTTCAACTTTTCAACACATAGATATGCTTTCTAAAAGGATATGTGATGACCTTTCTCTCTCAGGTATGATATTGCTGAACTTACAGCTTTAACATGGATTATTCTATTTAACTGCCATCTACTTTTATTTTTAATAGATGTTATAGGAGTTGCAGCATACATAGGACCAGTTGAAGGAACTACAACAAATTTTGGAATCACCAAAATTCGTGATATTGCTCTGCTAATCGAGTTAGTTGAAAAAATAACAGATGTGAATACCAAATTTTTTATGTTTACTCATCAATCCGTGATATTGAGCTACTATTTTTTAAGTTGTATTTGTGATCCTACAATGCTTTTGGTAGCTCGTCAGATATTATTTGCTCCTGTTATGTATTTACATTATTTTCACTTTTTTTTGTTGACAGAGATCAAGAAGTAAAAGTTAGACTATGGGTAGTCAAAAGCTGCACTAATCGATGTTAAGTCAACTGCTCATGTCATTATAATCACATCTACAATAGTCAGCAAATTTAAGTCTTCATTCAAAATTATATACTTATCTGTGTCATTTGTCTACTTAAAAAAAGTTAATTGACATACTGTGCAGGATATTCTCTATAATCAATCAGTGCAACATAATTAAGTTTATGTAAATTTACCTATTCATGAGACTATATGGACGTACAAAACAGGTACAGGAAATTCCTATGTTGATAACGCTATTTTAGTTTATATGTCATGGCACGTAACATGATGGATTTTGTTTGCGTGCACATAGGATTTGTTCAAATAACGTGTTATCAAAGAAATACACACGGAGACAACCCTCTGAAAGGGACATTGGAAGACCGAATGCATTATAATAGGAAAAATATGGAAGAATTAAATGTGATTTTGTACGACTCATCAAATCAGTATGCAAATGTTCAATCCTTATTATGTAATTTTTTTGTCCACTTCAACTACAGACAATATAACTGTATTTAATCTAAAGGAAAGGATATTGACTGTAGAAGCAACAATTAATGCGGTTAATACAAGATATGGCTAGTACTATATTGTTGGGTTTTCTCCAAACCCTAGATTGGTTTTGTGGAGGCTATTACCCTCTATTCCTCTGCCTCTTTCGTAGTGCCACTCACAATTGTATTATAAGGCTAGAGGGTAGGGATCTATTTATAGACTTCACTTCTAGATGTTATAAAGTGACCAACCTGTTTCTGGTATACCGTGAGACTATTGAACTATGTCACTAATCATGATCAGACATGCCAATTTTATGAGTCTAAAATATATTAGTATATAGGCACACATGTGTGAGTCATGTGCTATGATCAGATCGTTTACGAGATCAATTCCAATATGATTATGTGGGTCAACAGCCTGTAGAGCCTATCCTACAAAGCAAACCCAGCTATTCCACCCTGTGCTGTACCCGGATTAAACATAAAAAAGTAATAGTAAGTAAAGATTTAGTGTATACAAAAATATTAGACATATTGTCAGGCGAAAAATTGCCTTTATGCTCAAGTGGTTGATTGTTTTGATTCTGTTAGACCATGTGGTTAGGTCTAGGTTATTTTGGTGATGAATAATTGACAATGATTAATTTATGATGATGAATATTTGATAATATTGTTTATCGATGTTATGTGAGGTGTGTTGCGTGTGTGTGTATGGACTGATATTGGTCAAGTTTGGATGAACTTGTGCCGGAAGAATGTTCTTTGGTCTTTGCATGTGCAGGATAAACATGGAGGCGATCATGGTCGGTGATGAGGAGGACCGGGACTAGGATGGGGAGATCTGAGGTCCAGACGGTCGAGGATGTCATGCGAGATGGTCGGGCTCATGTTTGGGGCGCATGGAGATCAGATATAGATGATACGTGTTGCAGCTACGGAGGTGGTCCGGAGGCTACGACACGTAGTGAATGATACGTGGAGAAACTACGGGAGGTGCGGTCCTGAAGGCTTCGACACGTGATGCGTTAGGAAAGTTGGAATTTTGGAAAACCCGTGTTAGGAAGGGTTTCGGGTCCCTTGAAAATTAATGGGCCAAAAGCCTAGTTGAGGTAAAAAGACCCAAGTCTAGTTGGATGAGTTAGATTAGGATTTTAAGTAGAGTTTGAATATGATTTATATGAGGGATGAGTTGGATTAGGTTTTTAAGTAGAGATTGAATAGGATTTATAGAAGCCTGTGTAAAAGGGCAGCCGGCTGTATAAGGAAAGGGAGTGCGTTGGCCGTGATTGAGCGAACAAAAAGAAATAGAAAAAGTGAGCGGCGGCTGGACGCTTTGATCGATGGATAATTGAGGTGTGGAGCCGGCTTCGACTTGATTTGCTTTGCGTCGTCCTCGTTCGATCTCGTGTGACGTCTCCTCTCACCGATCGGTCTGCGCCGTTTTCTTTTACCCGGCGCGTGGAGCAGAGGAGCTGTGGCTGTTTTGAGCGATGAGAAAACAGAGTTGAAATCAGGACGCGCATGGCGATGTATGGATGAATAGTATCTGTATTTTTCAATTAAAGTTTGTAAGTTTTTTAATTCGCATATATTATCTCTTTTCTTGGTTTTCTGATTTCTATGAATTCTCCATGTATTGATCCATATCTAGGTATTTTTCTTGCTTACATACATGAATTAGTTTTGATTAAAAATTGATTGCTAGATTGAATGAAAAAATGCGTTTTCGCTATCGATCGGTAGCAGCTACCGATCAGTTTTTTTTCTGCTACAGTTGTCGCAACATTAACAGCTACAGTACCGCTACAGTTCTGATACAGTGTGCTACAGTATTGCTACAGTAAAATCAGAAAGAACTGCTTTCATTATTTCTGGTTTTTGCAGTTTAAAAATTAGAAGACAGGAATTTGAGAAAAAAGTTTCCGCTGTGCGTTGCAATCATTCACCTCCTCTGATTGCTATCAATGATCCTACAGATTCTTTTACTTATTCTGCTTCTTCTTTTTCTTGAGTTAGCTCTGAAACACCCACAGTTGTGAGACTTGAAATTCTTATACTTATCATTCTTCCGAGCCGAGTTATAATTTTCATGATCATCCCGATCGTGTTTCTTGTTAAGCTTTTCTCTCAAATCACCATTAGGCTTTCTCTTCTGCCAATTCATTTTTTTATTACCTTTTTTCCTCTCCAAGGTGTAACTTAGAATTGTGAGTATTTCTTTCTTTCCCTTGAGAGAGTTTTATATCTTCTTCCATGACTAAATGATATATCAGAGTATGCATATTGAGTATCCTTTTAGAGTAACAGATAGATATTTTAAAATGTTTTCATGAATTTGGCAAACAGTTTAGAACAACTATGACTTGCACTTCTTAAGAAAAAGGATTGCCCACGTTTTTTAATTCTTCTAAAACACAAAATTTATTGACATGCTCATTAATTGATGTGCTATCATATATCTTAGTTGAGAGAAAGCAATTAACAAGATTAAGCACTTTAATAAGAGATATTTTACCAAAAATCCTTTTCCAGACTGCACATTATTTTTTATGCATTCCTTTCACTTTCATACACAAAAACTAAAGAATCAGCCATTGACCCTAACATAAAAATGTGAGCCCTTTTATTATCCCTAGTCCAATTTTTATATTCTTTTGCATAATTTTCCTTTTCCTCAACAGTGGTATTTTTTTATGGCTCTTTCAATTTGTTTTTGTCTATTACATAATCTATGTTTTCGGTAGAAAAGCAAAAGTATTAATTTTCTTTTTCAATCTGTGAAATTGGTGCCATTCAATTTATAAGACCTAAGTAGTTTAGAAAAAACTGTTAGTTTTCATTGTAAGAATAAGTGTTACCTGATCAGTTGGTACTGGGACTTCACATGCGAGTGCGCTGGTTGACACCTAGTTCTTGGACGTCTGAGTGGCAGGTGGTATTGGAGAGGTGATGCCTTGGACCGATCATGCAAGCGATACTGGATAAATCTAAAGTGATTTCACGGGGACTTTTGTTCAAGTAACTTTTCTTCACGAGGACCGGATCAATCATGAAGTAACCATCCATTGGACTGCAGTAGATCAATCATGAAGCCCCTTTTCTTCACACCTTTGTAACACCCGGATTTAGCAAAAGTCTAAGATATCAGCTACAACTATTATCATCATCAATTTTAACCAGTAATCAAACATTACCAACATATAGATTTCAATAATATACTCAACAAGATAGTAAACATAAATTTCAGCAACACTGTAAACCATAAACTAAACTTAAGATGAACCAACAGTAAGCAAGATGAATTATAAATAAGTTTAAATTAGGTAAAACATCAAATAGCAATAGTAGGAGCTATAAAGACTAAGAGGAACCATAAATTATCTATTCAGTGCTATAGAAACTACTAAATTGTTTATGTCCATATGTGATAATAGCTAGATGAAGTGAAGAGTTACTAGTGTGCAATAATCCATGTTCTACATCTACTCGTGCATGACGTCTTCAACATTCACCTAAAAACAACAAATAAGCAAGTTTGAGTCCACGATTCAGCAAGTACAAAGTAGATAATAAACGAGGCATCATCTTAATTATTAGCAACTCATAACCATTTATGATAACTTAATTCCTCATATTCATTCTCATTAGTTTCCATTTACATATTTCATTAGCTCAAAACGCATTTTACTTTTCATGAATGCTATGTAATACTGATGCACATATCTCAACTCTTCTTTTGTATATATTGGTATAGCTGAGTGTTCACCTATTGATGACATACCTTTGCCTTGTTTTTTTCCATAGAGAGTCACACTGTCCTTTTTCATACAAGGTCACAATTCAGATTCTCACATTGTATTTTTTCATACATGATTGCTATGTTATTTTTCATAATGTGTTACCTCTACTCCTATGGAGTACCTACCGAAAATAGGTCTTTACAACTTCGTTGCTCACATACAATTTAATGTTTACCTTTGATTAATTAATTACAACATTAAACAATTAGGAACAATATCATTTTAACCATAAACATCTTCATCATAATTCTACCAAAAGTATCATCATTCTACCATAAAATAGGTGAGCATTATAAAAATAAGTCAATTCATGTGAACTATCATAGCAAGTATTTATTTAACATATCAACAAGTTTTAAATACCTGAATACCATTCTACCATCTATTTGCCTTTTTAGTTATGACGGCCGGTTTGATTAGGAGATGACAACACACTTGATGTTACTCTTCCTACAACAATTACTCATTCTCAAAATAGCCTTCGGGAATACAAGGCAACAAATAAATGATAATGCTCCGACGTGCTCCCCAAACCCACAAGTTTCCCACTTTACCAAACAGTCAACCTCGCTGTCCCCGTACTAAAATTATCATAATTTTCAATTACTGTATCAAACTATAGCAAACCATAATATTTCTAAAATCTAGAAAAATTTTCCTACAACTTCCTAGTTGATCAAATGTTCAGATTAAATAATTTATATCTCCATTTTTAACCCAGAAGTTAGATCTATCTTCTAGATAGTAGGCTTAATAATTTTATATCTTTTAATCTACATATTCAAACTTAGTAAACTATGATATTTTCAAAAATAATAAGAAATTACCTTCCACTTTATAGTTATGCTTGAAATTCAATTCAATCATTAAATTAGTCAAATTGATGATTTTCCACGACTACGTCTAGCAGTAGCCCAGTTTTGGATAGCAGTTTTCTAAAATTCATAACTTCTATTCTACTTATCTAAAACTTATGTTCCTAGACTATATGGAAAAATAATAAAATTATCTACAACTCTCTAGTTATTAACCGGACCTAATTAAATATCCTTAAAGGCTTAAAACATCAAAAACCGCAGCATCACTCGATTGTAATGACATGTAGCATAGTAGAATTACAAATCCTATATAATACAATCTACCCAATGAAATTTAGTGCTTTTGAACTTGTTAGAAATATTATAAATTCATCTACATCTCTTTAATACACCAACTCTCCAGATTCAGCCTTTAAAGCCCTGAAAAATTGTTTAAATCTAAACTGCATGAAACTAGAAAAATCTAGCAATCATAAACGAGAATTAACACTATCCACTGGGCTAATCACACCTTAATTACTAAGTTAATTCACACAAAAGTTCATCTACATGATATGGTTAAAGTATGAGGGAATTCCCCATGCATCGAGGAAGGTTTAATAAAGAAAACATGCTAATTCTTATCCTCATTCACAATCTCTTCCTTACCTCTCTGTCTACCTTTTGGAGTAGCTATGGTAAAGCTCTAGGGAAAAAAGAAGAAGCCCTAGAGAGGTGTGCCAAGTGAAGAAGGTGACGGATGTCCTTGAAGGAGGGAGAAGCAAGGTTAGGCAAATCCGAATACAACTCATTTTTATAGGGTAAGGCTTAGATAGATTAGCCCAACAGGTCCATCTAGCTCTCATACCTTAAAGTAATTATTAGAGTTAATTTTACTATTATTATTAATATTACCATTACTATTGTTATTTTCTTTTAGTCATATTTGTCACAGATTTAAGACATTACATACTAATTAGGGCTTAAGGTAATATCTAACTATATCTAAATAGTATCAAGTATGTAATTAATTCATAATTATAATTTTTGAGATATTATAGCCTTGGACGAAGCAATATGACTTTTCTTCTTGCGTGCCGCTGGCAGTGACTAGATAAATTGCGTGCTGCTGGTGGGGCGTGAATCAATTCCACTCTAACGGCATCAATTCTGAGGACGGAGAGAGAATCAATCTGATGACCCGTGCGTGAATCAGGCTGCGCTGCGTGAATCAGGCTGTGCTGAAGGTGACGACGCCATGGACGTCCGCGCGGCTGGCTGTGACATGCCGACATGCAAGCGGGGACGAAGAACCGTCGAATGTGCGTGACTCTGAACGTGTGCTTTGCTACTGAGGACGAATCGACAGTGCTTCACGCGGGGACGGAGCAAGGACGACGTGCGAGACGACGAATTGCGGACGTTGGCTCTGGTATCAATGTTGTTTCCTCCAAATCTTAAAATGATTTTCCGGAGGCTATCTTGTCTGTCCTTTGTTGCTCTGTTATTTTTGTGATACCGCTTACAATTATATTATAATGCTAGAGGATAGAGACCTATTTATATACTCTATTTTCACCAACCACGATTAGACAGGCCGATTTTATGAGTCTAAAATATATTAGTCCCTAGTACACATATGTGAGTTATGTGCAATGATCAGATTATTTATGGGATCAATTCTAATCTGATCATATGGGTTAACAGCCTACAGAGCTGATCCTACAAAACAAACCCAACTATTCCATCATGTGCTGAACCCGGGTTAAATATATACATGTATATTAAATTTCAGTAGACTTGATCTCAATAAATGTGTCTATCATATTCCAGCATAGCCATCTTCGACACCTCGAGTATTAATTCCTTAAGTTAAATTCTGCATCAAATTATTCCTTACCACTTGTATTAATAATATGCATAATTCCATATCAAGTTGAGCAGGCAACAACTATAATAAATATTAAAAGTCACATAAAAAATCCAACATATATCATGTGGTGATGAGAAATGCAAAAGGCAACTCGAAAAAAGAAGATTAATTGATCACTGCTATTGCAACAAATGTGGCAAGAAAGCTAAAGCCAAAGCACGATAAATAATTTATCAATGTTACCATCCCATTCTGCAATTTTAATAGTAGAATATTTTTTTAAAAAAGCCCACATTTTTTTGGCAGATATAAGATTAAGCTTAAAATAGGTGATTCAACGACGACTGCAGCTTGCGTACTTTTTGAAACGGTCGCTCAAAAGCTAATCGGTAAATCAGCAGATTTCATGATTGCCTCAATCAATCATGACACTAAGGAGCTGCCAAAATCGATAAGTATTGAGCTATTTTGTAATTTCTCTCATTTTTAGGTAAAGAAAATAAAGGAAAAGAAAATTGGCTAGCCCCACATGTAAGAGAGGGAGAGAAAAGGATAGACGGGAGGCAACCTGTTCGGCTGAATCCAGATCTGACTGGCTCTCTTTTATCCCCCTCTCCTCCTCCTTCTTCGGGCGCAAGCTTCGGCTTCTTCCGGTGGTGAGCATAGCTGAATCATCCCGGTTAGTTCGGCCACTTTGGGCGATAAATCGGAGATGGGAGAGCCAGGTTTCAGTAGAGAAAGGGAAGCTCACCACCAGATCTAAACTTTGGTTGGGGAGTTGATCTTCAGGAGAGCTCGGTGACGCTGTGCTTGCATGGTTGCTTGGCTATGGCTTTCTTGCTCTCTGCTCTCAGATCCCGTCTCTAGACCGTGTGCTCGCACACGGTGTTTCTCTGGTTCTTTGGCACTGCTTCGGCCATGAGGAGTGTGATGGGATTTCATCTTCTTGTTGGCTTTGTGCGGCATTGTATAGTACCTCAGCTTCACAAATCAGTGACTATTGATATGTGGAGTAGGGCTTTGTATCTCCGATTACCTCTCTGGTGACATCCTGGTATTAGCCGGTGATTGGTTTTCTAGGACATCGTCTCTCCGACGAGCATAGCCCCCTTTTTGCATCTCGGTGGCTTGGATTGCCGCCGCACTATGAGTTGATCCCTACTCCTTTTATCTTTGTTGTTCATTAGTGTGCCGTGCTAGAGCATCTATTTATTATCTCTAATATTTGATTATTGATTGGTACTGGGAGAATTATTGCATGATAGATTATGGGCTTTTGACTGCTCGATGTGGATCTTTGTCAAATTGAAATCACAGTGACAATTTAGATTAATTCTGCCAGTGTGATCTTTCATATGCTAGTTGTTTATTTCTATTGAGTGTAGTTGATAGCTCTGTCTATTGCATTAGCTCGGTTCCTGCTCAGTCTTGCTTACTGCTATTTTAGGCCTTGCCGAAAATACATATATACATATTGATTTTGCAATTGCTGAATATATATGTTGTTTCTATAGAAACATTACACTATTACTAATGACAGATTTCAGTCGAAATTTGTTGTCTTTGTATGCTCTTGACATTGACACTACACTAAGGTAATATTTTCTTAGTCAAACTAGTAGAATTTTTTAGGAATTATCACTGTGATTGTTGAAAAATTGACAAGAGTGGCAGAAGGCCAAGTTTTCTTTAAACTTGGGCAACTCCTTACCTGAGAGCAATACTACAATTGTTAATCTGTGCATTATGCAGATTTTAAATGCTCACATTTGTGTTTTATTAAACATATTGCCATATGTTAATGATATGAATCATTTATCTGTTTAGAGATAATATATTTACTTTCATGTCATTTTCATATTGTTGTATATATGCTTTATTTTGCTTGATTATAATTGGAATTAAAATAGAAATATTGCTAAATCCACCTCATTTCCAACAATCCAGAAATCCAATATTTGTTGAAATGGCTTCATCTTCTAATTTTGTTAAACCAGAATTCTTTGACGGCGTGAACTTTAAGTGTTGGCAAGCTAAGACAAAGCTGTGGTTGGTTGACTTAAAACTATTTTGGGTCATCTTAGATCCCCCAGTGCTTCCTTTGGAAGGCGAGGATAAAACTCGTTGGGAGGATGCAAACCACTCAGCTTTGACTAGGTTGTTGGCCGTCTTGTTAAATCGGCTTTTCAATGTCTATGTCAATTCCACGGAGGCGAAAAAGTTGTTGGATGAGCTGAATGAAAAGTATTTGAAAGGAGATAATGCGAATGAGTATTTCATTACTGCAACTAACTTGAATTACAAGATGGTAGAGGGATGGTCGGTGATGGAGCAACTTCATGAGCTACAGCTCCATGTACGTGTTTTAAATCAGTACGACTATCTCCCGCCAGAGAGTTTTCAAGTAAATGTCATATTGGCCAAGTTATCGCCATCATGGTGAGACTTGATGAGGACATCACTTCTACTAATATGAACACTCCTCCTGCTGCTGCCATGAATGATGTGCAATGTCCAATTACTCGGGCATGTGCTCATCAACTAAATTATCAGGTAAATTCATTTCTAGGGCGAAGTGTATTATTTAAGAACTCTATGATGTTGCCTAATGGAGATGATTTTCTTGTGCTTACGAATATAGGAATCGACAACTTGATGTGCATCAAGAAAGGAGAAGGTAATAACATGGGCCACAATTTCAGCGAGGACTTCAGGATCTTAAAGCCACCTTAAAGGAGGTGAAGCATTTGTGGTCTCCAACTCAAAGAGTTTCGGTCACCCTCTACTTGGTGTTGCGCCACCTTAGCCTACAAGTCTTGTATCCGAAACCCTTAAGGGTTAGTTTGAGTCAAACTTTGTAATGGGATGGTTTGGCCTATATAGCCCATATGGCCGGTCACATAGGGTTTAGGGTACTATTCATGTGGCACTATTCATGCATGAATAGTGTCGCCACCCCTCCCTCTTTCTCCTTTACATAGTGGCTGCTATCCCTTAGTTTAGGCGGATTTTGTTAGATTGTTTTTGGCTTAGGTTAGGAACACCATCGTGTGCTTGTACGGCTAGTGCAATCAGACGTTGTCTTCGGAACCCCAAATTATTGAAAATGTCCCTCTTCATTCATCAATTCCTATTTAGCAAGTTCGTTGCTTCATCTATTTTTCTTGCTTGATTCTTGATTGCATGCAGGAAAAAACCTTTGTGGTCAAGTCGATCTCGTTGCCGGCAAGGTCGATAACGAACGTGAAGTTGGTTCAGTCATTACAGGTGCAACGGTCATCACAGAGTTGTAGCCTGGGTCATTAGAGTTAGCTACCACCAATCAAGTTGTATCATCCTCATCGAAAGATCGGTACAACAGTCACATTATTTGGTATCAGAGCTCCAGGTTGATTGGTGAGGAATTTCCAGTTTACCACAGATTAGATTGCTTTTTTTTACCTACAGCACACAAAAACCGAAAAAATAGTAGTAGATCATCTTGTCCAAACTAGTCTTAGCCTCGTAATTTTCTTTTCAGTGCATTGCGTTGTTGAACTTTTGGTTGCATTGTCATGTCCATTGCGGTTGGGTTCAATCTGCCAAGGCAAGGGGTTCACCTTTTTCTATTGCGCATCTGGTGTTTATTTGCTCCCTGCCATGCCACCATCATCCTCTTCTGCAGCAATTTTTGCCACCACCAAGCTGTGCTACGATAACCCCATCCCCTGCCACTTGTCTCCACAAATCACTGCCGCGCCCAACAGAACCCCTGCAGTGCCTGCCTTTGCACTGTCACGGCTACCAGAGTTGCTACCACGCCCACCAGAGCTACTGCTAGCTAGCACTTCCTATCGCCGCCACATCTCCTTGCCGCAACCATGCCAAGGGAAACCCTAACAAAGAACCAAGATTTGGATTTGGTTTGCAAGAAAAGGAAAAGCCCTAGCTGGTTTTGGGAATAAAAAAAGAAAAAAAACACAAATACATAGAAAAAAGAGAAGTCTTAGCAATTCAAAGATTTATCATACGCGTATGCCCCCGGGCACACGCGTGGAAACTTCGACCCCAAAAGACATCGTTCAGGGCCTCAAAACGGGCCCGTAAGCCCAAAAAATTCAAGTTCATCAGAATTCGCTCAAAATTGATAGAACACTTCTACAAGTGATTATGAGGTTCCCCAAGAAGATGGCATCCTTTTTTGAGCTTCTGAACTCCATGTGCAACGTTCTCTAGTTCTGCCGTGTTGTGCTATCGTTTTTATTCTAGGCTCACGCCTCTAGTACGGTCTAGCCTAGGATCAGCACTGACCAGCGTTGAACAATTTTTCAACTTGCATTCTCTAATTTGATTATTGCTACTCCTTGCTATCATAATTAATCATGCCAAGCTCCACGTCATTACTACACCTGTACAGTCTAGCTTCACATGCAATCGCTCCGCGCTTATGTGTCAGTGATAATAGCTGGTTATGTGTCAGTGATAATAGCTGGTTATCACAGACGGCTCCTACACTGTCTGTGATAACTTACAACACAAATGGTTTTTCTGAAAAACCGTCTGTGATATTCGACTATCACAGACGGCTTTTTGTATTAACCGTCTGTGATTGATGTCTTGGATCTCTTTCTACTCCTATATGTCTCAGAGTCATTTGGGAATCTATGCCTCCAAGATACATAAACCCCCAGGCCTCGCGTGCGACCTGGGTACTCCTTGTTTCTCAGGGCTTGTGATAGTATATATCTCTCCCTGTATTCTTCAAAGGAGCCTCAGGAAGATTCGGTAGTCAATGATTGCTGCAAAAGGTAATCATGTTATTTTCGAACCCATAAAGTTCAAGAGGTATTAACAACTATGTAGTTTAATATATCTTACTAGGCATTGGGACACTTCCTCATCTGTGGGGTTTTTGAAAGAGGAGACACCCAAATACGTGGTTAATGACCTCGCTCTTAACCAGTTTCGGGCGTGCTCATTTGCAATCGCGGCAAATTGTGGGGAGGCCTCCGATCGGATTGCGACCTTGTCCTGCATCCTCCACTGTCGGATTTTACCCGCGTACCCAGTGGTGCTGAGTCTGTGAGGGTGAGTGTTTTGTGACTGGAGAGCCTTGTGCGTCACACTTTGTTGTTCAAATTCAGTCATTATCTTCATGTGCAAAAATGCCTCCCATGTTTTCGGCGACATGATAGGATACCTCATGAAGGGCGTGAGATCCTTGGCCACGTACTTCATGACAAGAGTGATCTTGAAGTTCTTCCATGCTTTTCTCATCGTGAGGAGTGCTTGTCATTCCATGAGCCCCTGTACTTCTACTGGGATCTCGAATGAATTTGTTATTTCTGTCCACAGCTAATTTCTCTGATCCTCTGCCAAATCTTTCTAGCTTGCTACGGTGATGGGGACCTGTTGCCTTTCAATTATCCCGTAGGTAGTCCAAAATGCTGTCGTTGCTTTCTTCGGTTGCAGAGGGACCCCATTCGGAGAGACCACCATGATAGTCATTTGGCCCTCTGGCCTTTTCGATACTCCTCGGCCACGCTTAGTTATCCCGATCTTCGGAGCGTGAGACCTAGATGAAGACGACAATGACTATGTGGATATCATCAATCTTATAAGAAAAAAAACTAACTATAGTGAGCTACGAGCATAAACAAATTAAGTTCTATGAATTGAATTACGCACTAGTGTCTCAAGGACCCTTTGGAACAGTAATATGCCATTCTAAACAGATATTGTAGCTAACAAGTGAAGTATATATCATGAAGTACTAAAGATCATAAAACAAAGTTCTATGAATCAAATTACGCACACTATTGTCTCAAGTTCATTGAACCTGACACACTAGAGTGTGTAACTTGCTTTATGCCCTTTGAAGGTCTATGTGGTATATATTATTGCTACAAGGTCCCTTAGAAACAGTAGTATACCATTCCAAATAGATCTTGTAGCTAATAAGTGAATCATATATCATGAAGTACTAAAGGTCATAAAACAAATTAGCCAACTACTGAAGATCACAAAACAAATTAGCCAACTATTGAGACAGACCACAAGATTGACAAATGACAATAATAGTAACAATTTAGAGGTCAAGCTTGTATATCCAATTTTAGTATTAGATCTTGTAGCTAACAAGTGAAGCATACATCATGAAGTACTAAAGGTCGTAAAAAAAAATTAGCCAACTACTGAAGATCACAAAACAAATTAACCAACTATTGAGAGAGACCACAAGATTAACAAATGATAGTAATAGTAACAATTTAGAGCTTAAGCTTGAATATCCAATTTTAGTATTAGATTTGTAGCTAACAAGTGAAGCATATATCATGAAGTACTAAAGGTCATAAAAAAATAGCCAACTACTGAAGATCACAAAACAGATAAGCCAACTATTGAGAGAGACCACAAGATTGATAAATGATAGTAATAGTAACAATTTAGAGCTCAAGCTTGAATATCAAATTTTAGTATTAGATTTGTAGCTAACAAGTGAAGCATATATCATGAATACTAAAGATCACAAAACAAATTAACCAACTATTGAGATTAGATCTTGTAGCTAACAAGTGAAGTATATATCATAAAGTACTATATATCATGAAGTATTAGACCAATATCATCATCCAGCAAATATCCGAACCCACTGTGGGATTTGGGTTTCGTACCGTAGGGAGGAGAGGCGGCTGGCGTCGGAAGGGAGAGGCGGTGTTGTGAGGGAGAGGCAGCCGGCATCGGGAGGGTGAGGCGGCCGATGTCGGGAGGGAGAGGAGGCGGCATGAGGGAGACACGGCCGGCGTCGGGAGGAGAGGCGGGTAGTGACGGGAGGGAGAGGTGGACGACGATGGGAAGGAGAGGTGGCGTCGGGAGGGACTGAGCAGTCAGATCACGCAAAACCTAGCAGGGGTGGGGGAGACAGAGTGCATGAGTGAGGACTCTATGAGCATAACATATCCTTGGAGTATATTTATAGGGAAACTATCACAAACGGTTCTATTATGGAACCGTCTGCGATAATACTATCACAGATGGTTCTTTTATAGAACCATTTGTGATATCTAACTTATCATAGACGGTTCATTGTTCCGATAAACTGCCTGTGATAGTTCCCTATTCTTCATCTAACTGCAAGAAATGCATGCTGGCCATGTAATATGAAAAACACAAGTATAATTATAAATATAACTATTTCTTTGTTACTGAATCAATTACAATTATAGTAGAATATAGTTCCATAATTACATGATGGGTTTCCTAATTAGGATTTCATCGCAACAATTTCCAAATAGGTGCTGGCTGTGTAGGATCATTTATTACACGTGGCTATTTCCTTTTAAATAAAGCTCTTCATGATGATCGACACGCATATAGCTTACTTCATTGCCTTGTTTTTCCTCGAGCCTGATGCCGTCTCTGAATGGAGGCAACTAATCAAATTGAGTGTACTCTTCTTCATCCACGGCATTCTCAACTCTGACAATCCTTCTTTTTCCATGAAGAACTACATGGCGTTTCTTATTTACCAGGTCGGTTACATAAAATACTTGAACAACTTGCCTCGTGAGTACGAATGGTTCGTCTTCGTATCCTACACATTCGAGATCCACAGTAGTGACGCCGTACTTGTCGCCTTTACACCCCGTGGGAGTTGGACCCAACGGCATCAAATTAGAGGAATATTAAAAATTACATAGTCAAGCTCCCACATCTCCTCTACAAACCCGTAGTACAAGCTTGGGCCAGCGGTACTGATGTGCACATCAAAGGCATCTATGCGGACACCTAAGTTCTGCACTATGCGCTTTCTATCCTGATTTATTGTATAAAATATGTAGCCATTAATGTTGTATCCTTGCCATATCACAATTGTAAATTTTGGCCCTTTTGCCAACCATTGTAGTGTTTAACTTCATGACCTCCTAGTCAATCGCACCTTCAACTATTCGTTGAACTGACTGTTGTGTTATCTCGTGATCCAAATCTCTGACTAGCCTGTATTCTCTTGGCATAGCATGTGTCGAGACCCGGAGCAACAACTCCAGGACCCTCTGTGTTATTCGCACTATCCCAGGAAAGCTTAGTGCACACAGGGTTCCAGCGATGAATATCTCACATTCAACCATAATATATTAAAGCAAAGGTTTGATAATAAGTTCAAGGTTTACAATAAAGCATAACACCAAAATAACAATGAAACCAAATAAGATAGCGGCCCATCCACCTTCCACAAGGCGAATTGGTATAAGACGTGTCCTAATCGTAGTCCTCACCGCAATCGTCAAGTCTTCTTCTGAAAGAGTTAGATAGAGCCACATGAGTACAAACGTACTCCACAAGCTACACCAGGAGAATTAACAGATTGAATGCATGCATAAGGATTCACAAGGATGGCATAATATAGTTGTTTGCAGAAAATGACATCATTTGATTTAAACATCATAATTACAATAAAAGCTGATTTGAATATATTAAGTAAAACAACATTGTTCAAGATAATAATGTTAGTGAGGCTCCAACCAACACTAACCTATTCTCGGGTATCCCACCCGGACCATCTTTCCAAAAGATAACCAGATTTTCCATAAATTAGATTTTTATAAACCGAGTTTAATAAAACCAAAGTCTAATCTGTGAAAACCCTACTCGGCATGTCCGTTACAGCGGACACGGCTATCGAGGATAGTTTTACCGCAGAGGTGTACAACTTTACCCACAAGACATGTTCTCTCGTTTTGCCACGATTAACACACGCCTTAGGTGTGTGGCTGAGAGTTCACGACAAAGCCTTTACAATGCTTAGTTGTCAAAAAGATAACGCCGCCACTAAGGTTTCACTACAACATGAATCCACGTGTTGGAGCCCCCTTTTGTGCCATGTGAGACTTCTCGTGGCTTCACCACGCCCACATTCAACCTTTAGCGATATCTAGATGAAACTTCACAAATTAGTTGGCTAGGTCCGTCCCATACCGGACTTGTGGTAGTACGGTGTGACTTTGTAAAAGTAGCTCACAGACCGGTCCTTAACTTGATTTAGGCCATCCTCGAACCCCTTGTGCCGGGCAATCAACATCGAGCTACAACTACGATGCATGCCAGCAAGCACCTACCATCTTACCATTGCCTAAGTCTAAACCAGTTTTATATTTTGTTTATAAACATTTCATAAACAATTCCGACTTTCCAAAGTCAAGAAATCTATTTTAAAGTCTATCATTTTATGTGAAGGAAGTTCCCAAATCTTAATATTCTTGGCATGGCTAAGCAATTCTACCAAATGTCTAGTTAATACTAATGTACCAACTAGGTTTTATCTAGGTTTGACAAGGTATATTGACATGAAATATCAAATTGGCTATACAAAGGAATTAGGCATAACTATCATTCAAATTGAATTTAAACTAGAATTGAATAAAATTACGCATGCATAATAATTTAAAAACAATATAAATACTGTTAAAATACTGGAAGCAATATGATCAAAGGTGTAGCTTGCCTGGTTGCTCTGCGTTGAAATCGTCGTCGAAATTGCCCTCGACGAAATCCTCGTAGTCTACACGTAAAGAACCAAGAAAAATTCAAATAAAATTCAAAAATTTGAAAAAGACTCAGAAATCAATAGTTCATATTTTTAGAAAAATTTAGAAATTTGAATGGTTAAATTTGGAGTTAAAATGAGCATTTACGGGCCTTCGGAAATTTCGAAATGAAGGAAAAAGAAAAAGAATTAATTTTCCGAATTAATTTTGTACTGGAAATCTTGATTTATGACATCATCTCAGGAAAAATAAATAAAAGAAGATGACGTGGCGGCTTGGTACACGTGGTGCCACGTGGTCGCCTTGGTCGCCACGTGTGCCCATGTGGCGGCACATGGTCGTTCGGCACGCAGCGGCGCATACGGTGGCCTTTCGCCGGTCGCGCCTGCTCATGGCCGGCGGTGGTGGGTAGAGGAGAGGATGGGGAATCCATCCCTACCGACCAGCGAGGCTAACGGTGGTGGGCGCGGAGTGGAAGAGAGAAGCGGCGGTGGAAGTCTCGGCGGACTTCCGGGCGGAGATGTGGTTTGGTGGGGTTTATATAGGGAGGAGGAGAGCGAAGATCGTCGGATTTCTTGGTTGAAGCCGGTTGGGCGGTATGAGCATGCGGGTGCCATTAATGGTCGGGAGGCGGCGGTTCACGAGGGAGTCAAGGCGGCGTTTTCGGGAAGATGCGACGACAGCAGAGTTTGGTGACCATTAATGCGCGGCGGCGTCGGTTGGTGGGCGCGCGTGGGAGGGTGGGGCGGCGTCCCGGTGGTGGCGGGCGGCGGGTGGGGTGGGGGCGGTGTACGGGAGGCGGGCGGCGGTGGAAGAAGGAGGCGGCGGCGCCAAATTTCGGCCGAAAGAGAGGAGAGAGAAGCAAGGAAGAAGAAGGTGGGAGGTTAGTGATGACAAGTGGGCACCATTTGCAAGAGAGAGAGAGGGAGGTGAAAAGGTGGAGGGTTTAGATGGAGACACGTGGCGCAATCTTGACCGTCCATTTTAGTGAAGGTGAGAGGCTAGGATTAAATCAGGAAAAAGGTAAGATTTAATCTCGGTGCGACACTTGTCACCACCGGATTAAATCAGATTTTAATTCAGATTTCATTTTCAGAAAATAGCGAAGATTTCTTAAACACTTTAAAAATAGCAAATAATATTTAAAAATTCTATAAAAATTAAAGAAAATCCTTGGGGATGTTTTATACTTAGGAAAAATATTTTTAATTCATTTTGACCTTTTTAACACTTTATAAAAATATCTTTTGGCACCAAAAAAATAAGTTTATTTCCAGAATATTCTCAAAAATTCTATAAAATTTAGGGAAGCTTGAAAAATCAAAATAATTACTTTTTAGCTTTAAGGAAATATTTATAACATACTTTCTTGCTTTAAACTTCAGAATAATCTCCAGATAGAATCAAATAAATCCCAGAAAAATAATTAAAGCAAAAGGAAAATTTTTGGGATGTTACAGCATGTCCTTGTGCTCTTCAATATACGGGGTCACTTCAGTCATATGTTGTAAAACCGTAAAATGGGCTAGAGCATACGTATTTCGATCCAAAGTTATTGCTTTCCTTCTGATAGTCCCGATACCCTCTAGCCTCCCCATGCCTCCCCATGTTACGAGATAGAGGTACACCTATTAATTCAACCTGAGCCATGTAGTCAATGCAGAATTCAATGACCTCTTCGGTTGTATAACCTTCGATGATGCTACCATCTAGTCAAGATCGATTGCGTACATAGAACTTGAGAATTCCCATGTACTTCTCAAATGGGTACATATGATGTAGAAACACGGGCTGCATATCTTTATCTCTTTTACAAGGTGGACAATGAGATGGACCATGATATCAAACAACGATGGAGGGAAATACATCTCTAGATGATATAGAGTTGTCACCACCTCAGTTTGCAGAGCATCTAGTCCGTCAGGATCGATGACCTTCTGAGCAATTACGTTAAAGAAATAACATAGCCTTATGATTGTCACTCGAACCTTGTTCGGCAAAATATTTCTAATTACAACAAGTAGCATTTGTGTCATTAGCACATGACAGTCATGAGACTTCATGCCAATTAATATCAAATGTTTCGTGGAAACAAGTTTCTTTATGCTGGTGGAGTGACCGGACAAAACTTTCACACCATGTAAGAACTGACACAGTTGAGTTCTCTTGGACTTAGACAAAGTGTATCAAGCTGGGGGAAGGTACGTCTAGCCTTTATCGGTCCCTATCAGTGCTAACTTGGTCCTGATGTTCATAGCGACTAAGTCACGCCTTGTGTTGACACCATCTTTTGTTTTGTCAGGAATATTCAGTAAGAGACCAATCAAACTATCACATACATTCTTCTCTACGTGCATGACATGAATGCGATTGCCAATAGGGTAAGTCCCAAAATATTGACATCTTCTGATAGGTCCTCAATTTACGTCCTTTTCCAAGTACAATGTCGATATCCTTGACCATATCATAGACCTCTTTCCCACTAAAAGGCTTTGGTACTGAGTCATCCTCTTTTTTCCGTCAAATTGTTTCTTCATCTTGCGGTATAGGCGATACTTTGGAAGGAACCTACGGTGATGCTTGTATATAGTTTTGCACAAATTTTTCAACCACACACTTTCGGTATAATCTAAGTAGTGCGGACAGGGTTTGGCTCCTTTTGTACTCAACCCTGACAGGTTACCAAGGGCAGAAAAATCATTAATTTTGCAGAATAACATGGCACACAGTGTGAAGTTCTCTCATTTGTCCTCTTCCCATACATATGCCCCTTCATTCCATACTATTGTAAGATATTCCACTAATGGTGCTAGGTACACATCAATATCGTTCCTAGGTTGCTTCGGCCCTCAGATAAATAGTGACATCAAAATATACTTCTGCTTCATACACAGCCAAGGAGGAAGGTTGTACATGCACAGAGTGACAGGCTAGGTGCTGTGTCGGTTGTTCATGTTACCAAAAGGATTCATTCCATCTGTACCCAACCCAAACCTTATATTTCTCA
This sequence comes from Bonia amplexicaulis, assembly GCA_036346245.1. Lineage (NCBI taxonomy): Eukaryota > Viridiplantae > Streptophyta > Magnoliopsida > Poales > Poaceae > Bonia > Bonia amplexicaulis. The sequence continues at coordinate 68,916 of JAYGGG010000262.1, forward strand.
ATTCCACACCGAAGTCTAGAAACATCTTATCAATGTTCCTCCTAGGCAAAATCAGCAGTGTGTCTTATCATTTCGTCTTTCTTACGCTGCTCCAAGTGCCAACACACCAATCTTACATCCTTGTAGTTTGCAAATAAATTCTTCAAACGGGGAATTATAGGAAGATACCACAACATCTTAGCAGGAGGTCCTCGCTTCACCTCGATACCCTTCCCATCATTGGAGTCATTTTTACGCTTGTATCGGGATGCTTTGCACACCAGACAAACATATAAGCTAGCATACTTTTTACGGTAAATGATACAATCATTCGGACATACATGTATTCTTTCTACTTCCATTCCCAATGGATAAAGAATCTTTTTGGCTTGGTAGGTGGTTCTCGGCAACACATTTCCCTTTGGAAACATGTTCGCTAGGAGACCTAACAATGCCGTGAAACTCTTGTCGGACCAACCATTGCTTGCCTTCAATTTTAGTAGTTCTAGAACATATGTCATCCTCGTGTATTGCGGCTTGAAGCTCGGGAATGAATGTTTCTCTGAGTCCTCCATCAAGCCCTCGAATTTACCAAACTCTCTCTCACTATAGTTCCCTTCTGCATCACGTAGCATCTGATCCAGATCGCCATCCTGTGACCTATCCTCATTGAAAGCATAGTCTACAACTAGCATATCGTTGTCTCCCTCGACGATGTCGTAACTACCTTGTTGTGTAATTTTCTCTTCACCGTGACTAGTCCAACATTTGTACCCCTTTCTGAAACCCCTTCGAATTAAGTGAGTTTCGATCTACACTAAGTTGCTAAACATCTTTAGATTATCACAATCAATGCATGGACAGTATATATATTCCACCCCCTTCTTCAATATATCCAGCTCAGCCGCTCTTCTAAAAGCAGACACACCATTAATGTACTATTTACTCATACAGTTCTCAATGTACATCCAGCTTCGGTCCATCTACGCTACACATGTAACAGATGGGTGTCAAATTGGATTATTAGCACTACTATAAAAAATCAGACTAACTACTTAATTACACACATCTATATTAGGTAGGTAGGTAGCTAGCCACGCATTCATGACACAATAATATTAGGCAAGAATATATTGAAGTAAACTAGGAGCTCTTACCCATTCTGAAATTGAGCAATGTACAATTATCTTTCTAAACCTAGCTAGCTAGATCTAAATAAAAACCTAGCTATCATCACTTTCAATTACAAGGCAAATAAGTTATTAGAAGCAATTGAGTACTAACCTCTGATCACCAAGAAGACGTATATAGATCTACAAGCGATATGTTTTCACCAAACTCCCCAAAGTCAGCCGCCTTACTCCACCGATGCAGCACAATGAAGACAGATATGTGTCGAGACCACGTACGCCTGCTATTTAATAGCACAGATTATCCTAGATGGTTCTAACCACAAACCATCTGTGATACGACATTATCACAAAAGGTTCGTATTAGTAACCGTCTGTGATAATTCACAGACGGTTATTCATACAAACCGTCTGTGATGTCCACAATGTCAGAGATAGTTTTTTATACAAACTGTCTGTGATTTCCACAACTTTCATAGATGGTTATTAACACGAACCATCAGTGTAACACCCCAGCCAAACAATGGCCTGAAATGCTACCAAACTAACAACATAATAAAACTATGCTAAGGCATTCTATAAAATTTCGTGAGCCTCCTTTGTTTATTGATAAAATGAAGTTCTAACAATATTATCAAAAGGTATGAATAACCATAAGCAAAGTAATTTGGCTACTAAGCGAAACATCTATAAAACTTAAGTAAAGCACGAAGCAATATAAAAAGTTCTAATCCATTATTACATCTTAATCAAGGTCATAATCAAATACCACTTGAACTAATCAACAAATAATAATTAGAGTTCTCTATCTTCTCCATGGTGAATATTTCGTGCAAGTGCAACAATACTAATCCTCTTTATTCCCATACATGCTGACCTCGTGAAGGTACCTAAAATAAACAAACAACAACAACAAAACAAGAAGAGTGAGTCCAATGACTCAAGCAAGTATAATCAGTAACAAATGCAAGCATGAACATTAACTCTCAAGTTAAACATATTACATATGAATTTCATGCTATGCATTATGATCAAAACTCCTCTTTCTCATCTCTTTCGCATTTTACGGTAACGCGGGTGTGCATCCGTCAATGCACACCCATGCACTGCCCTCGGTGCAGGGACCAATGCCCACACCGCAAGTGTGGGGACCTCGATCTTGATCACCGCATGATCAAGACTTCAACAATTCTCAATATGATGCATATATGTGAATGTATCAAAAGATAACGAGCATTCACCATACTACGCATCAACCAATCTCATAAATGCCATAATGTAAACAGAACATAAATAGCATTCTCAATTCATCACTTACTCATACTCACAATTTAAACAGTCATGATTCAACCATCATCCAAACAATTCAACAAATCCATAAACACACAGATTTTCACATCACAAATATACTTGCCTCAACCATGAGAAAATGAAGAACGCGTAGAAGGCACAACCCCCGGAATCCGCTCTCCTCCTGAATATTTAATTAATAATTACTAACATAACAGTAACGGGTTTCTAGATACAAAATATCAGCAACCCCAATTAACCCAACAATTTATCTCAATTAAATCCCCAACTCCCCTCGGCCAAATCTGCCCAACCACAGACAGCCGACTTCCAAAAATCATAACTTTCAGTACGTAACTCCAAATTAAGCGTTCTTGGACTCTCTGGAAATATAATTAAATTATCTACAAAAACGTAGTTGGGGATACTCTCTGATTCTGCCATTAACTAGCCGATCCAAACTCTTTTCTAAAGCATCAATATTCACGTCGGACTCTCTGGACAGCGCACTAAAACAGTCATAACTTTCACCCAGAAACTCGGAATCTGGACTTCTTTACCTCTATTGAAAGCTAAGAAACTTATCTACAACTTTCCCAATTTGAAGGACTCCTGAATCGCCACTATTTCCGTCGCACAAACCGATCTACTAAACTCTGTCCAGAACTACCCTGATCTGCAGAACAGTCGCACTAGAAAATTCATAACTTTTGCTACACAGATCCAAATAATGTGTTCTTGTACTCCTTGGAAAGATAATCAAACCCTCTACAACTTTCTAGAAGGGGTCCAGACCTGAATCCCGACGAAACTAAATCAAAACCGCCGAGAAACAACTACTGTCCCAGCAGCCCAAAAACCGACGAATTTAACTCGATTAAAACCAATCTAGAGACTACCAGGGATTACCCTTGGCGACGACGGCGAACACGTCGGCGAACACGACGAACACGGCGACGAACACGCCCGCGATCTCCTCCTCTCTTTACTCCGGATCCACGCGGTGCAGCGACGAACGCCGGCGACGGCGCACTGTGGGAGGAGGCGGCGGCGATGAAGACGACGGCGCACCGGAAGAAGGCGTCGGGGCAGCACGGGCGGCGGCTGCTGGGGTGGGCGCAGGGGTGGAGGCGCAGGGGTTGGGGGCTGCCTAGGGTTTTAAGAGGTGGCCTCCCCTCCCCTCTTGGGCCAAGAAAAACCCACCTGGGCCAAGGCCTAGGCCCAGGTTGTCTTAAATTTTATAAAACCCTTAAAACTCTTATAAATTTAATTATTTCACAAAGTCCTCTCTCTATTAATTAAACAATTAATTAAACAATTTCCGGGTATTACATTCTACCCCTTAAGCAGAATTCGACCCCAATTCTAACCGCAACCTCAACAGAAAACAAAACAACCAACTAGCAATTAACTAGCACCCGACGTGAACAACGGCAAGTCTGCTCAAGCATGCGAGACTCCAACTCCCAAGTTGCTTCTCTCTCGGTCTGCTGCGACCAAAGCGCTTTGACATACTAAATATTTATTTATTTTTTCTAATTGCTTGCACCTCGCACATAGGTTTTTGAAGATCCAAGTGGTTTGCCAACCTCCCGATCCTTGCTCCTTACATCGCATAACTTTTCGACCGCTCTGGGCCAATGATTCTCGACTCACCAAGGCCACTCGTTGAACTTACGCCCCTACAACACTTCGAATTGTGTAGCTTTAATTCTTGAATGGTGGTGGTCTTACTCGTTGGTCAACGGTTTTAATGAAGCCCACGCCCGGATCTTTCAAGTTCTCCCTCGATCGAAGTCATACAAAGCGCGTGTATCCCACACTAGAACCCAAGGTAGTCCTAGTGATACACAAACCCCTAAAACCGCAATTAACAAAAGCGATTAAATACACATCGGGTTATCATTCCCTTTAGTACCAACCCACACAAGACACAGCACATATATCTCATGTTTCCATTCTCAATCGATCTCTTTACCTTAGCAATGAGCACCCCTTAAACACGGGCACACCACGTGGGTCAAGGTAAACCCACTCTTTCACACACGAATACAACTGAAAATAAGGGATTCTTATTGCAATCACGCATCACCCACTCCCACCAAAGGGTCAAATCATAAAGAAAATCGAGGATTCAACATAAGAACCTCTCCACCTTCCAAGTAGGTGGTTTGCAAACAAACAACACATACGTCAAAGGGAATCACTCAAATGTCAAACCCGTCCATTTTTTCCTAAACCGGAAAACCACACAAGCCAACAAAAGTCAACTCAAACCACAAAGACTTTTCTCTCATCGCGTAGCTCAAACAAGAATCGGGAGCATTTTACTACCGATTTTTTATTAAACTTCCTCTTGAATCACGAGGTTCCAAATTATCCCATACCATACTAGCTCAATTCTCTTAAATTGACAACATCAACTCTATGTTCAAGCCGAGTGCATCCAACACACTTTTGTAGAGGGACTCTACTATTTTCATAATAACATACTCTAGTCAACTCCTCTTCCCACATGTTACTTTAACGAATAATTTCCAATGCACCTCATCGTTATTTTTCACCCACCAACACTTCACCACAAATCTTAAGGACAATCAACATGAATTTCTCGGCTCACATACCCATTTACTACATCCAAAGAATACTATCAAGGAACATCATAATATTGAATCCACTCCTTCCACTATTCTCACGCAATAACATTAGCCTCCAAGGTTCTAGCATAGATCACCAACCAAAATTTCCCATCTCTAAGGCTTCTATACATATACTTGATATATTTAATACAAAGACTCTTAAATTCGGTGACTAAAATTTCCACAATCAACCATACTCAATTATTAACAACCATATGAAACATATTCTCAACTTGATTATCGTAGAAAGATTCTAACTCCTAGAGGGTTACTCAACGAGCTAAGTTATACATGGCAAAATTCAACAATCCTTACTATCCCAATAATTCCCACAACGGTTGGGCTTCTTCACAATTATAAACTCATTAACTACACCATCATAATCATTCTAATAATCCTTGCAAAGTACCCCATCATGATGCTCCAATAAAATTGATCAAGATTCTCATACTTTCAATAATTCCAACGTTCAAACAAAATGAGCGTAACACTCATGAACCACAGCTAGGTTCTTCTAGTTGCAACAATAAAACTATTTAGCCCCAAGGACAACATCTTCTTTAAATCAAATCCTCATCGAGAATTATTCAACGAACAATTTATCACTCCAAGAATCTCAAGTATCTTGATACCCACAATCTCACCGGACTAATCACAAAACCACACCAACCGGTTGCCATACACATCTTAAAGGTCTTTGCAACCCAAGCTGCGTACCCCTTTCTTGGAGAAGCAAAAGAAGAAAATTTCAGCACAAGATCCATCTGCAATAAACACAAAACCAAGAAAACAAAGATCTTGGACAACAAAGGATAAGACCACGGTGAAGGCGCATGCCTCCTCGAGACGAAAACATCAAATCTCAACCAATACGAATACAAGATTGTCATTTGAGCTCCAGAAACTCTTAAGCAGCGAAAATAAGAAGTCAAACACACTTCACAAAGATTGCACAACTTGACTTCAACCTTCAAAACTTTTATCAAACTTTTCCTTTTAACAAAGAGAACAACCTTCTTTGAATACGGTATCACCTTAACAATTCCAACAAAAGAAGAGTTGAAGACCACAACACATTAATTCTTTAAGAACTAATAAAATCCTCAACACGACACTTGGCTTAAAACAATTTCAGCTACCACATAAATCATGAGATCAAAGATCGCATACACACTATCAAAACTTTTGATTTAAATAGTACCAAGGAATTTATTCAAATTCTTCTATTTAATGAACCTTCAACATTACCATCATAACCACAAATGGACCAACATACTAACATCAGAATAATACATTCTTAACAAGCATCATCATATCCTCAACTCCCTTCATAAACTTCTCCAAAAGAAACATAAGAAATCACTTCATCATGTTTCTAATATCTAAATAAGGTTGCAACTACTTGATCTAGGAGAACCTAGTGCATAAGCCACATAAATAGAACAAAGCTCTTAAACAAGATGATACTAGAACATGACAATCTCACAAAACATACTAGCATAAATCTCTTACTAGATTTCATATATTCAATTCTTATGGATGCTCAACTTTAATTTAGCACAAATTAATTATACTCTAGTCATTACCGGCAATAATTGATTATTATTTATCGCAACGGCATTCATGATCCTAACTTCGTTTTACAATCATAAAACAATCATGAACATAGATTCAGTATCCTACCTTACATTCAGAAACTAGAACGGAAATGACTTTAATCTTAAATAATACCAGCTTGTAAGACAAGTTCCTACTAGTCAATACCTCAACCCTCATCTATTTCTTTATACATTCTTCAACAATCTAGCATGGTAAAGATAGATGAAACTAGCAATTGTGCATGCTCATAAAGCATCTAATTAAAAGACATATTAAAGGTCAATATTACCAAGGTAATATTCTAACACCTCCTTACTTAATCATTCCAAGCGGTCGGATTAATTACTAAAGACACAGAAATTCAATTTATCCAATCATGATAGAAATTTAAACAATCATAATAATCATTCCGGTTCTTATTACACACTCCTCAATAACTCCTTGAGTTACTATCATGAATAGACAAATTCTTAATCATAGTTCTTCTAAAACTATTACAGGGCAATATCAAATTAATCCACTACACTTCCAAAGATGCTAGTTGGAATTAATTATGCACCACGCTAACATATCAACTTGATAATTCAAACCTTATGAATTAGTTTATATGATTACCACCTTCCACTTAAGCATAGCAAAACAACATAAAGGATTTTAACACCCTCTTTCAAAGAAGAGGAACAACAAACTTCAACGCCGAGATAAGGAAATACATAGATCCAAGATTTTCACATATCAATGAGTTTTGCAACTCAAAACTTGCATTAACAAGAGAAGATACCAAGCGAACCAATAAGCCATGATTCGCAACAAGACAAACTCCCACGAAGGAACTAACCTTACAAATCAACAAAAGCACGGTAGCAAAGTATCTCAAGAGTCCGGAAAGAAACAATAAGCGCTTCAAGGAACAGTGTAGAGACCAATTGCATACCCTCAACCGCAAGAACCACAATCTCAAAGAAATTCATTAATCGCAATCACCAAGAATTGGCGAAATCAACAAGGATAATAACAACTTTTCTAATAAATTCACCATAACACTGCAATTAAGTTACGAGGTAACTACATTGCTAATCCTCATACTACAAACAATGATATAATCGCAATACCAAGGTAGCACATCACAACATCTACATCATATCTTTGACTATTCTCGGTCATAATGGTCATAGGAGCAAATCATAATCATACAAGATTATCAATAAGCATACAAGATTATCTTATAATGTAAATCATCAATATAACATGTCAAAAGCATAAATGCAATGCTTGACCCATCCCATCCCATCATGCACCGGTGTGTCAATTTAATAGTTTAATTACCACGGACCTAAAACCGCTCGATACCAATCAGTAACACCCGACCAAACAATGGCACGAAATGCTACCAAACTAACAACATAATAAAACTATGCTAAGGCATTCTATAAAATTTTCAGAGCCTCCTTTGTTTATTGATAAAATGAAGTTCTAACAATATTATCAAAAGGTATGAATAACCATAAGCAAAGTAATTTGGCTACTAAGCGAAACATCTATAAAACTTAAGTAAAGCACGGAAGCAATATAAAGAAGTTCTAATCTATTATTACATCTTAATCAAGGTCATAATCAAATACCACTTGAACTAATCAACAAATAATAATTAGAGTTCTCTATCTTCTCCATGGTGAATATTTCGTGCAAGTGCAACAATACTAATCCTCTTTATTCCCATGCATCTCGACCTCGTGAAGGTACCTAAAATAAACAAACAACAACAACAAAACAACAAAGCAAGAGTGAGTCCAATGACTCGTAAGTATAATCGTAACAAATGCAAGCATGAACATTAACTCTCAAGTTAAACATATTACATATGAATTTCATGCTATGCATTATGATCAAAAGCTCCTCTTTCTCATCTCTTTCGCATTTTACCGGTGTCGCGGGTGTGCATCCGTCAATGCACACTCCATGCCTGCACCCTCGGTGCAGGGACCAATGCCCACACTCCGCAAGTGTGGGGACCTCGATCTTGATCACCGCATGATCAAGACTTCAACAATTCTCAATATGATGCATATGTGAATGTATCAAAAGATAACGAGCATTCACCATACTACGCATCAACCAATCTCATAAATGCCATAATGTAAGCAGAACATAAATAGCATTCTCAATTCATCACTTACTCATACTCACAATTTAAACAGTCATGATTCAACCATCATCCAAACAATTCAACAAATCCATAAACACACAGATTTTCACATCACAAATATACTTGCCTCAACCGCGAGAAAATGAAGAAGCGTAGAAGGCACAACCCCGAATCCGCTCTCCTCCTGAATATTTAATTAATAATTACTAACATAACAGTAACGGGTTTCTAGATACAAAATATCAGCAACCCCAATTAACCCAACAATTTATCTCAATTAAATCCCCAACTCCCCTCGGCCAAATCTGCCCAACCACAGACAGCCGACTTCCAAAAATCATAACTTTCAGTACGTAACTCCAAATTAAGCTTTCTTGGACTCTCTGGAAAGATAATTAAATTATCTACAAAAACTTAGTTGGGGAGACTCTCTGATTCTGCCATTAACTAGCCGATCTAAACCCTTTTCTAAAGCATCAATATTCACGTCGGACTCTCTGGACAGCGCACTAAAACAGTCATAACTTTCACCCAGAAACTCGGAATCCGGACTTCTTTACCTCTATTGAAAGCTAAGAAACTTATCTACAACTTTCCCAATTTGAAGGACTCCTGAATCGCCACTATTTCCGTCGCACAAACCGATCTACTAAACTCTGTCCAGAACTACCCCGATCTGCAGAACAGTCGCACTAGAAAATTCATAACTTTTGCTACACAGATCCAACTAATGTGTTCTTGTACTCCCTGGAAAGATAATCAAACCCTCTACAACTTTCTAGAAGGGGTCCAGACCTGAATCCCGACGAAACTAGATCAAAAACGCTGAGAAACAACTACTGTCCCAGCAGCCCAAAAAACCGACGAATTTAACTCGATTAAAACCAATCTAGAGACTACCGGGATTACCCTTGGCGACACGACGGCGAACACGTCGGCGAACACGACGAACACGGCGACGAACACGCCCGCGATCTCCTCCTCTCTTTACTCCGGATCCACGCGGTACAGCGGCGAACGTCGGCGGCGGCGCACCGGGGAGGGCGACGACGATGAACACGACGACGGCGCACGGGAAGAAGACGTCGGGGCAGCAGGGTGGCGGCTGCTGGGGTGGAGGCGCGGGGTGGAGGTGCAGGGGTGGGGGCTGCCTAGGGTTTTAAGAGGTGGCCTCCCTCCCTCTTGGGCCAAGAAAAACCCACAGGCCAAGGCCTAGGCCAGGTTGTCTTAAATTTTCATAAAACCCTCAAAACTCTTATAAATTTAATTATTTCACAAAAGTCCCTCTCTCTATTAATTAAACAATTAATTAAACAATTTTCGGGGTATTACAATCAGTGATGTCTCAATTATCACAGACGGTTCGTGTTAATAACTGTCTGTGAGAATATCACAGATGGTTGTTAGTATAAAACATCTGTGACAGTTTAAGAACAGATGGTTCTGTATGAACCTTCTGTGATGTAGCTATCCAGTATAACCTCTTTTGTAGTAGTGCATGAAGCTTGACGCCACCTTGGTGCGTTTGTAGTAGCTAGGTGAGCCCCTCCACCTCTGCCTGTGGCACCCCTTCGTGCTGCTTCCATTACTACTGCTTGCCTCCAGCCATCACCGCCAAGCTTTCATAGCCAACAACATTTCCTCATCGGCTGAGATGAAGAAGAAGATAAGAACAATTTTGCTGATACCGAGGACGGGGACCTCAACTCCAACAATGATCATGATCACCATTGACATCTTGCCCATAGACAGCGTATGCGATGTGATCTACCACCATGAAAGGTACGTGACCGTGATGATGCTTTTTCTAAGATTAAATTTACTATGACCCCATTTGCTGATAAATATGATCTTGATGTCTATCTCACTTGGGAGCTAGGAGTAGAAAAAAATTTAATTGCCATGAATTCCCTGAGAATAGGAGGCTTAGAGCTGCTACTAATGAGTTTATATATTTTCCTTGTGTATGGTGGAGTGAATATCTTCGTACTAACCCTAATAACATATCCGCCACCTAGGAGGCTTTAAAAAGGCTATGCATCATCGTTTTGTTCCCACATACTATGCTCTGGACTTGTTGAATTAATTGACCCGTTTGAATCAAGGTAGTAAAACTATTGAGGAATACTATCAAGAATTGCAAACTGGTTTGCTTCACTGTGGTATAGAGGAAACTGAAGATGCTAAAATGGCTAGATTTTTAGGTGGGCTGAATCGTGAGATATAGGATATACTTGATTATAAGGATTACAATTCTATAACTTGCTTGTTTCACTTTGCTTGTAAGGCTGAATGGGAAGTGCAGGGACATCATAGTAGGCAATGGAGCAGCTTTGGGCGTATTTTTACATGTCATACAAGTCAATTTTAGAAACGTATTCCCGCTGCCACCTCCAATCGGGCTGTTGATCCGAGCTCACCAAACAATTCCTGACATCCAGCGGTCTCTCCTACACCTTCACGAGCATCTGAGGCAAGCAATATAGCCAATTCGGCCCTTGCATCGGTTGCATCTTTAGTGTCATCAACTGGATAAGCACGTGAGACTCAATTCCATCATTGTATATGCTTTGGACACATGAAGAGGGATTGTCCTAGCAAGCGCACCCTCTTGATCAAGGATAATAGTGAGTACACTTCCGCTAGTGACATAGAAGAAGAACATACTTTGCTTGCTACTCTATAGAAAATGACAACGATTCTGATTGTGAGGAGGAGCAAATCAGTGCTGACCTCGCGGATAAGTACTTGAGCATCATCGCACAATGGGTACTTAGTGCCCAAATGGAGCATGCTGAGCAGAATCAGCATCACAACTTGTTTCAAATAAAATTCATCATCAAGGACCATTCGTGCCATGTGATCATCGATGGGGGAAGTTGCAAAAATTTGGTGAGCATAGACATGGTCGAGAAGTTTTACTTGGACACTCAACACACCCCTATCCCTACTACAAGCAGTGGTTCAATAATTGATGTAAGCTAAAGGTAACACGTGTTGCGAGAGTAAACTTCTCCTTGGGTTCATATCATGACTATGCCAACTGTGATGTAGTGCCTATGCAAGCTTGTTCTTTGTTGCTAGGTAGACCTAGGCAATATGATAGAGATGTTGTACATCATGGCCATACCAACCGATACAGTCTTCTAGGTCAAAAACAGGTAATTAGATGATTTAATAAAAAATTATGATCAATTAGGAAGTTGTAGGAAATTTTGTATAGATTCCATAACTGATATGGTTTGCTATATTTTGATATGGGAGTTGAAAATTATATAATTTTAGTACCGGGGCAACAGGGTTGGCTGTCCGCTAAACGGGAAAGATGTGGGTTTGGGGGAGTGTGTAGGAGCGTTGTCATTTATTTGTTGTCATTTAATGTCTCATCTCTTCTTTCCTTATATCGAGTATGTTGTCACCTTCAAATCATTCCAGCCGTCACAACTAGAAATGCAAGTGTATTATAGAATAGTATTCGAGTACTTGAAATTATGATTAAATAAATTCTTGCCATGACTATTCACATGACAATGCTTGATTTATTTTGCTCTCATGCTTATGATGTGATGATGATGATGATGATGATAATGATGATGAGAATGGTGGTAGAATAATTATGATATCACTTGTTTAATATTGAAAAATGAATTAAAGAGAAATATAGTCATTACTTGTATGTTGAGCATTCATAATGAAAAGATGTGACCCATAGGAGTGGGATGAGGTCCCTATATGTAAGATATGGGCAATGAGATCCCCATATGAAAAAGGACGGGCAATTGGTACTGCACTAAAGAGCGCGGGCATGAGTGGACACCTACAGGTGTTGCACTCTGCTATATCGGTATAAGGAAAGAAGAGATGAGATATGTGCACGAGCATTACATTGCATTGCATTCATGAAAAGATGTATGAGACATTGAGACATGTGAATAGAAATTGTTGACAAAAAGTATGCGAAAAATTGAGTTGATGTTAAATAGATATTCGTTGTTAATATGATGATGCCTCGCTTATTATTCTGGTTTGCACTTGCTGAGTCGTGGACTCACCATTAATTTGTTATTGTTTTTAGGTGAACGTTGAAAGCGACGTACATGGGTGAGAGTAGAACATGGAATATTGCACTTTGTAGCTCTTCACTTCACCTAACGATCCATTCACTTATTATCATATATAATTTAGTTTTATCTCTACAATGATTAGATGAATAATGGTTTCCCTGCTCTCAATGGGCTATTAATGATGCTATATTATGTGTTTCTTGGTTTGGACTTACATATGATTCATCTTAGTAACTATATGATTTATCTTAGTTTAATTTATGGTTTACAGTGTTGTAGAAATTTATTTTAAATATTTTGTTGAATGTTCAATCTTGAAGTCTAGTTGTTGGTAATGCTTGATTATTGGTTAAAATTGGTAATGACGATAGTTGTGGGTGACATCTTAGGGCTTTTGTTAAGCCAGGGCATTACAATATGATATTAATGATTCAAATTCATATATAGGCAGTTTGCAAGACACGAAATTTGTTGTTTGATTGATCAGTATCCATTGGTATAAGTTTGTTTTGCCAATCCAAATTGGGAATTGAGACTTGCTTCTAGAAGTGAACATGATTGGCTAAAAACTCCCATGAAAAGCTTATCTGATGAACATATACTAAGCATATTCCCATTTATTTGCCATATTGGTCGATAAAGACTTGAGCTCAAGCTTGAGTTTGGCTTTTGTGTCAAGCTCAAATGTTTTTTTGAAACAGAACTTTTATATGTTCAAGCCAAACTACATATAAGTGATATTTACAAAATATTAGAGCATGAGCTTTTGATTGAGCTTATTTGGCGTTGAATTTTCTAAAATTTTAAATTTAGATGCATATAATCTAATAATTATGTCCAATTTTAATTATTCTACTTGAGCTCGAGTCCAATTCTGGTTTGACCAAAATTAAATAGTTTGTGCCACTCCCAAACCTATTTTCATCTCCATCCATTCTTTCCCTCCATTTTCCCTCACTCATAAGTCTCAAATCCCACCTTTTTTGGATTGCGCACCGGGCCTGTTCTTTTTGGCTGCGGCTTATGGCTTTTGGCTGAAATTTTTGAATTTTGGCTGTTTGCGACAGAGATTGCGGAGAGAGAGATACTCGCTTGTAATTTTGGTTGATACAGATGTTAGGCTTTTAACGTGTACTACAATTAACTTGTAGATTCCGTCTTGAGAAAATACTCCATTTAAAAGTTAGGTACTGTAGCAAAAGCCAAAAGCCGCTTTTGGAAGCCAAAAAGAACACCCCACCCCACCTTCCATAATAGTTGGGCTCTTCGTTTCAAGAAAAATCAATTAGTTGACTCTCCATTTTCACCTCCCCATCCACCCTAACAGCGTATAGGGTCATGGTTCCCCTTTCCCCATCCACGCCTCCTCATCTCCCCTACAACCGGCCGCTGGAAGCGAGTGAATTTGTGCCCTACTTCTTTGTCAAGCTAGTAGCCATCCCTCCCGTTCATTCTTCCCATAGTCTCCTATCATGCAATGCACCTGTAATGTTACAAAACCTTATCGATCTAATCCTTGTTGTATATCAGGATTGGAAGTGGAGGCACTAACTACCCAAGGGTGAATCTTAGTAAGCAATTTTGGATCAATCTTGGTTTTTTTCTCAGTTTTTGTCAACCTTTGCTGAGGTTAATTGCCCTTGATTCATTTATTGCTCACTTAGTAATTCCTTCTTGCAATCAATTCTAGGTCCAGTTAATAACAATGTGGAAAGTAAGTCCAAACCATTTAGAGGAGTAATTGATTGACAACTATTTCAATTCTCTGTTGTAATGAATTGTTGGTTTTCACTAGAGGACATGGAAACTTATACCAAAGATAACAATACAATACAAGCATATAAAATTTTTACTGCACACAAGGTTGTTTTTCTCATTCAGCAAGTATACAAATAACATTTCTTTCTTATTATAGTTTGCATGAATTCACTAGTTATTATGGTTGTATGGCAGAGCAAAGAAAGTCATGTCCACGATGACACCCAGCTGGCCCTAAACAACCATACTAATGCTATCAAGGTGACTACCATTTATTTCTACTACAATGCTTTTGGATTTGTCTAAGAATGCACTGTTACTAAAACAACACAGAATACTGGTTGCTGATCAGGACAACCTTCATATTGCTCAAAACATCAAATGGGTCATGACAAGGTAAGAATTTTTTAGCAATTATATTTCCGCTGGTTACATATTTTGCAAATAAATAACTATGAACACGCATTTCTGTTGTGTTAAGTTTTCAGCACTTCAATGTTTATTTCTGATTATTGACCTCTTATTATTACCATGATGCCCAGTACAAAAAGATGGCAAAAGGAGCTAGTACAATAGTTCATGCTGATGTCACTACTGCAGAAAGCCTAATAATAGACGGTAAATCACAGACGGTTTGATGAAACCGTCTGCGGATCGACACTAACATAGACGGTTTTCATTTGGACACCGTCTCGTTGGTGGCGTCGGAGAAAATTAGTATCACGCGGTTCTTAACTATGAACCGCTGCGATATTACTATCACGAGCGGCTTTTATTGAGAACCGTCGTGATAATATAACTTTATCACGAGCGGTTTTTATTAAAACCGTCGTGATATCTCATTATCACGATGGTTTGTATTAAAACCGTGCGTGATATCTCGAATATCACGCGGTTTTAATAAGAAACCGTCGTGATAATGGCCACCGATATTTATTGCGCCGCCGAACCCCACCTAATTCATTTCGATCCAGATCGGGCGCGCGCACTCTTTCGCTCGGGGAGGTGAACTAGGCGATTTCGTGCCAATTAATTTGGTGGAGGAGCGAGATTGAGCTTTGAAGATTTATACTTCGTGCTCTAGATATGGTTAGTATAGTATGAAATTTATTTTTCTTTGCATTACAATTTAGATCGATCTAATTAGTTATTGGTGAGTGTTTATTGAAGATGGTTTGGAAAATTGTTGGTTATATAATAATTGTTGTGTTTATAATATGAATTAAGCTAGCAAAGCTCGAATGCATGTGATATATATATGTAGTAATAATTAATTAATTTAATTTTTAATACTAAGGTATTATGTATACACATAATGTAGGACCAAAGTTGGATGTATGCCATGAACCGTGTGAGTGAAGAGTACATTAATGGCGGTCTCTTTTACAAGAGTTGCCGAGGAGGATATCTTGAATAAGGGGTGGAATATATGTCTTGTCCTTGCACTGACTACGAGAATTTAAAGATGTTTAAGAACCGAGGGCAAATTGAAGCGCATTTGATTCGGAGGGGTTTCAAAAAGGGTTATACGTGTTGGACCGGTCATGACGAAGTCAATGATCATATGTCACGGATGACATCACCGGTGAAGTGAATGATATGTCACGCGGATGACATCGGTGAAGTGAATGACATGTCGCGGATGATGTCGATTGTGGTTGATTCGGATAGGTTGCACGATGACAACTGGATTAGATGCGTCGCGATGTAGAAGAGAACTATGATGAGAGAGTATGTTAAATTCGGGCTTGATGGAGGACTCGGAGAAACCTTTGTTCACGCTACTGCGGTCAAAGTACACGAGGTTGTCACCGTGCTTGAGCTGTTGAAATTGAAGGCAAGCAACGGTTGGACCGACAAAGTTTCACGGACTGCCGAGTCTTTTAGCGGACATGCTTCCGAGAGGAAATGAGTTGCCTAAAACCACGTATAAAGCCAAGAAGGTTCTTTGTCCATTGGGAATTGAAGTAGAAAGAATACATGCATGTCCAAACATCGTATCCTGTACTAGTAAAGAGTATGTAAACATGCACGTATGTCCGTGTGCAAAGCATCCCGATACAAACATAACAATCAATCGGATGATGGCGAGGGAGCAGAGGTAAAGAAAGGACCTCTGGTAAAGTGGTATGGTATTTTCCTATAATTCCCCGTTTGAAAAGGTTTTTTGCAAATCCAAAGAAGGCAAAACTGCTGCGTTGGCACTCGGATGAGCGCAAGAAGACACCTTGCTGATTCCGCCCAATGGAGAAACATCGATAGGAGTTTTGCAAACTTCCGTGCAGAACCAAGGAATATAAGGTTCGGACTGAGTACAAATAGAATTAATCCTTTTAGTAGCATGAGCAGTCGACATAGCACATGGCCCGTGACTCTCGCATCGTAACCTTCCTCCTTGGTTGTGTATGAAGCGAAAGTATATTTTTTGTCGATACTTATCCAAGGGCCAAAGCAACCTAGGAATGATATTGATGTGTACCTACTTGCGTTGGTGGAAGATCTAAAAGTACTATGGAATGAAGGGTGCGGTATGGGATGCGTACAAGCGAGAGAACTTCACTTTGCGCTCTTTATTGTTCTGCACCATAAATGATTATCCTGCGCTTGCTAACCTATCAGGCCATAGTACAAAAAGGTGCCAAAGCTTGTACTCACTATTTGACGGAGAGTGTGTGGCTGAAACACTCACACAAAACCGTCTACATGCGTCACCGCCGGTTCCTTCGGAGGGCTCACCCATACCGCAAGATGAAGAAACAATTTGACGGAGAGAAGGAAGACGGTTCAGCTCAAGTCATTTAAAGGGAAAAGAGGTTTATAATATGGTTAAGGATTTAGATGTTGTCCTCGGAAAGGGACGTACATCGAGGGCTCGTGAGAAGAACACCTGGAAGAAGAGATCAATATTTTGGGACTTACCTTATTGGCAGTACCTAGATGTTCGACACTGCATCGATGTCATGCATGTAGAAAAAAATGTATGTGATAGCTTGATTGGTCTCTTACTGAACATTCGTGATAAAACAAAGGACGGCGTCAATGCACGGCTTGACTTGGCTGATATGGACATCGGGCCGAGTTAGCACCGACATGCAATGATAATGGGCGAACATACCTTCCCCTGCGTGTTACTGATCTGTCAAGGTCGAGAAAATGTAAGCGTGCGGTGCTTGCATGGTGTCAAAGTTCCGTCTGGTGATGTATATGTGACCATTTGCATTTGTGTATATGAGTCATACACCCAGTTGTTGAAAATGTGTGATATATAGGTGAATGTATCTGTATGTTTATTTGGCTGTTGTAAAGACATACACCTGAGCTGTTGTCTTACTGAATGCTGGTTGGATTTATATTATTGAATGCTGGTTGGTGGGGGCTTATCACAGACGATTCTCTGTTTATAACCGTTTGTGATAAGCACCCTTCATATACCACTGGCCGGCTAGGGTTTTCCGCGTTCCCGTTCTATTTAGCAAATCCCGATCATCGCACCTCCGCCGCCGTCGCCGATCGCCCCTCCGAGCGTCGCCGCCGCCTCCCGAGCCCCGCGCCGCCTCCCGAGCCCTCGCCGCCGCCTCCTCGTGCCCGCCGGCCGCCTCCCGAGCCCTCGTCGCCGCCTCCCGTGCCCTCGCCGGCCGCCTCACGTGAGTCGTGCATTTGCATATGATTAGGCATGTTGATTTTGCAAATGTTTTTGTATACTATTTGTCGCTATGAATGTTTTTGTATGCTATGAATGTTTTTGTATACTATTTGCATACTATTTACTGCTATGAATGTTTTTGTATGCTATGAATGTTTTTGTATACTTTTTGTATACTATTTGCTGCTATGAATGTTTTTGTATGCTTTGAATATTTTTGTATACTATTTGCATACTATTTGCTGCTATGAATGTTTTTGTATGCTAAAATATCCTTGATTATATGCTTGTATGTGCATAAAACATTGAATTCTGAGTTTTTTACATATACTTTTACTAATCCGCTAAATGAGGCTATTTGAGGCTATAGCCCGCTATAGCCTTTGTAACCTTTGCGGAACCCATCCGCTAAATGTCTTAGCCGGCTATTTGAAACCTTGTTTGTCAGTTCTATTATGGTCATATACATCATTTCTTTGACTCTTTGAGCATCATGTTGTATGTGCTTATCTTATGGTATGGCACTTTCATGTGCTTATCTAATAGACCCACAAATTGAGCAACATGTCATCCGCGCATTCTTCAACATCATCGCCGGAGGCGTCCGCTCCAAAATCAAGACGCCAAGGAAGAGGGCTATCAAAGAAGCCTGAGGGCCGATTTACCATCACACAAGTCGATGTATCGGGGTCCTCTCCTTCCTCCCAAAGCGAAGCGCACGGAGAAGAACGATCGGAATAGTTGCACGGCAATGAATTGAAATCACATTCAATTCATGGAAGAGCGTGCTGCGACTCGGAAGCGTGGTCGGTGGCGTAAATTTTGGCATCGTTCGAGATCCCGAAGAACACCAAGACGCCGTGCAACGACAAGCCTTGCTAGGGGCATGCAAAGCATGGAAGAACTTCAAGAGCACGCTTGTCAAGGACTACGTGGAGAAGGACGAAACGCCCTTTCAAAAATACCCATTCCTGGAACCACAATGGGAAGAGTTCAAGGCGATGAAGGCGATCAAGAGTTCAAAAGTACAAGTGCGGCGACAAGGCCCTCTAGCCAAAAACACACACCCCACGGACTTGGCACGGTGGGTATGCGGGTAAAATCCTTGATGGAGGAGGGAGGACGAACAGGCAGCCCTAGAGGACACCGCCCCGCCATTTGCCAATATCTCGGATGACCGCGCTCGAAATTGGATTAGAGCAAGGTCATCTACAACCACATCGAGGGCGTCTCCTTTCGAAACCCCGCGAGACCGGCCAGTGTCTGGTAGCTTGGTAAGATATCGATCAAACTACGTAGCTTGTAATTACTCCACAACCGTGCAGTGAAATGACATGTCGTGCTCTTGCAGGAAGCATCGAGTGTTGAATCTTCCGAGGATCATTCCATGGAACAAGGGAGAAAGATATACTCTGCGCCCAGGAAACAAGGAGCACCGGGTCGTCGAGAGGCCTTGGGCTTTACGTTCCATGGAAACATGGTTTCCAAGATGACTCCTGAGAGATCATGTGGAGATGATCCCAATTTTATGATGAGTATTTGACTCTTGGTTGAAGGAAAAGTGAGTTTGTTTTGGGCGTTTTACTGCGAAGTCGTAACTCTGGCCTTTGTCCAAATCGTGTACGTCCGCTCCCTGGCTCGTACGACCTTGTAGGATGCTATACGACCACGTTTGGTCGTGATCGAAAGTCGTTCGGGTGGTTTACGACCACGTTACAGCATCCTCGTGAAATTTGACCGTGGTCGGAAGTCGATACGACCACGTTGGCGAGTATCGGAAGCCAGTCGGGCGGCGCTGCACGGTGGTCGGAAGGCAATACGACCACGCTACGGCTTTTTCGGCAAAGCGAACGTGATCGAAGTCTCGGAAAATCTACGACCACGTTGTGCCGCGTGGGTCTTCGACCACGTTGTACCGGCACTTAGACCACGTTGTATCGCTAGCGGGTACGACCACGCTAGCGCGGGTTTGAACGTAGTCGGTAGTCGTGGCTAGGGTTTTCGACCATGTTGTCCGATCGAGAATCGATCGCGTTGCGGTAACCAAAGTTCGACCACGTTGTCGGCAGATTGGCCGTGGTCGATGGAGTTCTTTCAAACCGGTCGTATGGGCTCATATCATGTCCGATTACGGTGAGGTTTGGTCGGTTGGGTTCCTTGTGAAGTCATGGACCTTGTAGACTGGTTTGTTCTACATTTTGACGGTCTTGACTAAGTTTAAAATCTGTGGAAGATTTGAGCTCGGGTTGAGTGTGCAGTATGATTTTTGTAGAACGGTGCTATGTGATGTTTTTGTTGTCGTTGATGGTTGCGGTATCTTGGAGGCAAGTCTTGGTGAGGCTTAGGAGGTCGGGACTAGACAAGGAGTTGTTGAGGTCCGAGCACGTGAAAAGCCGAAGAGGACGTGTCGTGCGGTGGGTCGACGGCATGGACAACAAGGCGGTGGTGGAAGCTTCCGGAAGGCGCGGAGGGGCATTTTGGAGAAATGTCAAAGCTGCGGAGGAAGCCCGTCCACCGAGAAAGCAGCAGACGACCGGAGAGTTGGTGGTGCAACGGGCAAGCGGTGGAGCCGTTGCCACGGGTAATGGGCAAAGCATCGAGGCCTCAGAAGCACTGGAGCTCTCAGAACGGTGGTCTGTGGAGACCCGTTAGCGTGTGAGTATAAATAGAGGAGGAGACTCGAGGCGGGAGAGGTTGTCCCAGAGTGCTCGAACTCTATTGTTGTATCTTGTGTGAGTTGTCTCGGGTGGAGTGGTTGTAGAAACCTCCATGAGAAATGAAAAGATTGGATTCATCTCGTGTATCATTTCATGTTTGTGTTCTTGAGATGAGTTACTTGTTGCTTTTGCCCTCTCGATTTCCTTCGGTATATGTGTTTTCTTTGAGAGTTGGCTTGCATTTCTTTGCTCGAACTGGATTCACACTCTAAGACCATTTGGTCAATTCATTCCCGAGAGCAAAAATCAAAACAGAAATCTCGTGATTTTCATTTCCGCCTCGAAGACTGTTTTGATTTTCGACTTGGTTTTCTCTCCAACCATTGCTAAGACTTTGGTGGTTCTTGGTTGACTCACTTCTAGAGACCCTTTCTTGCTAAGATTCAAGTCTCATGCATTTTGGTTTTCGTGCCAATAGTTCTCTAAATTCCGCCTTGGCGGTCGTGCGCTGTTTTCGGTTCGACCGACTAAATTCCATTCGTCATCTTTTGCTCGTTTCGACCACGTAGTTTCGCTATGTCATTGTCGAACGCGTTTGATTGTCTCGGTGCTCTAGATCTTTCGACCACAAGTCGGTTCGACCACCGCTTTTTTCATTACGACTTTCGTGTCGATTCGGTCACCGCAGAATGTTTCGATCACTGCTTTTCTTGTGATTGTTTTCTCGGGTGATTTGACCGGTGATTCCGTCTCATCTTCCGTGCATTTGCTTTCTCGGGTGGTATCGATGGTCGACCACAACTCTGTTCTTCTCGGTCTTTACGACCACGGAGAAACTCTCTGTTCTCTTTGAGTTTTCCAAGAACAACTAATCTTCTTCTTCACGACTCTTTAGCTCCGGAGAAAAGATCAAGTTGAATTTTGAGAGCGTTTAAAGGCACCATTCACCCCTCTGCTGCCATTTCGGTCCTTCAATTGGTATCGAGCGGTTAGCTCTTCTTCATAGATCTTAACCGGTCTCAAGAGCCATGGCACAGACAAGTATTCCACCAAGCCGCCTATTTTCGATGGCACTGATTACCCTTCCGAAGAGCCGAATGGAAACATATATCCGTGCTCGGTATGCTATTTGGCGGAAGGTGAAAATACAATTTGTTGTTCTGCCGATGAGAACATCAATGCCGGAATATGGTCGATGTTGAGGCAAATGCAAAGGCAAGGAACATCATCATACGAGGATTGAGCGAAGCGAATTTGATCGCATCTCTCACCGTCCGTCCGCTCACGACATCCGGGTGACCCTCGATGCATACCATGAGGCACCTCCCGGATCAAGACGGTTCGACAGATCGGTTCAGCGAATCAAACAAATTCGAGATGCTTGCTGGAGAGTCCCTTGACGAGTGCTTTTCACGCTTTCACAAGATTTTGAGCAATCTCCGAGCGGTCGGTCTCACATACTCCGATTCGGACAACGCTCGACAGATGCTTTCTGCACTCGATCTTCGGGTTTGGGAGATGAAGGTGACTACCATCAAGGACACCACGGACCTCTCGACCTTGACTCTTGATGCGCTTTACTCGCTACTCAAGACTCACGAGATTGACATAGTCTCTCGTCGGTCGAAGTCACAATCGATGGCTCTAGTCACGGATCCCACTTCGACCGGTTCTTTCGCCGATTCTCTTTGGGTTCTCCCTAGCTGCTCGTGACGTGGCGATGATCGTTAGAGCAGACTAGAGGATCGAACACCGCCCTCCTAGCTCGGAAGTTCTCCCATGCTTACAAGAGAAGGAGGGACGGAAAAGAAGAGGACCCGTGATTTGCTTTGAGTGTGGTGGCCCCAACCACATTCTGCAACCGCCCCAAACCGGAGAAGGGCAAAAGCGACGTTGGCGGTTCGGCAAGAACGACTACATCGACAAGAACCGCAACAAGAAGCCTCCGGCTCGACGCAAGGCAAGAAGAAGTACCGCAACTTTGGGAAGGCCAAAAGTGTTCCACCGCGTCCTCACCGCGTTCGACGACCTCGACCTCAGCGAGGTGGAGGGATGGAGCGACGACGACGGGACGGGTGATCAAGAACCCAAGAGCGGCGACGACTTCTCCGGGATGTGCTTCATGGCCCTCGAGGGCTTAACCGAGCGACACGAGTGCATCTCGACTCGGATGAGGTATGCCCCACCTATGACCAGCTCAATCATGCTTTTCTTAAGCTAGGTGGATTTCATGCTAGAGCTAAGGCTAGGTGTACCGAGTTAGAGAAGGAAGTAGCTAGATTGTCACGAGAGCTTACTTCACTTACATCCGCTTCCTCTCGTGATTTAATGTGATACATGCATTGCCTTGCTTGGAGACATGGAGAAACTAAGGACCTCGCATGATAGTCTGTCCTCGGAACTTGACATTGTTAAGGTGGAGAACATTAGTCTTCTTGCTGAGCTTGAGATGAGTAGGGTAGTTCCTGTTTCATCTTCTACTGTTGAGACTATTTCTTGCACCTCATGTGAGGATAAGGACAATGCTTTTAGAGGTCTTTATACCATGTTGCTTGATCTGCCTGAGACTTGTGAAAGTTGCAATAATTTAAAAATGAACTTAAAAGGGCGATCACAAAATTGCCGAGTTACAAGCCTTTTACTTGAGCCTATTACTTCATGTGCAAATTGTCCCAAACTTATCACGAACTTGAATCATCTCCAAACAGCTTTCAAGAATTTGTTGATAATAATAAGAAAATGGCTCAAGATGCTTCTAAGGATCCTGTTAGCTCACCATGCAAAAGTTGTAATAAACTAAAATCTGATTTGATTGCCTTAGATGAAAAGTGTGTGAAGCTAACTAAGGACCTTCTAGAAAAACCACATCCTTCATGTGCTTTACGTCTTTGAAATGTTGGAAAAGGATAAGGACATGGTAGAGACGCTTAGGAAGAGGTACGAGAACCAAATGGCTAGGATTAGGCTGCCCCTGTGTGTCTGCGAAGCCCTCAAGCTTGAGGTGGCCGTGCATAAGGAAAAATACGACGTGCTATTCGCTCTCCTTCGTTGGTTCTTCTTCCTCTCCTCTGTTGTTCTTTCTCCTCCTCCTTGCTCTTCTTGCACCTCTCTCTTTCTGGAGTGTCGGTACCTTATGAACACTCTCGAGAAATTTGTAGGAGGCAAGAAGGATCTCAATCTTATTCTAGACCAATCAAAATTTGCAAGTTCAAACAGGTCTAGGATATAATTTCCGTGAGGATGTGAGAAAACATCCACCGTCGTGCTCGCACCCATAGTCACAGTGTGATCAAGGTCAAGCCCAAGAACAAGAAAGTTCAATTTAGATCGGCTTTGTCCAAGGGATTTCGAAAGAAGGTGATTTCACCGCAGACTTGGCCTCTCGGTATGGTCATCTCATGCTACTTCACCCTCGGCATGGTATCATTGCACCTTCGTCAAGGATGGGCATCCGATTGACCGATGCTTCAAGCGCCAAGATCGCGCAAAGAGACCGTGGCCGAGTCTCTTAGGCGTATTCGTGGTCAGCCCTGCACCTTGAGTGCACCTAAGACCAACACGAGGTCTAGGTTTGCTATGTTGGTAGCTTTGGGCGACCGAGGACTTGGTTTTCCGAGTTTTCTTTTTGTCCTCGTGCTCCCTCTCGGTCGTGACTTCCGCCGTCCCGAGGGTAGATCTCATTTCTATCGAGATAGCTACCCGCGGCGTGATCGCGTCGCCGGTGCTCACTCGCCTCTCCGTAGTAGTCGGACCCAAGAATGACTTCTGTGTCGCACATAGACCTTCCGCTTCTTTGAGCGACGAGGGCGAGGGTAGTTAGAGGTCATCGTGTGTGACTACTTCTTCGCTCGACGTGTGACTCAATTGGGTGCCAAAATCTATGTTGATTTATCCCAAGATCGAGACTTTGCTCTTGTTGACTCGTGTTCGCCGGGGTGGAAGGGAAAGGTTTGGCTTGTAGACTCGGGTGTTCACGACATGACCGGAGATTCCGCTGGTTTTCTTCCCTGCCCGAGCTCCGGTGATGAGACGATCACCTTCGAGATGCTTCATCCGGCGTCATCGCCAAAGGTACTGCGCATTAATGATTCATTTATTTTGAAAGATGTTGCTTTAGTTAGCAAGTCTGCAAGACAATTTGCTCTCGGCCTCTCACCATCGATGACAATTTCGAGGTGAGCTTTAAGAAAACAATTGCAAAATTCTTGATTCTTCGTGTAGTCCGGTTTATGGATTTCTCGCTTTGGGAGGATCTTTCGTGCTGATTTTTCCGAGTCTTCGGTGATTCTCTCTGTTTGGTTGCTTCGAGTCCCGCGACCTTTCCTTCTCGCATAGGAGACTTGGTCATATTGATTTGACCATTTGACCCGAGTTAGCGGCCACGATCTCATTCGTGGTCGCCGAAACTCAAGATGGTCAAAGATCTTGTTTGCGCCCATGCCGCACAAGCAAGATGGTTGCCGCTTCTCACCCTCCGGTCCACGGTGACTATGACCGATGCACCGGACGGTTGCCCACATGGACACGGTCGGACCCACTCGAGTGCAATCTGCAGGAGGGAAGTGGTATGTTCTTGTCGTGGTCGATGACTTCGAGGTACTCTTGGGTGTTTTCTTAGCCTCGAAGGATGAGACGTTTTCACATTTCCGAGGTCTTTTCAAGAGGCTTCTCTGAGCTTCCGTGTGCCTTACGAGCGATCCGCAGTGACAATGGCACGGAGTTCAAGAATTCCTACTTTGAGAGTTTCGTGGTGAGACAGTGTAGAGCACCGTTCTCTTCTCCATACGTCCCTCGGCAGAATGGCGTTGTGGAGAGGAAGAACCGCACACGGTCGAGATGGCCGGACGATGCTTGATGAGTACTCTACACCGCGGAAGTTTTGGGTCGAGGCTATAGCCACCGCGCGCCATGTTTCTAATCGAGTTTTCTTCAGCACACTTGCACCGCACTTATGAGTTGAGATACGGGCGAAAGCCCGTGTTTCTCATTTTCGTGTGTTTGGTTGCAAGTGTTTCATTCAAGTCCGGAACCTAGATAAGTTCGAGTCACGCTCTTGTGATGGACTTTTCCGGGCTACTCGACTTCTTGGCGGCCTATAGGGTCCGGAACTGCGAGTCTAGTAAATTGGTAGAAACCGTGAGGTAACTTTCGATGAGGCGGTCAGGGGACTAGGCCCGATATCTCGTGTTCACTAGAGCATCCGAGACCATCTTTGTGGATGATGAGGATGATGGAGATGAGGGTTGTTCACCCGATCCAGTCCCTTCTCCACCCCTTGAGGTGCCTTCTTCCACCGCACTCGAGGCGATCGCCCCTTACCTTCGCGCTTCTTCCGAGCTAGTGGCTCTGCTCCTACCCGTCGTGTAACGAGGTAGAGGCCACTTCTTCATCCCATCCAGACCTCCAAGACATATCCAAAATCTCATCCTTCCGAGCGAGATGATTGGAGATCTATTTGAGCGAGTCACACGTTCCAAGTCTCGCGTGTCACTTTTCTCTCCACTCGCCAGTAGCTTCCTTTGAGCCCAAGGACGTTTGCCATGCTTTATCCGACGAGTCTTGGGTCAACGCCATGCATGAGGAGCTAGAGAGTTTCGAGAGAAATAAGGTCGGACGCTTGTTGAGCCCCCGAGATCAAAATATCATTGGAACCAAATGGGTGTTCAAGAACAAGCAAAGTGAGGATGGGGTAGTCATTCAAACAAGGCTAGATTGGTTGCTCTGTGGGTACTCCTGTGTTGAGGGTCCGGATTTCGAGGAGACCTTTGCCCTGTAGCTCGCCTTGAGGCCATTAGAATTCGCTTGCCTTTGCGCTTCTAAGGGTTTCAAGCTTTACAGATGGACGTCAAGAGTGCCTTTCTCAATGGTTACATTGAGGAAGAAGTCTATGTCGACGACCTCCGTGTTTCGAGAACCCCAAATACCTAGTCATGTCTTCAAGCTTTCCAAAGCATTGTATGGACTTAAGCAAGCCCTAGAGCTTGGTATGAGAGGCTTAAGTCCCATCTATTGAGACATGATTTTGAGATGGGTAAAGTTGACAAGACCTTGTTCATTCGGCGGCTTGGCAATGACCTTCGCCGCCTAAATTTATGTCGATGACATTATCTTTGGCGGCTCTTCTCATGCTCTAGTTTCACAGTTCTCGGATGTCATGAGCACCGAGTTTGAGATGAGCATGATGGGTGAGTTGACTTTCTTCCTTGGCTTCCAAATCAAGCAGACTCGGGAGGGTACCTTCTTGCATCAAGGCAAGTACACTCGAGACCTCCTGAGACGCTTCGACATGAGTGACGGTAAGCGGTGTCAACTCCTATGGCTTCTACTGTACCGCATTTAGACCCGAGATGAGGACGGTGAGTCACGATCAAAAGGAATTGAAGCATGATTGGCTCTCTCTTGTACCTCACCGCCGAGACCGGACATACACTTCTCCGTGTGTCTTTGTGCGGTTCGAGCTTCTCCTCGCGTGTCTCACCGCCCGGTGAAGCGCATCTTCGTACCTTCGAGCTACCATTGACTATGGTATTCGGTACTCTTCCTCCTCCCGCTCATCCCTTAGAGCCTTTTGGATGCGCGACTTTGCCGGTCAGAGGATAGATAGGAAGAGCACTCGGGCACCGCCGGTTCATGGGCACTTTCTCGCTTCCGGTCTTCGAGGAAGCGGTCCGGTGTTGCCACAGTCCCGCTGCGAGGCCGAGTGCGTTGTCTGCAGCCGATTGTCGTAGCCAAGTGCTTGATGGTTTCGACTCGGGACTTTGGGTTAGCTATCGATCGTGTTCCGCTCTTTTGCGATAACACGTCTGCGATTAGCATTGCTAAGAACCCAGTGCAACACCTCGGACCAAGCACATCGATATCGATATCATTTTCTTCGAGACCATGTAGAGAAAGGTGACATCGTGCTCCGGCCAGGAGAGTGACCACCGTTGGTGATATCTTCACCAAGCCTTTGGATAGCACGAGGTTTTCACTCATGAGGAGAGCTTGGGTGGTTTGTCCTTACGGACTATTGTGAGGGGAGCTTTGGGCTTTACCGCTTTATCATATTAATTGTGCTTCAGATCCTTCTTGTTGCATCGCATCTTCTGTGCACTGGGTTTAGTCCTTCTAGCATAGGTTAGAGTGTATCTCTTCGAGTTGCTTAGACTTCTTGCTCTTATCTTATGCTTTCGGGATAGTGTTTCTTATCTCACTAGGTTGAGCTTACTCACGTCTTTTAGGTTCTAGCGAGGTTGGGCCACTCTGCAGAGGCAGTACGTGTTTGCTCTCTAGTGTGTGTTTTTACAGTCAGCTGTTCGTCCTGGAGTCATATGGGGTAGATAAGAGTCAGTCTGAGCCATTAGTATTTTCTATCTTATCTATGCTTTAAGGACTGCCTGTTTTCTGCTTTCTTTGCCAGCTTCGCGTTTTTATTGCTTTGGTTCAAGGAGAGTTCATTTGGGAGCTTCTAGAGCTTAATATTGACATAACTCAACTTGAACTAAAAGATGCACCATATGTTGAGGGGAGTCGATTTTCGCATTGCATTCTCGCATTGTAATATAACTACATGGAGCCTTGATTATTATCCATTCATGACATATTTTCTCTTATGTTACATCTTGCCATGATTTGTGCTCCATTGCTAATCGATCATGACTTTATATGTGTAGTCAAGTCTTTGCCATGATAGGTTAATTAAAATGCCAAATTTGACCTAATTCATGTCATGTTCATATTTGAGACTAGTCAGCCTTGTGTTATCCTTTTATGATTCTCGCCATGTCAAATAGGTCGAGTTGAGTCTTGAATCTTAGTTGAGCAATAGATTGAGCTATACAGTTTCTTGATGACACATAAGTTAGTACAATCTATTAAAAGCAAAGATCTCTTTGTGCGAAAAACCGATCTCACCAATTCTTTCTCATGAGACGGCTTGCCATTGCACAAGGCATGAACTCGGGGAGTTTTGATGACCAAGATCATTTCCTTAAGCTTCTCGCTTGGAATGATCGCATAAGGCTTGAGGTCTAGCACATGACAAAATATGATTGAAAACAATCATGAGATCTCAAAAGAAAAATGTCAAAAGTGCTCAATTAAAAAAAAAATCAAAGTACTTCAACAATTGTATCATTCTTGAACGAAACAAGACTCTAGTTGGCTCAACACTAGCTTCTTGATTCCATTTAGCTCATTGGCATGGCTTGCATCATTTGTGGATATCATTAGCTAGACTAAAATCTTGTTTGACTTGACTTGCTAAGCACTTCAAATTAAAAAAAAAATCAGATTATACCATCTGTTAGCTTAGCTTCTCTTTACATACATAGTCATGATCTTAGTAGCATACTTGTATGTTATGGCTTGGTGTAATACATTTGGTCATTTTGGATAATTCTCATGGCTCTGCATACTTTGACTAATAAAATCAGCCATTCCATCCATCATTTTGACTTATTCTCTCTTGCATACTTGATGTGTTTATTGCCAAAAGGGGGAGAATAGATTGGAGAAAATTTTTCAACTTCTGGGAACTTGCTAGAGCTTTGGAGATCAATTTGCTCTTTATGTATTGCTCTAGTATTCCTTCTGTCGACATGGTCATAATTTCATTTTCCTTCCTCGGACCATGTCGGCTTCTACAAACTCAACTTCATATTTTTCGGTGTTTGTCAATATACTCATCAAGGGGGAGATTGAGAGATCATGTGGAGATGATCCCAATTTTATGATGAGTATTTGACTCTTGGTTGAAGGAAAAGTGAGTTTGTTTTGGGCGTTTTACTGCGAAGTCGTAACTCTGGCCTTTGTCCAAATCGTGTACGTCCGCTCCCTGGCTCGTACGACCTTGTAGGATGCTATACGACCACGTTTGGTCGTGATCGAAAGTCGTTCGGGTGGTTTACGACCACGTTACAGCATCCTCGTGAAATTTGACCGTGGTCGGAAGTCGACACGACCACGTTGGCGCAGTATCGGAAGCGATCGGGCGGCGTCAGTGGTCAAGGCAATACGACCACGTTACGGCTTTTCGGCAAAACCGAACGTGATCGGAAGTCTCGGAAAATCTACGACCACGTTGTGCCGTGAGGTCTTCGACCACGTTATAACGCCGGCACTTAGACCACGTTGTATCGCTAGCGGGTACGACCACGTTAGCACGGGTTTGAACGTAGTCGGTAGTCGTGGCTAGGGTTTTCGACCATGTTGTCCGATCGGAGAATCGACCGCGTTGCGAGTGTTCGAAAGTTCGACCACGTTGTCGGCAGATTGGCCGTGGTCGATGGAGTTCTTTCAAACCGGTCGTATGGGCTCATATCATGTCCGATTACGGTGAGGTTTGGTCGGTTGGGTTCCTTGTGAAGTCATGGACCTTGTAGACTGGTTTGTTCTACATTTTGACAGGTCTTGACTAAGTTTAAAATCTGTGGAAGATTTGAGCTCGGGTTGAGTTGCAAGGGTATGATTTTTCTGTAGAACGGTGCTATGTGATGTTTTTGTTGTCGTTGATGGTTGCGGTATCTTGGAGGCAAGTCTTGGTGAGGCTTAGGAGGTCGGGACTAGACAAGGGAGTTGTTGAGGTCGAGCGGCGTGAAAAAGCCGAAGAGGACGTGTCGTGCCAGGTGGGCTGACAGCATGGACAACAAGGCGGTGGAGGAAGCTTCCTGGAAGGCAGCGGAGGGGCATTTTGGAGAAATGTCAAGGCTGCGGAGGAAGCCTGCGTCCCGAGAAAGCACTGCACGCTTGGAGAGTTGGTGGTGCAAGCGGGCAAAGCGGTGGAGCCGTTACACTGGGTAATGGGCAAAGCACTTGGAGGCTGTAAAGCTTTGGAGCTCTCTAGCGGGTGGTCTGTGGAGACCCGTTGGCGTGTGAGTATAAATAGAGGAGGAGACTCGGAGCTGGAGAGGTTGTCCCCAAGTGCTCTGAACTCTATTGTTGTATCTTGTGTGAGTTGTCTCGGGTGGAGTGGTTGTAGAAACCTCCATGAGAAATGAAAAGATTGGATTCATCTCTGTGTATCATTTCATGTTTGTGTTCTTGAGATGAGTTACTTGTTGCTTTTGCCCTCTCTGATTTCCTTCTGGTATATGTGTTTTCTTTGAGAGTTGGCTTGCATTTCTTTGCTCTGAACTGGGATTCACACTCTAAGACCATTTGGTCAATTCATTCCCGAGAGCAAAAATCAAAACAGAGAAATCTCTGTGATTTTCTGTTTCCGCCTCCAGTACTCTGTTTTGATTTTCGACTTCGGTTTTCTCTCCAACCGTTGCTAAGACTTTGGTGGTTCTTGGTTGACTCACTTCTAGAGACCCTTTCTTGCTAAGATTCAAGTCTCATGCATTTTGGTTTTCGTGCCAATAGTTCTCTAAATTCCGTCTTGGCGGTCGTGCGCTGCTTTCGGTTCGACCGACTAAATTCCATTCGTCATCTTTTGCCTTCGTTTCGACCACGTAGTTTCGCTATGTCATTGTCGAGCAGCGTTTGATTGTCTCGGTGCTCTAGATCTTTCGACCACAAGTCGGTTCGACCACCGCTTTTTTCATTACGACTTTCGTGTCGATTCGGTCCACCGAATGTTTTCGATCACTGCTTTCTCGACGATTGTTTTCTCGGGTGATTTGACCGATGATTCCGTCTCTGTCTTCCGTCTGCTTGCATTTTCGGGTGGTATCGGTCGGTCGACCACAACTCTGTTCTTCTACGGTCTTTACGACCACAGCGGAGAAACTCTCATTCTCTTTGAGTTTTCCATAAACAACTAATCTTCTTCTTCACACTCTTTAGCTACCGGAGAAAAGATCAAGTTGAATTTTTAGAGAGCGTTTAAAGGCACCATTCACCCCCCCTCTGCTGCCATTTCGGTCCTTCAACTCCGAAATGTATCGGCGTCGTAAGAGAAACAAAGTCGGCGTGACTTGCGGCTACGAGAAGAGCTCAAGGCTTTCTTAGAGAGGAGATAATGGGTGATCTGGCTGATGCAATCGAGATGAGGTGCGTAAGCAGCATGTAAAATCAGCGAGACCACCCCGCTCGTGCTAGCTAGCCGCAGAACCATCCTAGTAGTTGTGCGTCCAATCCGACGCAAACCGAGGCCAGATTTCGTGGACGACATCATGGTAATAATTATTATCTCGAATGCTTGCTCCATTGATAGGCCTATTCGAGTAGCTAATTCATGATCGTTATGTAGGAGGCTACGAAGTGCGAGGCTCCAAGTTAGATATGCCTCCGTTCCTTGAACGCTTGGGGCCGTGCATATCGATGCAGTATCGGGGCAGGGTGCACGGTCAAGCTTTAGCGCCAGGCTTTGCAAAAGTTCATGTGGATGGTGTGCATGTCAATTTTGACATCGTCCCGCCACCAAGCCCCGAACGCGAGATCGTGACTCTAGGGCGGCCATTGGAACATTCATCCGGTGGCTAAAAGTGACATCTCCCGGAGGCTACTTCACCGGTGGCGTGACCGGATCTCGTGGACCGTGCCATCTCCACTACAAGACTTATCTCCACGGTGCTATCTCCACGGTTGCTCTTCTCGCCAAAGCAACTTCCACCGCGCTACCTTTACATCATTGCAGTAAAGTCGACCTACAGCCGAGGTAGTAAGGGCAGCAAGGGCAAAGCAAAGAAGACCAATGATGATATCCCGTATCTACCATTGGCCCGCAAATTCGTGCTTGGCAAACCGTTGCTCGAGAATAAGGGCCTCCAACCCTAGCAATTAGTTGCCGACAATTGCACAAGTGGTACATGGAGCGGTCCAATAAGCCCGAGGAGAACGGAGAGCGGTATCACCGCCGATTCACGTCGAGCATTTACATCACAATCTTCAAGGCGGTGTCTTCGTGGTCACCTTTGAGGACTTATTCGATCTTTTCACGCTCAACGCCTCGACGTCTCACTCATTCGATCTTTGCCGATGACGTAAGTGTGTACAATCACGACCTCCGTTCATGTCATACCGATAAATGCCATATATAATTTGTTGATTTTGTGTGTATATATAGACACGTCTTGACTAAAGCTAGAACATCCCAATCATCATCGGTTGGTTTCTTGGACCCACACTTGGTCGCCAAGTATACTATCGACGAGGATATGTCCGTCGTCGAGAGGTACATTGCAACAGATGGCTGGCTCAACGCAATAAGGAATACGTACTTATGCCATACAATCAGAACTTTTATTGGATTTTAATAGTAATTGTACCAAAATGGAACAAGGTATATTACCTTGATTCCTTAAGTAAGAATAAAACGGACTTCACAGTTGTAACCCAAGTAATCGATAGGTAAGTTTATTTTCTTCATACATACCTATATTGTACTATTTCTTTCATTCCGAATGACTAGGGTTAACTTTTTTGAATCACGTAGGGCGTTCGCGATGTACATTCAAAAGGGAGGTGTCTAGAAGCAAGGGGCTAAAGGCCTGACACATACTCGAGATTTTAAGGTATTTGCTATCATACATTAATTAATCCTATGCAGCAGTTGGTATTAATGCCTCTTCAATTATTGCTCATTCCATTTTGCGAGTGCCACCGCACGTCACGGGCAACACATGTGGATTCTATGTTTGCCACCATATGGACCTACTCCTCGATTCCTCGAGGATCATCAATTCCAAGGTTTGTCAATCTTTCCATATTTACTTCATACTTATCACGTTACATATATACGTCCATTGATATTCCAATCGACAGGTTGCATACATCCCGTCAACTGCATTGAAACAGCCCGATCTTTCACGAATTCGAGGAGAGTTGGCGTACTTTTTGGTGGCTCAAGTCGTAAAGCCAGAAGGACAGTTCCACTGCGCACCATGATTTTTTTTGCAATGTAACCATCTGAGTGCAAATGTAATGTTACTGGATATTTTATTTCAATTCAATTAATTCATTTGCGAATTGAAATGGATGCCTTATGTTTGTGAATGAAATGTGATGTGTATTGGATGTTTATGGATGTCTTATGTTTGTGAATGAAATGTGATGTGTATTGGATGTTTATGGATGCCTTATATACTTGTTCATCTGCTTGTTTCAGAGGGCATGGCTAGCATTTTCTAAGGCTAGCCAATAAATAAGAATTGATTTAGGGGCCGGAAAGACTATCACGAGGCGGTTTTAACTAAGAACCGTGCGTGATAGTCGATAATCACGAGCGGTTTTAATAAAAACCGTCGTAAGTATCGAATATCACGAGGCGGTTTTAATATAAAAACCGTTTGTGATAACTATATATCACGAGCGGTTTTTATTAAAACCGCTGCGTGATATTGCACCACGACGGTTGAAAACCGTGCGTGATGACCTCGTATTAACAACGACCTATAAATTCAGACGGTTCACAAAACCGTCTGTGATGACCTATTCTGTAGTAGTGTGTATCAGGTACACCTTCTAAATTTTATCTCCTCTATTTTTATTTTTCTAATAATTTGTTAAAATTGCACACTAATGTTCCACATAATATATTTTTCATAAACAACAGCGTGGTGTAGCGAATTAGTAGGATACAATTTGACAGCGATACGACAGTCCTTAAATTTAGTTGATATGTGATTCTTTACAAATATTTAATTGCATCATTTCTAAATTATTTGCTCACGTACTTATATGTGCGGACTAGGTTGGCACCAAAGTATTCTTGAAGAGCTAGAAAAATACAAATAAGGATGCGGCTCTTCCTACAGTCATAAGTTGTGATCCAAAAGATAAAGTTGATGGCCTTCAGCTAGGAAATGAATTTTAGATGGTGCCACTACTACAGACAGTTCAAAACTATCATCACAGAAGATTTCTGAACCATCTGTGTTTATGTGTCAGTGATAATAGCTGGTTATCACAGACGGCTCCCATACCGTCTGTGATAATTTTCAACACAGACGGTTTTTCTGAAAAACCGTATGTGATATTCGACTATCACAGACGGTTTTTGTTGTTAATTGTCTGTGATATGGTGCCTATCATAGATGGTTTGATGTTCCAAACTGCATGTGATATCATGCATATCGCAGACGGTTCGGTGTTTCAATATCACAGACAATTTGGAACACCGAATCGTGTGTGATAACTATTTCAACAATGATGTTGATTGCTCTTTACGACTAGCCTCGAGGATATGCTAGCTATGCCACTGAAAACAAGCAAGATCACTTATATATAGCATATGACAATCATTACATAAATCTCACAGATGAATGAAACAACACAAGCAGATCACATATATAGCATGACAATCGTTACATAGATCTCACAAATGAATTAAATTGAATGAATTGTTTAATTAAGCACAATTGAGTGATTACAATTGAATGCAATGTTTCAACATCTAACTATCATTGCCAGAGTGGAACTCTCCAGTCTTGTTTATGGCCTCTGCTAGCAAGAATTGGGAGAGATTTCTTCAAATTTCTACAAGTTTGTCAAGATCAATTGCACTTTTGTCGAAATTCGCACGTTGTCGCTAGGAGTAATGTTATGTCATTAATTAGCATGTGTGTGTATATATATACGTATATATAATCAGAAAAATAATAATTATTGGAAGGTTGACAAACCTCTAGATCATTCATCTTAGCGTCCATGATTTCCTTCATATGGCAGCAAACGTAGAATCCACATACGTTGCCATATAGCTGCTGGTGGCACTGCAAAAATAAAATTATATATATAGATATTGTCAATTCTAGAGGCATTATAATGAAGTGTGATACATGATTGTTGTGTTGTAGCGGGTACCAAAATCATGTCCTGTGTCGTAATGTGTCGCTGGATTACTTGTATCTCCCTCCCTAGGCAACATAAGTGCTAAACGACCTACATGATTCCAAAAAAGTTAGCCTCGGCCATTGCAAACGAAGGAAATATTACAATAGAGTTATGTATGGAGGAAATGAGTTTACCTGTCAATTGCTTGTTCACACGAGTGAAGTCGTGGTTGCTCCTAAGTATGAAATCAATGTATATTACCTTGCTCCACTTTGGTACAATCACAATTAAAATCCAGTGAGACCTAGTCATGTGTGTCGCCATAGTGATTAATCTTAACTTCATGTTGCGTATAAAGTACAAATGAAATTTGTGTGACAACTAGTGAAGCACTTACTCTTGGTTGAAGGGTACCATGATGTACTCCTTGTCACTGTGAGCAATCAATCCGCTTATTATGTAATCTTGGATGAAGGATGCATTATCGTTGATGGATTGCTCAGAGACTAAGTGTGGGTTGAGGAAACCTACTGGTTGTCGCTATCGCCGAACTTGTTGGATCATGTATCTGTATTCAACCCAAACCTTATATTCCTCAGTTCCACACCGAAGTCTAGAAACATCCTATCAATGTTCCTCCACTAGATAGAATCAGCAGTGTGTCTTATCATTCCGTCTTTCTTACGCTGCTCCAAGTGCCAACACACCAATCTTACATCCTTTCGATTTGCAAATAAATGCATCAAACGAGGAATTACAAGAAGATGCTACAACGCCTTAGCAGGAGGTTCTTGCTTCACCTCGATGCCCTTCCCATCATCGAAGTCATTTTTACACTTGTATCGGGATGCTTTGCACACTGGACAAACATGTAAGCTAGCATACTCTTTACGGTAGAGGATACAATCATTCGGACATGCATGTATTCTTTCTACTTCCATTCCTAATGGACAAAGAATCATCTTGGCCTTGTAGGTGGTTCTCGGCAACACATTTTCCATTAGAAACATGTTCGCTAGGAGACCTAACAATGCCGTGAAACTCTTGTCGGACCAACCATTGCTTGTCTTCAATTTCAGCAGTTGTAGAATGGATGACAACCTTGTGTATTGTGACTTGCAGCCCGGGAACAAAGGTCTCTCTTACTATAATTCCCTTCTGCATCATGTAGCATTTGATCAGATTGTCATCCTGTGACTTTTCCTCATAGAAAGCATAGTCCACAACTGGCATACCATTATCTCTCTTGATGATGTCATAACTACCTTCTTATGTAATCTTCTCTTCACCGTGACTGGTCCAACATGTGTACCCCTTTCTGAAACCCCTTCGAATCAAGTGAGCTTCGATCTGCGCTAAGTTGCTAAACAACTTTAGATTATCACAATCAATGCATCGACATGCCATTAATGTACTGTTCACTCACACGGTCTTCAACATATCTAGTACATATATTCCATCCCTTTCTTCAACATATCTAGCTCGGCCGCTCTTCTAAAAGCAAACATGCCATTAATGTACTGTTCACGCACACGGTTCTCAACGTACATCCAGCTTTGGTCTATGTACGCTACACATGTAACAAATGTATGTCAAATTGGATTATTAGTGCTACTATAGCAAATCAGACTAGCTACTTAATTACACATATCTATATTAGGTAGCTAGCTAGCTTGCTAGCCATGTATTCATGAAATAATAACATTAAGTTAGAATATATTGAAGTAAACTAGGATCGAGTACTTACCCATTCTAAAATTGAGCAAAGTACCATTATCTTTCTAAACCTAGCTAGCTAGATCTAAATAAAAACCTAGCTATCATCTCTTTCTATTACAAAGCATATAAGTTATTAGAAGCAATTGAGTACAAACC
This sequence comes from Bonia amplexicaulis, assembly GCA_036346245.1. Lineage (NCBI taxonomy): Eukaryota > Viridiplantae > Streptophyta > Magnoliopsida > Poales > Poaceae > Bonia > Bonia amplexicaulis. The sequence continues at coordinate 106,396 of JAYGGG010000262.1, forward strand.
TCTTATCACCAAGAAGACATATATAGATTTACAAGCAATATATTTTCAACAAACTCCCCAAAGCCAGCCGCCTCACCCATCGATGCAAAGACAATGAAGATAGATGCGTGTCGAGCACGACGTCGTCGCTATTTAATAGCATAGATTGTCCCAGATGGTTTCAACCACAAACCGTCTGTAATACGACACTATCACAGATGATTCGTATTAATAACCGTTTATGATAATTCATAGATGGTTATTCATACAAACCATTTGTGATGTCTGCAATATCACGAGCGGTTTGTTATAAGAACCGCTCGTGATGTCCACAATATCACATACGGTTTTTTATATGAATCATCTGTAATGTCCACAACTTTCACAGACGGTTATTAACACGAACCGTCTGTGATATCTCAATTATCACAGACGGTTCATGTTAATAGCCGTCTGTGAAAATATCATAGACAGTTGTTAGTATAAACCGTCTGTGATAGTTTAAGCATAGACAGTTCTCTATGAACCGTCTGTGATGTAGCCATCCAGTATATCCTCTTTTGTAGTAGTGTGCATGTTGATTTCGTAATTGCAAAATGTGAAGAATTGATACGGCCATACAAATGCTACAAATTGATTAGTCACACAGTAGGAGCTGATATTGTGTAGCCTTCAACTTATGTATGATGCTACTTTTAATTTTGGTACTTTCATATTGTAATTTTGTTTCTTCCTAATGGTGCATTAATGGACTCCAATTTTTCATTATAGGTTGATAAGATAAATGGATGATGCTATGATTGCATGTTGAACGCGAGGTGAAGAACGATGATATTGGCAAATGATTTTTATTATGTTTAAATATTTATTTTGTAGAAAATGATTTTAATTCGAACAAAATATGTATTATGTGCATGATTTTATATGTAATGCAATAATTTGTCTTTAATGTAAAAGTATTCTTTTTTAGCATGTTATGACCGATAATGATTTATTTCACTTTGACTTCTACACAACTGTTTTAACAACCTAATTATATCTGTTGCCAAAATAGCAAAAGTCATTTGTGCATGGTAAGTACCAATGCTTCTATGCATTGCAACAATATAATTATATCTGTTGCCAAAATAGTAAAAGTTATATATGCATGATAAATACCAACACATAAGTATTTTTACAAACTGACTATATCTGTTGCTACTTCAATTCGCAGCGCATTTTTATTCCCATTAGCAACGCTTCTATATGCATTGCATAGACTCCTGCAACACCCTCAAGGGCAACTCATGTTAAATTAATGCGTTGATATAGACCCTAACAATGCTTATTTGAACTTATAGCAATGCATATATACGTTGTTAAAGGGGTATTCATGTTGTAGTGAAAGATTTTGACTACTTTGGGGAAAAAAGGCTTCCGTAATCATTCACCTCTTTATTGCCGGCATGAGACAGTACCCTCCATTGCCTTGCAGCACCCTCCTGTGTGGTACACCGCCGCTGCCTCCTCCGGCTCCAGCAGCTCCATGCTCACGTCCACGTCTTACCGCATGTGGTACACAGTAACGCCATGATCTGATGTGAAGCAGGTCACGCCAGTGCAGCTTAATAGCAGGAGCACGGCAATGGTGGTGATCAGGAAGAGTAGCCTCATCATTTTTGGCATTTATGAGAAGATAGAAGATAGTTCGGAGACATATATGATGGCGACGGCAGGCCAAACCATATCATGTGAAGGTTGAGGACAAGAGTACCCAGCTGGGCATGTGGGGCTTTCATTGCATGGCCATTTGAGTAGGTACTTCTTTGTAAGCGTGTGTCGGTAGCTAGTCCATCTCATGATTTCTTGCATACGTGGGTGCTTGCCCATTGGATCATTCGGTAGCTAGTCCATCTCATGATTCCTTGCATACATGCATGGGTGCTTGCCTAGCTCATTTGGGTGAGTTCTGGTTCATAAATACAGTTCATTGAACTACTATTTTCGAGAGTAACTCTAGGTGGTATTCGAGCTTTTAACTTAACGCCATATATGCAAACAAGTTACCATTGTCCATTAGCACTTCCGAGAAGTTAGACTTGTGTACAGGCTCTGTTGTTTGAAAAATAAAATGTATAAGCGGCAGCTATGCTTCATTTTGTGCATCTTTGGACTTTTCCTCAATCACCTAATATTTTTTTTGAGTTATAAGATAACAAATAAAATTAGTTTTTTGACATAAAGAATTAGAAAACTGGTGTTCCATATATATGTTCATCTGAAAGTTGGAATTTTTAATATTACAATTATTCAGTTGTGCTGATTAAAGCCAGCATTTCAACCTGCAATGCAAACAAGGCAAATAAGTCTCCTTCATGTTCTTCTTGTAAATATCTCTCCCTATTTATTATGGTTTGTACAGCCACCCCCTGTTTTCCATAAAAAATTAATTACGATATTTAAACAAAAAATGTATACAAAAATGTAAAACTATAGCTTGATATTTAGATCATATGGATTAAAATATTGATATTTGAATTCATATTTAAAATATTTTATATTATGTTTGATGATATTTGAAAATTATTTTAAGTGCTATATATGTAACACCAATTTATACATTGAATTAACTTTGGGAAACCATACGGGGAGGGGTTTATTTTTAAATATTCTTAGACATAATATGTCTTGAAAATATTGTAAAATTCCGTTCATTTACTTGGACGATGCCCGGGCAATTTTTTGTTACAAGTTCTTTCCATTCATATAAGTTTACATAACATGAAAATCAATACAATTAATTCTTTTCCATAGGATCGTGACATAGGGTAGCCGTCGTAATAGTAACCACTATTTGTGACAGCTTTGTTTTTGCGGAATCACCTCGATATATACCATGATAATAACTGCGATTTAAATTTTATAACATTGATCTAATCGTATATTCACTACAGTCCAAAATAGCGAATGGTTTAGCAAAGTAGTTTTAGTATGAAAAAATACTAAACATTTTAGCTTGAGTTTCGTGCTTTCCCTCAAATTCCTTTTCTAAATTAAATTCACCTGTCATTTAGTTGAAATGGCACCTCTACGTGTATTCAGTATCAATTTACACTATTATTTTTTTTTTGAAAATGGGCAAGATGCTTGCCTTCTATTAATTCAAAGTGAGAGTTTAAACAAGAAGAAGAGAGAAAAGGGGAGGGGTATGGGCAAAGACAAAACAGGTGGCCAGGAAGTGGCCACCACCACCAGAAGGGAAGCTTGTTTGTTACAGGGTAATTGAGAGACCTGCGAGCTTGGTAGGTCCCATAAGCACCCAAGCTGAAGCCTCCTCCTTGATTGTGGTGACCAAGGGTATCGATGCGGTCATCGTTGTACAGTAACACCACAGTATTCCGCTCCTTCCAAATATGCCAAGAGACAAGCATTACTAAAGATGTTGTTGCCTTATAGGGTGTTCTAAGCTTACGCGCGACAAATTCCTACCAATTCCGAATTGAGTAGTCGGCTCTCCAAGATGCCGGGTTCAATGAGTCGCAAGCAGTCCAAAGTGCAACAGAGGTCCAAATTCTTCTGGAGTAACGAGACTCGGCCAGGAGGTGAATGGTAGACTTAGGCAGTTGTTTGTAGAGTAGACAAGTTTGGTGATTGGGCCTGCCCCGCATAATGAGGCAGTCCGCCATCCATAGCCTATTTTGTATAGCTAACCAAGCAAAGATTTACAACGTTGTGGTGCCCGTCTTCCGGACCGGGGTTCATAGAAGTTTGAACCACCACTAACAATTGCGCTCTATAGGCGAGGTGGCGTGTACTCTCCATTGGGGTTAGCTTCTATACAATTGTGTTATGAACATGGCCTCATAGGTTATGTTGGAGGTGTACCCCAAATGGAGACTAGGCCTTGTATGTGTTATGGGTAAGTCCCCCAACCCAGTTTAGGTCATGCAACCAGTTGCTTCCTGGTAAGACAATATGTAGGTTGCAGTTTTTCCTCGTGGAGGGTCTAAAGATGGGGGAGTGATATCGCAAAACCTGTCCCCTTCCGCCCATGGTGAAGTCCAAAAAGATGCCTTAATCCATCCCCTATTATTATGTTAGTGAGCACTACAAAGAGGCATTGATCCGTATCATCGCACGACATTTCCATTCCATGCCAAGGTTTTGTTTGAGTTCCTCATTATTGCGAGCCACCTTAGTCTAAGGGCCCTGACAGGCGCTCTAGATCGAGGATGTCGAGGCCACCCAAGTGCGTGGGTCTCTGAGACTCTGTCCCGGTGACTTTGCATTTGCCACTAGTTAATTATTGTTCTGATCCCGCCCAGAGGAACCTTCTCATCTTTTTTATTCAATGTTCTGAATACACATTTTGGTGGCCTGATGGCCATAAGGAAGTTGGTGGACTACGTCGTCAGGACCAATTTGATGAGGGTCTTTCTGCCCACTAAGGTGAGCAGTTTGCTAGTCCATCCTGCCAAACGACTCTCATACTTGTCTTTGATCACTTGGAAATCCACCCTACGTAGACTTTTGGTGGTCAGGGTTAGGACAAGGTCTTTGAGAGGGAAGGATGCTAGTTGGGCAAGAAGGTCCTATAGGATTCATTGTAGATCAATTTGGTCACAGCTGATAGGTACCACCTGACTTTTGTGGAGGCTAGTGTGAAGACCTATGGCATCTCCAAACTTATGGAGTATGCTCACTAGAGTACAAACATCATCTTCCTTAGGTGCTAGGAAGATGGCGACGTCATTCGCCTAGATGGAGGTTCGAAGGGCCGCCACACAACCTCCAGGGGTCACAAACCTCCAAGATACATAATGATGTTGAGGATTTTCTGCAACAGGTCTATCACTAGGATAAAAAAAGGAAAGGAGACAATGGGTTGCCCTGTTGCAGGCCCTTGCAGTGGTGTATTTTTCTCCCAGGATCCCATTGAGTAAGACCGTGAAGGTAGCGAGAGAGAGACGCAAGCAACCTAGCTCTCCGGTGAGAAACCCTGATACGTAGTAGGTCGAGCATATACTCCCAACAAAGCGAGTCGGCGCTTTTGCAATGTCAAGCTTGAGAAGAAGAGATGGGGTTACTGTTTGATGGTATCTTCTACCTTGGTTGCGCACATAGAAAGTTGTCTTGGATGCATCATCTTTGATAAATGCACTACGGCTTGGGAAATTAGATCATTCATGAAGGCGCTAGCCTTAAAGCCAAGATTTTTGTAATGATTTTTGCTACGCTATGGATGAGACTAACGAGTTTGTAGTCTCCTACGGTTTGGCATCCATCCTTCTTTGGGACCGTAAGATTAGTCATGTTTGAGCAAGAGAAATTGTTGATTCTCAGGTTGTAGAAAGCTTATAGGGCCACCATGAAATCGCCATTTATAGTTTCCCAGAATGCGTAGTAGAAGTTTCCATTGAAACCATCCAGTCTGGGAGCCTTGTCAGCTAAAAGCTGGAGGATCACCTCATGCACCTCCTGTTCGGTGAAAGGGGTAGCTAGGGTGTCCAGGTCAATGCGGGACAAGTGGAGGGTGTCCTAATTAAAGGACATGCCAGTGGATGGGGAGTGGTCCAATATCTAATTGAAGTGGTTGAGAAGCTCATTTGCCTTAGCGTCATGAGCCACAGCCCAACCCTGGCCTGTGGAGAGCTGCTGGATGAAGTTCTTCCTCCTGCAGGAGTTGATTCTGAGGTGGAAGAATTTTGCATTAGCATCTCCTTTGTGAGGCTAGTTGATTCAGGCTGCATGCTTCTTCCTAGATTGATCGATTGCCGTAAGTCCTATCACCCTTTTCTTTAGATGGGTTGGAAGGTCTCTCTCTTTTGCTGATAGGGATCGACTCTCGTACGATATCTAGTCGAAAGATGACCTCTTGGGCCATGAGTAACTGCAATTTGTTAAAAGGAAAGAGTCTCTTGCTCTAGGCTTTCAACCTCCTCATCATGTTTGTCAATTTATTATTTAGCCTCAGGAATGGGTTGAGCACTCTAGTTAGTTCCTCCTAGGCTTGTTGTACCACAAGGGGGAAGCCTGGGAGCCTCGTCCAGAAGTTTTCAAAACGAAATATTTTTGGCGGTCACGGATCGCTTGCATAGGATAGGAGTAGGGGGCAATGGCCTAAGTGTGATGTAGATAAGGCGTGTAACACATGGGCGCTAAAGGCTATGTTCCATGCATTGTTATAGAAAAATCTATCAAGTCTAACCAGGATTGGGTTGTCTCTTTCATTACTCTAGGTAAATTTACGGTTCTGTAGGTGCACATCCTTCAAGTCACAGGTATCAAGAGCATTGCAGAATCATGCCATAAGGTGTCGATTGAGATTTAGGTTATTTTTATCACTAGATTTGTAGATAAGGTTGAATTCTCTCGGAGGAGCCACCCAATGCCAATAGGTGGGTTGGAGTCATAATTTATGCCAAGAAGTCTTCCTTGTTGCTATTAATAGTTGGGCCATACACAGTCGTTAACACAAACTGAGTTGAGCATGCCTCAATGGTAACATCTACCGTAAGTCCATATTGACCTTGGTGGTAGTTGGTAATTTGGACTACGTCACTATACCAAAGGATCAAGATCCCCCATGGGTGTCCTATGCTAGCAGGAAGAGGAAATTCCATAGTCTATTCTTGCCAAGTGTACGAGCCTAGACGTGATCTATTTCACTTAATTTAGTCTCTTGAAGGCAACCAATGTGGGGGTTGTTTGTATCAACTATTTTTGAATGGTTGTCCAGCGTGCAGGGGAGTTTAGACCCTGACATTCCAGGAGAAAATTGTCAATTTAGGCCCCATGAGAGGGTTTTGGTCTTTGAGTCGACATTGCAATTGCGTGAGTTGAGGGTAGTTGATGTATGGGAAGCACATGTTTACGTGCGAGCAGTGAGGAAACTGTGGGTTGCTAGCTGGAGTGTTGGCTGGCGCAGGAAGCTAACACGACATCAATGGTCGATGTGAGGTGGCTAGGGTCCCTCAACAACAGGTAGCTATTCATGAGGTGCTGGTTGGAGTGCTGGCAAGTGGCTGGGGTCCCTCGGCGTGAGTGACTACTCATCGACTTATAGGAGGGAAGTCCCATGTAGTGCTAATAGGAGGTCACCAAAGAAGGAACGGGGCATGACCAGAGGATAAAATTAGTAGTGGGCAGTACAACCACGACTTGCAGTGAGTAAAGCAATTCATACAATAGAGTAGCCATGTCATGCAGTGAAGATAGCAGTTCATACATTCCATGCAAGGAAGGTAGCAGTTTAGCCAAGTTGAACACCTTCACATCTGTGGGGTGTACAAAACAATGACTATGGGAGATGGACAGGGACATAGCACCATCATGACAAAAGTAACAAAGGATACAAACATGATGAGCATAAGGGCTAGGAGCTTCAGCAGCCAGTAAAGGTGGCTCGGTGGCTGTGAATTGTTCTGTCACCATCTCCTCCATATCAAATCCTGTGGTGTGTGCTTGCTCCTGGAGCACGTCGTTAGCTTGCATGGCCTGCACGGTGTCAAGATTGAATAGTCTTCGTGGAGGTAGTGGCCCGTTGAAGCTAGCCACATAGCGGTCAAGTGCTTTGTCGACCATGGCCTCTTCATCAACCAGGACTCCCAGCCTGCGGGCTAGGACTTCTTGGGCCCGCTTCATCATCAGAGTGTCACAGTGCTTCTTCTTTAAGTGCTCGCTTTAGCGTGGTATAAATGACCTTCCCTTCCTAGGAGCTGATGCAATCTGTGGGGAGGGGTTTGGAAAGAGCGAGGGGTTGGCTCGCACAAAGATGCTCTCCAGTATGTCAAGGCTTTAGAGCTGGGGTGAGGCGATGTCTTGACTGGCATGGCTGATTTCCATAGGCAGCAGTTCAGAGTCGACATCGAGGTTGACTTCTAGTGTCTGAGGTGATGTCATGGCCGCTGTGAGCTCCGGTTGTGGTGGAGTCTCTGAATCGGGCTAGGTGGGTGCTACTCAAGGGTTGGCTCTCTAGTAAGGGAAGCCTTAGTTGTGACTAACGAGGTGAGCCGCCCTCCCATGTTGGCACTGTGGGGTGTCGCTTGGAGGTCGCGATAGGCTCTATAACTCCTGAGTCTGCAAGCAGCTGAGTGCCAATACGGAGACACATGGCAGTCAATATGGCCGACTTGTTGGCGTCATCTTACACTGATAGCGAAAGATGCACCAAGGCTGTTGTAGTAGTTTTCTCCATGGGAGAAGAGGCCGAGTCCAGTGCAGTTGGTAGTGGAGGCAGGGTTGAATCCTTCGCCTTCAAGGTAACGCCTTTAGTAGGGTGGGAGTAACTGTACCACGGGAGAGAGACCAACTTCACGCCGGCGTCAATAACGACAATAGGTCATCCTACTCTAGCATATAGCTGGTTCTGGTAGACACAGGAGTGGAACTAGATGGCTGATCATGGACCGTCATCCTGGGAGGCATAGGCGAGGGTGTCCGAGTTGGAGAGGGCCCATTATTTGATGCTCTGGGAGGAGTTGCTTTGTTGCACCTTGCGCTACCTGCAAGTAGATGTTGGCCTTGGAGAGCTATAGTACGCCTCCTCATTGGATTGGCAAAGCCTTGAATCGAAGAGATCTGTCAGCTCAAGGCAGAGAAGCGCTGCATGGGAGGCGAAGAGGGCTTGTAAGGTGGAGTCCACATACTCCTTGAGGCCAAGCTTTCCATTCATTGAAGGTTGGAGGTCACTGGTTGAGCTGAGTTGTACCAAGATGATGGGCCAGCTAGCTCCATGTGCCAAGGGGAGCGGTCCCTAGGACGATCATGGGACTTCCACCATGGGCCACCTCAAGATCGAGGATCTCCATCTACCGTGGTAGGTGAGCTTGCATTCTTGGTGCCACTTGTCATCATCGTGATCGTTGTACCAGTTTACATGGTGCCTGCTATCATCTTGGTAGGCGCGGGGTGGGTGTTCTAGTCCTAGGCGTTGGGGGTTCGATGGTGCCTCTCCCCAAATGGGTCGGCTTCATGATCTTGAGGCTAGGACTCAACCAACTCGAGGTGACATAGAAGCACCAAGGTGCTAGAAGGCCGTGATTGGCCAGGGATGAATGGCATATAGTCCGCATCACCAAGGTCGGGTCTCCGGTGGCACCGCCGAGTAGTCTTCAATGAAGTCAGGTGCAGAGAACCACGAAGTGAGACCCTTCTTGCGGTGTGGGGTTAAGATTGGTCGGCCCCTAAGGAGGAGGCAGTTAATGTGCCATCATCAGTGAAGGTGAGCCTTGTAACCTTTGGGATAGAACTTGGATTTGTTGTCCATGCTAACAAGTCAAGCGTGTGGGCATCTTCCTGTTGTAGGGAGCTTCCATCAACATGGTCAAGGACGCATCTATTGCCGATGACTCTGCTTGCGACCTTAGAGTTCCATGCGTGCATAGGGATTACCTCAAAGCATAGGCAGAAGTGGTACATGAGGGCTGCCCCAAGGAATGTCGGAGGGGCTTCCATGGTCTGATGTGGAACTCCAAGTCATGGAAGTGGAACTGATCACAACGGATCACTTCATCTCTATGATGCATGTACATGAAGTTGACTAAGAAGTTTTAAGGAAGTGGTGATGAACTGTGAAGTCAACTGACATTAAGTTAAAGTGCCTCTGATGGCCTCCACCACAGTTCAAAGGTCAATGCCAGGCCTAGTTCTAGCCAGCCAGATGACGACCAAGAAGGTCTCCCCCCGGTGAAGCTCCCTCTGAAGCTCAGCGTCAGTAGGGAAGATACAAGCATCCTCCAACGGGCGGGTGGCTAGGTCACTGAGGTTGGGATTGGCCATGACTTCTGGAGCTTGTCAGCGTAGCCTTGCAATGGAGGCGGGGAGCAACTTTGAGGGTGGACTGCACGGAGGATAGCCACTAATTTGCCACAGAGGGAGTTGTCCGAGTAGTCATGCAGCAGCTAAAGGCTTTGTGGCTGAAGCGCGGGCAACAGAAACACTTGGTTGGGTCTCTGCAGGTAGAGGCATTGTGGTCACGGGCAAGGCAATTGGAGTAACGACCTTTTGTGCACTTGAGGAAGGCATGATGGTTGGGGCATGGGGCTGACTTGAAAGTGGTGGAGAGGGGGCGTCACATTGCGTTCGACACCACCGATGCCAGGCTGCGAGAACATCTACTACGATCGGGAGGCGGCCTGTGGGTGTTGATGGTGCGGTGCGACTTCATAGCTTCCCACGGTGGGTGGTTGTGGGGTGTTAAAGGTCTTGGGCTGCGACTTGGCCGCTTCCACACAGATCAAGGCTTCGACAACAGGAGGTGAGCAATGGGAATGAATGTCCTCGGTCTTGTTTGGAGTAGAGGAGGAAGCACAACCATTAACGATTTAATGCAGTGAGGTACTTCAATCTTTGGGTTGAATTCCCTTTGCGAAGGTGACCTTATGCATGAGGAGTTGACGCACGAGAAATCTTGGGGGATTTGGGGACGAACTTCAAACTCGTGTGGAGAAGGAGCCATGGCTTCTAGGGCGGAGGATTGGCCTCTTGAAAGCAATTTTTCTAAGGCCGGCCAAGCTTCACGAACAGATGAAGGGCCGTGACATCGAGGCGAGCAAGGGTGGAGGGAGGACTTAGTAGCAGATCTAGCGGGCGAGAGGCTAGATCGGGGGTGGGAGAAGCAGATCCAGTGGTTGGAGGCATCCTCATCGGTGAGGTAGAGGCGAGTCGGTGATGAGGTCGGGGAACCTCGGTAGGCCCTACAGGGCAAGGAAGGGGAAGATGGGCGGATAGGGGAGGCTAGGAAGGGAGGGGTGGGGGTGGATGCCTGGCCGGAGTGGCGGTGGGCTTGGCTATCGTGAAGCACTTGAGGTGTTGCGAGAGCCTCTCCCCACTAGACCCTCTTCTCCTTTGTTCGGCGCTACATCATGAGCACACTATTGTTACTTCTTTTATGATTTTTATCTCAAATGGTGCAAATTGACATAGGAAGTCCAATAACTGTTGTCGAGAATGGTATGTGCTCATGGGATGGAAAGGACTGGCCGTGTCCGTACCGCCAAAATTAATTTGTATACAACCAATTAATTGGTGTTTATTGGGCAAATGATTAATCTAATATCTCGACAATAAATTTGTATCAAAAATAAAATAATCATATCATTGCAATTGCTTATTAATTATTGAATTTTTTTATATTAAAAATAAAAAGTGCAATTATTATAAGCAATTAAAAATCTAAAAGCTCATACTTATCAATTTATACAAAACAACAACTAATCGAGTCCAGCCGCCAACTAGTCTGTTTTAGTAGACAGTTAATCTTTCATTCATGGCTGTTAAATGCCTTCTAAACGCCCATAAGCATGGCAACGACACTTCGTTCTTCTGAGGGTTCAAATACATCTAGCTACAATTACCTTCCAAGTTTCAAATTTTACAGAGTTAGTTCCTTGGGAGAGCAGGAGGGAGAATTGTGACCCTTAAGACTGCCGCAGCACAGCTACTGAAGAACACAAGCCGTGGTCACCGCGTCGTCATTATGAAAGACAGCGGACTAGCTATACTTCCACAAATTTCCTTGAAAATCTTATTTTTTTAGGAATCTTGCTTTTATTTCAGCGGTTAATTCCTTTTCAGGAACTAATCAAAGAACAACCAATCAGTTATATAAATAGGATCCATGTACTAACCGCGGGAACTCGATCCAACACATACACAAGGGGAAACAGTAGTGTACAGTATACAAGAACACAAACGCAATTACAATTTTACGACCACTTCACCCGAACAATTATATTTAGTATAAATCTCCCCATGTGTCGATCTCTCTCCTCGCAGCAAAAGATAGATCGATGCAGATCACTGCTGCATGCAGTACCTTTTTTGAGTTTTAACGGCACTGGAAGGCGGACTTGCAGCCGCGGCCGGTGTACGACTGCCCCCGTCCTGGGCAGGAGCCGTAGCACGCGGCCTTGTTCGCCCCGAGCCCGTTGTAGCCGACGTACTGGTTGCTGTACAGCACCCTCCTCCGCGGGTACGCCGCCTCCTCCACGAAGCTCACGTCGTCCTCCACGCCGTGCAGCGCGTACATCGGCATCGTCTTGGCGCCCGTTAGGCCGTCTGCGACCACACCGTGGCTCAGGAGGAGCAGCGCTGCGGCGACGGAGGCGACGAGGAGCAGCTGCGTATGCAGCTTCATTGTATCTTGCAACTGGCAACTTGCAGTGAGGTTTTGTTTCTCTTGATGAATAATATTAGGTTGGTTTTTGTGGTGTTGCTCCTTACTTAGAGGAGATGGAATCGACGTACGGGAGGTTGTTGCGCCGTTGCGGTGGAGTCCAAAGCAACAGCACGCCTAACATTGCATGTGAAGCAAGACGACGAGGGTGTCCAGCGGTGCGTGTCTCGCGTGATTAGGAAACACCTTGTTCTTTGGAAGTATATGGAGTTCGTAGAATGTAGTGTTTGCAGTTGTTATATAAGTACGTACAGAAGTGTCGTTGTGACTTGAGAGGGGCGGGCAAAGAATTGGTTGGAAGCCGATCTAGTCTGTGTTCTTAGCTGCAGTGAGATCACCTATAGGATTTTAAGATTTTTACGTTGAGGGTCAACTCTTGTAATTTTGATCCACCCTGGCGAACTTATAGTAGTTATAATTGTTAGGAAACCTGGGCGTAGGCTTACAAGCCTGACTCATGGTGGCACCTCACCCTTAAGTCTATAAATAGGAGGTCCTCAATGATTGTAATTGTACCTTTTAGAGAAAAAAGCAATAAAGAAAGGAATTCCCCTATATCTTTGTGTTCAATTTATTATTTGCTTTTATATTATCTGTGTTTGATCCATCTTCTGTCTAAGAGAAATCGCTTGGACTAGAATCGCCAGTGACGATTCTTCAACACGTTATCAGTACAAATCGCTCTGGTGGATCGAAAGATAATTATCGAAGCACGAGAATCATATATTGAATTGCCTATCTTGAATGCTTTAAATTCCGCAAATATCGCTTTCTAGACTATTTTCTACGGTACAAATCCGCTCTAATCCACCGTGATCTGATTGAAGTCGCAGGCCAAACTGATCGGTAGATTTGCACAAAGAATAGATGTTGATTGTACTGTAGAATGAAAAAAGGGAAAATCACCGCGCATGTCGCCCGAACGCGACCGCACCACACGTGGCCTACCGCACCGCCGTGCGCCGATGCTAGCCCCGGGCAAAGCCGCCGCATCCCGCATGAGGCGCGGTGCGCCGATGTCACCGCGAGGCCGCCATCGCCAAGCTCCCGCAACCGCCGCCCATAGCGATGTCGCCTTAGGCCCTCGCATGGCCGCCGCCGCATCACGTCAAGTGTCGCCGCCACCGCATGGAACGCCGCCGCCCGCACGGATCGCCATCGCCGACCTCGGCCGCCGTCGCCTCCCACATAAGGCTTCTTGTTGCTCGGCCAGAGCCGCCGCTGTCACCCCTCCCTCACGAGGTGCCACCACCATCGTGCCGCACCTTGGCCGCAGACCACTCATGACGCTGCCGCGAGGCGTCGACCGCCCGGACGTGCCACCCGCCCGCACGTCGGCCACCGCTCGGTCCCGTATGAAGGCCACTTGGGCCGCCGCCGCATTGCACACCTCGGCCGCTGGCCCCAACCATCGTCATGCCGCGCCTTGGTCGTCGGCCCCTGCTCCCACCGCCGGCATCCCCACATGCACATCCGATGTGCCGCCACCACCATGAAAAGGGGTACGGGAAACCCTACCCCTTACCTTTGATCCGGCCGAAGTGGGCCATGGGGAGTGGGCCGAAAAACTGGGCCATGGGAAGGGCTTGGCCTAGGCAGTCCGAATTTTGCAAAAGACCCTCAAGAATTGGCAAATTACGCAAAATTTGTCTCAAAATTGAAAATTAGCGGATAAACCCTCAGAAATTGCAGAATTCACTCAAAATTAGTATTCTCACATAAAAGAGTCTCGAGAATTAAACTTTTTAACTGTTTTTAACTTTTGAAGCATCTTCAGCACTATTATTATTACTTTCTATATTTTTCTGTATTTACTTTCTATTTTGATTAATCATAATTGGTTAAATTACCTTTAGTCACTGAAATTAGCAGTAAAACTGTCAAAAAATGCATAGAAAATTATGAAAAATTATGAGAAACTTTTGTACCATTATCCAATTCATTTCATGCATGTTTACCTGTAGTATATTTATATATTCTTTCATGCGCATGTAGATGATAGGCATCACGAACCAAGAGTTCGAGGAGCTAGCCTCGCATGGCCAAAACTTTGACTTGGGCTTCTGATATCGAGATCATACTTGGAGCCAAGAAGCTCCATGCTGCCATTGGGATTGGTGCATTGAAGGATACCAAACCCACCCCTAAGGAAACTGATCAGGCACTTCACTTCCTCAGGCACCACCTCTGCCTCACACTCAAGAATGAGTACATGACAAAGAAGAGCGTGCTAGCCTTATGGACTACACTAAAGAAGCGGTTCAAAAGCTAAAGTTGTAATGCCCTAGACATCATTTCGGTGTTTACGGAAGTTTTAGCCGGGTCGCGGAGATTTTCTTTCCTTTCGTTGAATCGCGGAAGGCGGGTGTACGCTATGGAACTATTAAAATAAATAAAGAATTGATAGAAAATTGAAAGGCTATCCAGAGAGGGAGGCTAGGCCTTTCTCCCTCCCACCTTGGGCCTGGTTAGCCCCTAGGCCCAAGCCGCCCCCATCTTGGGCTAGCCGACCCCCTCTTCCCCCTAACCCTAGGCGCCACCCCTAGTGGCCGCCCCTTTCTTTTTCCCCATAGCGCCTCTTCCCCGCAGAAGAAGAAGGGGAGGAAGAAGAAGAGGAGGAGAGGAAGCAGAAGGGGGGAAGGAGGAAAGGAACTCTTGCGTGGACTACCTAGGTTTGTAATACTCAACCTTCCCTCATTTGCATTGTGGATATCGCCGACTCACCGCGATCAGAATGCAGTCGCATCGTACATTCTTCGTAGTACGATGCACACTCTTATGTTGCCAAGTAAGGTGCAGTGGATGATTTACATACATATGCATTTCATGAGGATGAGTCTTATTATGATATCTTAATAGGAACCAGCTCGTGAGAGTTATTTGTGGCGTGGGATATTTTTTCTTGTGGTACAGCGTAGATGAGGAGAATCATATTTATGCATCACATGAGGATAAATCTTAATTGAAGGTTTTAAGAGGTTTTGGCTCATTAGAGTTACCTATGGAATGTGGTATTATCTGATAGCAGAAACCATTCGTTGTTTGTGGTATCGCCTTGTGGTTTGTGGTATTATTTTATGGTGAAAATCATTTATGGTTTATGGTTTTGCCTCGTGGTATGTAGTATTATCTTATGGTGGAAATCATTCTTGGCTAGTGGTATTGCTTTGTGGTTGTGGTTTTGGATATGAATGAGGTTCTGATGTGGTTGAGAAGAACTAATTGATATTGCTTTATCCTTGTACTACGTGATGTCAAATGGATGCTTAACCATCTGTAGTTTAATTAATTTGTTAAACAATTTGCTTGCTGTGATTTTATCTCACCCTTGTTTTCCCTTTTCCAAGTGAACCTTGAGCATGTGTGGAAAGGGTAGAGCAACACGGCACCATTAATCAAGTCTTCATAAATTTTGTTGTTATGTTAGAGGATTAAATTCTTAAATTATTTCTTCCGTCCTGTCATTGAACACTATATCGTTGTAATGCCTTTCATGGTAGACTTTAGTGAGGTTAAACAATTCAAAATTAGGCTGATAAAGGCTGTTTTATCATTCCCATTATTTGTTATGTAGTCATGCTTCTGCATAATTTTAGTATTTACTAGGAAGGTACAACTGATTTTCTTTTAATCTAGCTAGTGTTATGTATGGTTAGTAGCATCCCG
>JAYGGG010000335.1:0-102583 GCA_036346245.1 Bonia amplexicaulis
AGCATTGTGGGTCCCTGGGTGTTACAGTTGGTATCGACTCCTCACAAAGAGACACACAAGACTTAGGGGGAGAGTGATGGATAAGTCTCTGTGTTGCCTGGTGCTTGTGGGGCTGCAGCACATGGTGTTTTTTGTTTTTTGCTTTGCTGCCTTTCAAGGATAGCATCTTAGGACAGCATCTTAGCATCTTAGACTAGCATCTTGACTAGCATCTAGGACAGCATCTTAGACTAGCATCTTAGCATATGTTTGGCTGGTTAGCAGCCTATAAATTTGGATCCCCAACCCCTCAGGTTGGCATAGCATTGTGTGAGAAATAAAACCAGAAAATTGCCCCATCTCCAAGTGTTATCCTCTCGATGAGAGTAAGGATCTTGCTATCACCAAGAGCAAGAATCCAGCGACTAACAGCTGCATTGCTACTGAGAATCTCTTCTCTTGATTGACACTTTCACCCATGTCATAAGCTTCAGGCATTTTGTACTCATTCACATGTATAACTTACTTGTAGTATTAGATACGATTTTACTAGGGCAATTCTCAAACAATGCATAAGTAAAATTTCTGAACTAATTGACAAGTTAGAAGAAAATCTGCTCGAAGACTCATAACAGTGTTGAACTGGAACTGTACTGATAAATAACATGGATGGAGGCGAACAAGAAAACAAACTTCTGATGGGCAAACAAACATGATTACAAGAAGTAAGTTCCTATTGTTATTGACAACAGAACAAAACTCAGCACATCATAGATGTTAATGCAATTACAAATAACAAGGAAAGATTTATATTTAATGGGTTTAAAGATCAGTGCATCTAATGAATGGATTGACAATCAAGACCATGCATCACTTTCATGTCAAAAACAAAAGACATGCAACACTTCAATGATATCGAAGATATTTCCAACTAGTAAAAAGTGACCATCATGAACATTTGAATGAAAGGAAAACCACCAAGATGGATGTTCTTATCACCATATTTGCCAAAACTCCATCCTCTCAATTTTATGCTACGAGTGAATCAGCATTCTGTAGGTATACAAGTTAATTAACAGGATGCATTTTTAAATTTATTTTATATGAGTAGCAAAGAGAACACATCAACACTTACCAGATTCCTGACACCACATTCGGAGAAATAGATACACATGGCAAAATGTGACGATGTATGCTTTTTTAAAATTCTAAACAGATAAAAGAAATAAAAGTTTAACAGAGTATTGCAATTATTTGACAGTGATATTCTAGTTAACATAGAGCAAAAATAATGGCATCAAAACATGACAGTGTTATCATTACTCTACAATATTCCCAAGAAGAAGAAACATACCTCAGCAACATCATCTGTACTCTCAACACGCTCCTTCACGAGATCATAAATCTTCTTTTTGTATCTGCATACAGAAACCATTAAATGCCAATGTTTACTTGCATATGCACGTTCTAAAAGTCTTTGTGTGTATGCCTAACCAAAGGAACACAAGTTACACAATCATAGCTTATATCAATCATCGATGTCGCATATCATACGCATAAAATTAGCGAAGAGAGTAACTTTTATAGGACTTAGATAGTTAGAATCATCACCGAACTCCTTTTCTTCTCCGCAGCTTAGTTTCACATCCCGAAAAATGTACTCACGATCTAGAATCGATCCCCGCAATGACCCACCCAAAAAAAGGTAATACTGTACCAATTCAACTATAGACAACGAAATCAACAGCAATAAACCTATACTAGCAGTATTCTTGTACGGACCGAATCTCATCAATTTTTTTAATCTTGTATCGACAATTAATGTGACCGCTAAAGACAAGACAAAGCGTAGATCTGAAATCCAAGCAGATGATATATTACCTATTTGATGTTCTTCCCATGCTTCCTGCTCAAAGAAATGGTTCATCTTATCCTTAGCCTCGGGATCTCTGTTTGTCCAGCAAATTCAAAAATGCAAGACATGCAAATAAACTCAGTGCAAAACTGCAAATTACACATCTTATGCAGAAGGCCACAAAACTAGAAACTTACTTGTATCACTGCATTGCTACAGAGAATCTCTTCTCTTGATTGACACTTTCACCCATGTCATAAGCTTCAGGCATTTTGTACTCATTCACATTTATAACTTACTTGTAGTATTAGATACGATTTTACTAGGGCAATTCTCAAACAATGCATAAGTAAAATTTCGAACTAATTGACAAGTTAGAAGAAAATCGTCAAGACTCATAACAGTGTTGAACCGAACTCATCGATAAATAACATGGATGGAGGGGAACAAGAAAATAAACTTCTGATGGGCAAACAAACATGATTACAAGAAGTAAGTTCCTATTGTTATTGACAACAGAACAAAACTCAGCACATCATAGATGTTAATGCAATTACAAATAACAAGGAAAGATTTATATTTAATGGGTTTAAAGATCAGTGCATCTAATGAATGGTTTAACAATCAAGACCATGCATCACTTTCATGTCAAAAACAAAAGACATGCAACACTTCAATGATATCGAAGATATTTCCAACAAGTAAAAAGTAACCATGATGAACATTTGAATGAAAGGAAAACCACCAAGATGGATGTTCTTATCACCATATTTGCCAAAACTCCATCCTCTCTATTTTATGCTACAAGTGAATCAAAGATTCGTAGGTATACAAGTTAATTAACGTGATGCATTTTAAATTTATTTTATATGAGTAGCAAAGAGAACACATCAACACTTACCAGATTCCTGACACCACATTCGGAGAAATAGATACACATGGCAAAATGTGACGATGTATGCTTTTTTAAAATTCTAAACAGATAAAAGAAATAAAAGTTTAACAGAGTATTGCAATTATTTGACAGTGATATTCTAGTTAACATAGAGCAAAAATAACGGCATCAAAACATGACAGTGTTATCTTTACTCTACAATATTCCCAAGAAGAAGAAACATACCTCAAGAACATCATCTCAGACTCTCAACACGCCCTTCACGAGATCATGAATCTTCTTTTGTATCGCATGCGAAACCATTAAATGCCAATGTTTACTTGCATATGCACGTTCTAAAAGTCTTGTGTGTATGCCTAACCAAAGGAACACAAGTTACACAATCATATCTTATATCAATCATCAGATTCGCATATCCTACGACAAAATTAGCGTAAGAGAGTAACTTTTATAGGACTTAGATAGTTAGAATCATCACCTGAACTCCTTTTCTTCTGCTGCAGTTAGTTTCCCATCCTGAAAAATGTACTCATGATCTAGTAAAAACCATCCCTGCAATGACCCACCGCAAAAAAAGTTAATACCTGTACCAATTCAACTATAGACAACGAAATCAACAGTAATAAACATATACTAGCAGATTCTTGTCTCGACCGAATCTCATCAATTTTTTAATCTTGTCTCGACAAATTAATGTGATCGCAAAGACAAGACAAAGCGTAGATACGAAATCCAAACATATGATATATTACCTATTTGATGTTCTTCCCATGCTTCCTGCTCAAAGAAAAGGGTTCATCTTATCCTTAGCCTCGTGATCTCTGCTTGTCCAAAGAAATTCAAAATGCAAGACATGCAAATAAACTCAGAGCAAAACTGCAAATTACACATCTTATGCAGGCCTCAAAACTAGAAACTTACTTGTATCGCTGCATTGCTACTGAGAATCTCTTCTCTTGATTGACACTTTCACCCATGTCGTAAGCTTCAGGCATTTTGTACTCATTCACATGTATAACTTACTTGTAGTATTAGATACGATTTTACTAGGGCAATTCTCAAACAATGCATAAGTAAAATTTCTAAACTAATTGACAAGTTAGAAGAAAATCTGCTTGAAGACTCATAACAGTGTTGAACTGGTACTGTACTGACAAATAACATGGATGGAGGCGAACAAGAAAACAAACTTCTGATGGGCAAACAAACATGATTACAAGAAGTAAGTTCCTATTGTTATTGACAACAGAACAAAACTCAGCACATCATAGATGTTAATGCAATTACAAATAACAAGGAAAGATTTATATTTAATGGGTTTAAAGATCAGTGCATCTAATGAATGGTTTGACAATCAAGACCATGCATCACTTTCATGTCAAAAACAAAAGACATGCAACACTTCAATGATATCGAAGATATTTCCAACTAGTAAAAAGTGACCATCATGAACATATGAATGAAAGGAAAACCACCAAGATGGATGTTCTTATCACCATATTTGCCAAAACTCCATCCTCTCTATTTTATGCTACAAGTGAATCAGCATTCTGTAGGTATACAAGTTAATTAACAGGATGCATTTTTAAATTTATTTTATATGAGTAGCAAAGAGAACACATCAACACTTACCAGATTCCTGACACCACATTCGGAGAAATAGATACACATGGCAAAATGTGACGATGTATGCTTTTTTAAAATTCTAAACAGATAAAAGAAATAAAAGTTTAACATAGTATTGCAATTATTTGACAGTGATATTCTAGTTAACATAGAGCAAAAATAATGGCATCAAAACATGACAGTGTTATCATTACTCTACAATATTCCCAAGAAGAAGAAACATGCCTCAAGAACATCATCTCAGACTCTCAACACGCCCTTCACGAGATCATAAATCTTCCTTTTGTATCTCGCATACGAATCCATTAAATGCCAATGTTTACTTGCATATGCACGTTCTAAAAGTCTTTGTGTGTATGCCTAACCAAAGGAACACAAGTTACACAATCATAGCTTATATCAATCATCGTGATTCGCATATCCTACGTACAAAATTAGCAGAAGAGAGTAACTTTTATAGGACTTAGATAGTTAGAATCATCACCTGAACTCCTTTTCTTCTGCTGCAGTTAGTTTCACATCTGAAAAATATGACAGTGTTATCATTACTCTACTATATTCTCAAGAAGAAGAAACATAACTGTAACAACCCAGCTGTTTATTTCAAAATTTTGGATATAAAAAAATTAAAATATTAAAATTAAATTAATTTAGTTTAAAATAAAAATAAGAGTTTTGTTTGTATGAAATTTGAATTTTGTTTGCCCTGATTTTCTGCTTTTAGAAAGCTGGATTTGAAAAGTAATTTATAGTAAAACTTAAAAATATTATTAAATAAAATGATATTTTGATTTTCTCTAAAATCCTATGTCAAATTAATTATTTGAATTTATTTGGCCTTTATTTGGTGTTCGAGTTTTTCTGGAGTTTTAAAATCTATTTTGAAAATAAAAAGTATGTTAAGTATGAAAATTAAAATACCAACAGTAGTTGGAAATATTTTTATTAGTCCAAAATGTCTCCAGGAAGTTGTTTGAATTTTCCTGGAATTTTTGGATATAATTTCATATGTTTCTGAGATTTATTGAATTTTCTGGTGTTTTCTGAAAATCTAAATCAAATTTAATCCTCCGCCGCCCGATCTAATCTCGTGTGTCCATCTTCACCTAACTTCTTTCGCTCTCCATCCGACGATCCCAATTTCCTCCTTGCGCCACATCGCTCATCCGATCGTCCGCTCTTTCCTCTCTCTCTTCTCTCTCGTTGATAAACCGGTCCCACTGCGTTGAATAAAATTATTTTCCTTTACAAAAATAATTTGGCCAGAAAATCAAAATTCTTACTGATGTCATAAATTTATTTTCCACAGAAAAATAATTCATTTGAAAATCATTTGCCTTGATGACGTCATAATTTCATTTTTCAGTTCAAAATAATTCCAGAAAATCGGTTTATTCTTTTCTCCTTTTCAAACTTTCGAGAGCCCGTTCTTTTCGTTTTAACTCGATTGAGCCCATTAAAATTTCTAAATTCTTCTAAAATTCTAATATATCCATTTATATCTTATTTTCAAATTTTTGAAATTTTTGAATTTATTTGGTTTAAACTAAAGCTCAATTAGAATTTTTATTTAATAAAATTAAATTAAATATTAATATTTGCTAAAATATTTTTTGAGTTCTTTGAGTCTCAAGGAATCCTCGGAATTTTTTTTAGATTTTTCGGAGTTTGTTTGAGCTCAATTTCAAAATCTCAAACAAAATATAAAAAGAAAGAGAGAGAGGATGAACGATGCTGCGTGGCTACTGTTCATCATCTCCCGCCCGAGCGCAGATCGCAGCTCGTCAGAACGCCGGTTTCAAACTTTGATTTCGTGATTTTCTCCACCGCTTTATGCGAAATCAAGGTATTTAAATCCTCTCATCAAGAGCTTTCAATTCCCCACCGTTTCCCCTCTCATTTATGAGTATTTACACGAATTTAAAACCTTGCTCTAAATGACATGCCCCGTTGGTCTCCCTCTCCGGTCCACCTCCACCCCTATAAAAGGGAGCACCGGGTGCCTCTCCTCATCCTCATTCACCACCGAAAATCTCAAGTCCTCTATCCCTTTCTTCTCTCCACAATCACTATTTTTCTTTGTGTACCAATCGACGTTCTTTCGATCGCGCCGCCTGATGGAGTCCGGTCACTTTTGACCACACCGTTGGCTTCGCCTCCTCGTTTCACGCGGTGCTCCTCTCGCTTTGCCGAGCATCACGACCACCGTGGCCAAACCGCTACCGACGTTTTCTCCTCGCTGCGAGCCGACCGTGCGTGTTCCATCAAAACCGAGGTGAGCATTGTGTTCCCGACGTTCTCCTCTTCGTTTCGCCACCAACCTCATCCTCTAACTCCTCTCCGTTTGCCCAGAATACCGATGTCAACCCGTCGGTCGCCAAATATCTTCTCCGCCGTGTTCCGTCGCCATCCGATGTCTGTTGGCCGATCCGTCTGTACCGTTGAGTTCGCCTCGACGCGTTCACGCCATGCTCCTATCGTCATCACTCGAAGACTCCCGAGTCCTCGCCGACCGGTCGAGCCGACGCGAAACCGTGCCTTCGCTGCACACCACTTTTTCGGTAAGCGCTTTGATTTTTGATCGCGTCATATCATGTCCTAGCCTCCAAACAATTTATCCATCATTTTTATTTAATTTTTTGTGGAGCCAATTGTCAGAAATTGAACTTTCCGCGAAAGTGACCGTTTTGACTCCCGACGTTGATTCGTCGTCTCTGTTGAAATTTATCATGTGCCGTAATTTTTCTTAGACTTGCCTCGCCGCGTTCTACGCCATGCTTCCTTCCGTTTCTCTGAAAAGCCTCCACAAATTTTTGCCTCCGACACCTCGCCGTGGCCGCCAATGGCATCTCGTGTCCCCATTCATCCGGTAGCGTTTTTCACCAATCCGTTCGCGTCATATCGTGCCAAACCATCCCAGGTAGCTACCTTTCAAATGGTTTTGGATTCGCTTCACCGAGCACCAAGATATCAAGTTTTTCCCTTTTCTCTACCGTCGTCATTCAAACGTCGATTGTATCGTCTTCGATGAAGTTTCAGCTTAGCCAATAATTTTCCTAGCTTCATCATGTCGTGTTCTACCCTGTGCTCACCCTACATCTCCATGTTCCATACCCGGTACTATCTCCTTCCAACCTGCCGTTGTCGCAACCTCGTTGTCACTGCTGTTTTTCCTCGCCGAGTGATTCCCGCTGTTCCTCGACACCGTACCCACGTCACCACCTTTGCCTTGTCGCTGGGGTTCCATTCTGTCCATTCGCCGCCACCTCGCAACCAATCGACACCGTACTGTTCAAGAAGTAATTCTCGGATTTTGTTATCATTTCATGTGATATCCAAAATTTCCAGATATTCGTTCTCCTTCATTTGAACTCCGAATCCGTTGATTCTTTCTCATAAATTCATCTAAAATCTTAACCTTTCTTCCAGTATATATTTTGTATTTTTGTGATTTTATTTGTATTTATTTGTTCGTCTGTATTTATCGTTCCGCACGTAGAATCGGACGTTGCCGAAGAATATTCTAAGCAGCAGCAAGAAAGTCAAGACACCGCATACGAAGGCAAGTCTCCTTTGAACATCTTGAACCCATGTTTGAGAAATGTTTTGATTATTTTAAATTTAATGCATTGCTATATTACATTAAATGATAATTTCTGTTTTAGAGATAATAGCTAAACCGACAATTGTTATGCCCTCATTTGACATTGACAACCATGTAACTTTGACACCCTAGGATTTCCTTTGTCTCAATAATGAGATTATTATAAAACTTTGGTGAATGTTGTACCGGTAGTAAAATGCTTAGTCATGCTATATAACTTTTGTAACCTTGGAATGGGAAATTATATTTCATTGATTTAGACTTTTGTTCAGAAAGTTAGTGGCGATTGGTGTTGCCACTGTTCTTTAAAATAAAATAAAATGTGAGAGTTGGTTTAGACTGGGGCGGATGGTAAGATTGGTTTGGTGCGGTTAGCACGAGAACTTGTAATGTGTATGTTCCGCCCTAGTCAATTAAGGACCGGCGCTTGTGTTTGTCCAGACTGAGCACTACCGTACAACCACAAGTCTATATGGGTACGACCTAGTCGACTAACTTACGATATTTTAGTCTAGGTACCACCAGTGGAAAGTGGGTGCCGGTGTACCGGTTATCCACAAGTGAGGGACAGAGTTTCTTGTATCTCACTCATACGGCGCAAGAGGGGGCTTCTGACTGGGTGGTTTAACCCTTCAGCGGTGAAACCTCAGCGGGTGGTGTCTAGCTAGACTGGAGTAAGGTAAAGGCTTTGTGATATTTTATCTGGGTCTCATGCCTAAGGAAGCATGTTGGCTATTAAGATGACTTATCTCTTGTGGGTAAAGTTGTACAACCTCTGCAGAGTGTAAAACTATTCGAATAGCCGTGCCCACGGTCAAGGGCGGGCAAGGAATGCATTCACATGGTAGCTCATTGGTTTCGGTTTTAAAATAAAAGTTTTGGGAAACCGGAGTGGTTGAACTCCCGAGTTGTCCCGGCGAATGTAGCCAGTGTGGGTGGTGTAACCTGCTTTCTTGAACTTTGGCGGTTAGCCGCTTCTTTAGTGTGGGTGGTTTAACCCGTGGTTTTGAACTTTGGCGGTTAGCTAGTTGTTCAGTGTGGGTGGTTTAACCCGTGGTTTTGAACTTTGGCGGGTTTAGCCAGTATTCAAGTGTTGGTGGTTGGAACCTTCACCATAAAATTATTGAAAGATTCTGTTAAAACAATCACTTTGCTAAATTGATGCCTTTAAAAATAATTAATGGTATTTGCAATAAAATGTGGCTTTGTGCAAAAGAACCATATGACCATCCTTTGTTAAGCATTGCATCTATTGCATTTTCCCAAGACTTGCGGAGTACTTTATGTACTCACATGCTACACTTAAAATAATACCCAGAGGAATATGAAGCTCGTGAAGGAGACTACGACTACGGTGCATATGGATTCGACGAAGGTTTTCCGGAGTACTAGGTTGCGCTTCCCCAGTCAATTGCCTGTGGCGTATTGATGGGTCTTCATCCGAATTTCTTTTGCTTCCGCTGTGTTTTGTAAGTTTGTGAGGTCTTGAAACCTCAGTTGTAATAAAGAGGCCTTTCGGTCTGTACTCTGTATTATTGTAATTTCGTTGTTGGCAATGTAATCATCACTATTTAACTGTGTGCACTAGCTTTGATCTGGGACTAGTGCTGTAATACCCAGAGGGTCTGGATTCGGAAATCCGGGTCCCGACAATAACTCAGCAACATCATCTGTACTCTCAACACGCTCCTTCACGAGATCATAAATCTTCTTTCTGTATCTGCATACAGAAACCATTAAATGCCAATGTTTACTTGCATATGCACGTTCTAAAACTCTTTGTGTGTATGCCTAACCAAAGGAACACAAGTTACACAATCATAGCTTATATCAATCACCGTATCTGCATATCCTACGTACAAAATTAGCAGAACAGAGTAACTTTTATAGGACTTATATAGTTAGAATCATCACCTGAACTCATTTTCTTCTGCTGCAGATAGTTTCACATCCTGAAAAATGTACTCATGATCTAGAATTTGATCCCTGCAATGACCCACCCAAAAAAATTAATACCTGTACCAATTCAACTATAGACAACGAAATCAACAGCAATAAACCTATACTAGCAGTATTCTTGTACGGACCGAATCTCATCAATTTTTTTAATCTTGTATCGACAATTATGTGATGCAAAGACAAGACAAAGCGTAGATACGAAATCCAAGCAGATGATATATTACCTATTTGATGTTCTTCCCATGCTTCCTGCTCAAAGAAAAGGGTTCATCTTATCCTTAGCCTCAGGATCTCTGTTTGTCCAGCAAATTCAAAAATGCAAGACATGCAAATAAACTCAGTGCAAAACTGCAAATTACACATCTTATGCAGAAGGCCTCAAAACTAGAAACTTACTTGTATCGCTGCATTGCTACTGAGAATCTCTTCTCTTGATTGACACTTTCACCCATGTCATAAGCTTCAGGCATTTTGTACTCATTCACATGTATAACTTACTTGTAGTATTAGATACGATTTTACTAGGGCAATTCTCAAACAATGCATAAGTAAAATTTCTGAACTAATTGACAAGTTAGAAGAAAATCGTCAAGACTCATAACAAGTGTTGAACCGAACTGCATCGACAAATAACATTGATGGAGGCGAACAAGAAAACAAACTTCTGATGGGCAAACAAACATGATTACAAGAAGTAAGTTCCTATTGTTATTGACAACAGAACAAAACTCAGCACATCATAGATGTTAATGCAATTACAAATAACAAGGAAATATTTATATTTAATGCGTTTAAAGATCAGTGCATCTAATGAATGGTTTAACAATCAAGACCATGCATCACATTCATGTCAAAAACAAAAGACATGCAACACTTCAATGATATCGAAGATATTTCCAACTAGTAAAAAGTGACCATCATGAACATTTGAATGAAAGGAAAACCACCAAGATGGATGTTCTTATCACCATATTTGCCAAAACTCCATCCTCTCTATTTTATGCTACAAGTGAATCAGCATTCTGTAGGTATACAAGTTAATTAACAGGATGCATTTTTAAATTTATTTTATATGAGTAGCAAAGAGAACACATCAACACTTACCAGATTCCTGACACCACATTCAGAGAAATAGATACACATGGCAAAATGTGACGATGTATGCTTTTTTAAAATTCTAAACAGATAAAAGAAATAAAAGTTTAACAGAGTATTGCAATTATTTGACAGTGATATTCTAGTTAACATAGAGCAAAAATAATGGCATCAAAACATGACAGTGTTATCATTACTCTACAATATTCCCAAGAAGAAGAAACATACCTCAGCAACATCATCTGTACTCTCAACACGCTCCTTCCCGAGATCATAAATCTTCTTTTTGTATCTGCATACAGAAACCATTAAATGCCAATGTTTACTTGCATATGCACGTTCTAAAAGTCTTTGTGTGTATGCCTAACCAAAGGAACACAAGTTACACAATCATAGCTTATATCAATCACTGTATCTGCATATCCTACGTACAAAATTAGCAGAAGAGAGTAACTTTTATAGGACTTAGATAGTTAGAATCATCACCGAACTCATTTTCTTCTCTGCGCATTAGTTTCACATCCTGAAAAATGTACACATGATCTAGTAAAAACCATCCCTGCAATGACCCACCCCAAAAAAAGTTAATACTGTACCAATTCAACTATAGACAACGAAATAAACAGCAATAAACCTATACTAGCAGTATTCTTGTACGGACCGAATCTCATCAATTTTTTTAATCTTGTCTTGACAATTAATGTGATCATGAAGACAAGACAAAGCGTAGATACGAAATCCAAAGCAGATGATATATTACCTATTTGATGTTCTTCCCATGCTTCTGCTCAAAGAAAAGGGTTCATCTTATCCTTAGCCTCGGGATCTCTGTTTGTCCAAAGAAATTAAAAATGCAAGACATGCAAATAAACTCGATTGCAAACCGCAAATTACACATCTTATGCGAAGGCCACAAAACTAGAAACTTACTTGTATCATTGCATTGCTCTCGAGAATCTCTTCTCTTGATTGACACTTTCACCCATGTCATAAGCTTGTGCATTTTGTACTCATTCACATGTATAACTTACTTGTTGTATTAGATACGATTTTACTAGGGCAATTCTCAAACAATGCATAAGTAAAATTTCGAACTAATTGACAAGTTAGAAGAAAATCGTCAAGACTCATAACAGTGTTGAACTGGAACTGTACTGATAAATAACATGGATGGAGGCGAACAAGAAAACAAACTTCTGATGGGCAAACAAACATGATTACAAGAAGTAAGTTCCTATTGTTGTTGACAACAGAACAAAACTCAGCACATCATAGATGTTAATGCAATTACAAATAACAAGGAAATATTTATATTTAATGGGTTTAAAGATCAGTGCATCTAATGAATGGTTTAACAATCAAGACCATGCATCACTTTCACGTCAAAAACAAAAGACATGCAACACTTCAATGATATCGAAGATATTTCCAACAAGTAAAAAGTGACCATCATGAACATTTGAATGAAAGGAAAACCACCAAGATGGATGTTCTTATCACCATATTTGCCAAAACTCCATCCTCTCTATTTTATGCTACAAGTGAATCAGCATTCTGTAGGTATACAAGTTAATTAACAGGATGCATTTTTAAATTTATTTTATATGAGTAGCAAAGAGAACACATCAACACTTACCAGATTCCTGACACCACATTTAGAGAAATAGATACACATGGCAAAATGTGACGATGTATACTTTTTGAAAATTCTAAATGATAAAAGAAATAAAAGTTTAACAGTATTGCAATTATTTGATGATGATATTCTAGTTAACATAGAGCAAAAATAATGGCATCAAAACATGACAGTGTTATCATTACTCTACAATATTCCCAAGAAGAAGAAACATACCTCAGCAACATCATCTGTACTCTCAACACGCTCCTTCACGAGATCATGAATATTCTTTTTGTATCGCATACGAAACCATTAAATGCCAATGTTTACTTGCATATGCACGTTCTAAAAGTCTTTGTGTGTATGCCTAACCAAAGGAACACAAGTTACACAATCATAGCTTATATCAATCACTGTATCTGCATATCCTACGTACAAAATTAGCAGAAGAGAGTAACTTTTATAGGACTTAGATAGTTAGAATCATCACCTGAACTCCTTTTCTTCTGCTGCAGTTAGTTTCACATCCTGAAAAATGTACTCATGATCTAGAATCTGATCCCTGCAATGACCCACCCAAAAAAAAAAGTTAATAGCTGTACCAATTCAACTATAGACAATGAAATCAACAGCAATAAACCTATACTAGCAGCATTCTTGTACGGACCGAATCTCTTCAATTTTTTTAATCTTGTCTTGACGAAATTTAATGTGACTATGACAAATTACAAAGCGAGATACGAAATCCAAACAGATGATATATTACCTATTTGATGTTCTTCCCATGCTTCTGCTCGAAGAAAAGGGTTCATCTTATCCTTAGCCTCAGGATCTCTGTTTGTCCAGCAAATTCAAAAATGCAAGACATGCAAATAAACTCAGTGCAAAACTGCAAATTACACATCTTATGCAGAAGGCCTCAAAACTAGAAACTTACTTGTATCATTGCATTGCTCTCGAGAATCTCTTCTCTTGATTGACACTTTCACCCATGTCATAAGCTTCAGGCATTTTGTACTCATTCACATGTATAACTTACTTGTTGTATTAGATACGATTTTACTAGGGCAATTCTCAAACAATGCATAAGTAAAATTTCTGAACTAATTGACAAGTTAGAAGAAAATCTGCTCGAAGACTCATAACAGTGTTGAACTGGAACTGTACTGATAAATAACATGGATGGAGGCGAACAAGAAAACAAACTTCTGATGGGCAAACAAACATGATTACATGAAGTAAGTTCCTATTGTTATTGACAATAGAACAAAACTCAGCACATCATAGATGTTAATGCAATTACAAATAACAAGGAAAGATTTATATTTAATGGGTTTAAAGATCAGTGCATCTAATGAATGGTTTGACAATCAAGACCATGCATCACTTTCATGTCAAAAATAAAAGACATGCAACACTTCAATGATATTGAAGATATTTCCAACAAGTAAAAAGTGACCATCATGAACATTTGAATGAAAGGAAAACCACCAAGATGGATGTTCTTATCACCATATTTGCCAAAACTCCATGCTCTCTATTTTATGCTACAAGTGAATCAAAGATTCGTAGGTATACAAGTTAATTAACGGATGCATTTTAAATTTATTTTATATGAGTAGCAAAGAGAACACATCAACACTTACCGATTCGACACCACATTCGAGAAATAGATACACATGGCAAAATGTGACGATGTATGCTTTTTTAAAATTCTAAACAGATAAAATAAATAAAAGTTTACAGAGTATTGCAATTATTTGACAGTGATATTCTAGTTAACATAGAGCAAAAATAATGGCATCAAAACATGACAGTGTTATCATTACTCTACAATATTCCCAAGAAGAAGAAACATACCTCAGCAACATCATCTGTACTCTCAACACGCTCCTTCACGAGATCATGAATCTTCTTTTTGTATCTGCATACAGAAACCATTAAATGCCAATGTTTACTTGCATATGCACGTTCTAAAAGTCTTTGTGTGTATGCCTAACCAAAGGAACACAAGTTACACAATCATAGCTTATATCAATCATCAGATCGCATATCCTACGTACAAAATTAGCAGAAGAGAGTAACTTTTATAGGACTTAGATAGTTAGAATCATCACCTGAACTCCTTTTCTTCTGCTGCAGTTAGTTTCACATCACGAAAATGTACTCATGATCTAGAATCGATCCCCGCAATGACCCACCCCAAAAAAAGTTAATACCTGTACCAATTCAACTATAGACAACGAAATCAACAGCAATAAACCTATACTAGCAGTATTCTTGTACTTACCGAATCTCATCAATTTTTTTAATCTTGTCTTGACAAATTAATGTGATCTGAAGACAAGACAAAGCGTAGATACGAAATCCAAGCAGATGATATATTACCTATTTGATGTTCTTCCCATGCGTCTGCTCAAGAAAAGGGTTCATCTTATCCTTAGCCTCGGGATCTCTGTTTGTCCAAAGAAATTCAAAATGCAAGACATGCAAATAAACTCAGTGTAAAACTGCAAATTACACATCTTATGCAGAAGGCCACAAAACTAGAAACTTACTTGTATCGCTGCATTGCTACAGAGAATCTCTTCTCTTGATTGACACTTTCACCCATGTCATAAGCTTTAGGCATTTTGTACTCATTCACATGTATAACTTACTTGTAGTATTAGATACGATTTTACTAGGGCAATTCTCAAACAATGCATAAGTAAAATTTCTGAACTAATTGACAAGTTAGAAGAAAATCGTCAAGACTCATAATGTTGTTGAACTGAACTGCATCGATAAATAACATGGATGGAGGCGAACAAGAAAACAAACTTCGATGGGCAAACAAACATGATTACAAGAAGTAAGTTCCTATTGTTATTGACAACAGAACAAAACTCAGCACATCATAGATGTTAATGCAATTACAAATAACAAGGAAAGATTTATATTTAATGGGTTTAAAGATCAGTGCATCTAATGAATGGTTTAACAATCAAGACCATGCATCACTTTCATGTCAAAAACAAAAGACATGCAACACTTCAATGATATCGAAGATATTTCCAACAAGTAAAAAGTAACCATCATGAACATTTGAATGAAAGGAAAACCACCAAGATGGATGTTCTTATCACCATATTTGCCGCCTGCAGAGCCACAGCACCGCCCTCTCCTCGACCTTTTAAGCCCAGGCAGCCATCCCAGTAGCTTCGCCTCACTTCCAAAGGCTCTCCCCAAGCAACCAATCGGGGTATAAGCACCTGTATACCCGCCGACCAGCTCCTTCGTCTCCGGTGATCTTTCGAGCCTCATTCCTTCATTTCTTCCTTAAAACCCGATTGCATTCTCTGACTTGCTCCCCTTTGCTTCCTGAACACGATGGTAGACTCCGCCGGTCGAATGCGACCCTCCACCTACAGCGGCGAAGCTCATGTCGTCGGTAGAAAGGGGCCGCAGTGACCAACTCACCAGAAAGCTCTCTAGCTCGAACCTCCGCCACCATCGAGTTTCCCTCACTCCAGAGATGCTCCAGACACCTGCGATTTGCCCAGAGCGCCACCGATGGCCTCTGTTACCCGAAAATCACCGTCATCTTCTTCCCGACCGTTCGACGCCGTTGAGCTTTTCCATTCCCCCAAAGCCCAAAAATGGATTCTCCATTCCCCAAAGAACCTCTTGCCATCCTCGAATCCCGCCAGACGGCACCGGTGGCACCGTTCTGCTCGCGCCGTTGTTCTCTACCTCCCGGCGAGAACGACGGGCTGGAGGTAGACGACGACGACGTGGACGCATCCTCACCGTCCACGTCTTCGTTGCCGTCTAACCTCGGCCTTCGGATGGCCTCGCTTCGCGGCTGTCCGATCTCACTTAAACCGATCAATCTGGTCCGTCCACCCGCTCCGCATCGCAGCCGCCCGCACCGGCCGCGTGTCGGCCATCCGGCGGAGGAGGCGCGGCGGGCCTTGCCGCAGCAGTCGAAACCCTCCTCAGGCCGCCTGTTGAACCGAAAGCGGGCCCAAGCCTTTGTTCATAGGATTTTTCAATTTCCAAGAATCCATAAAATTAAATAAAATCCTAGAAAATTCCAAAAAATCTAAAAAAATTCCCAAATTGTATCATTCTATTCATCTTGGTGCCCTGAACCCATTTTTGACATCTAATCCACCAAATTCTTCTTCAGAAAAATCCAAAAATTTAAAAACGCCCCTTTCTTGAATTTATTGCAATTTATTCCTTTTTCAGTAGATTTATTTTTCCTTGCTTGATTAGGCTCAACCCGGACTTATGTTATTTTTGTGTGTTTGTGCTAGCGTCGGAATTCTCGGAGGCAATGGTGCAAGGCAAGATCAAGGAAGCACGAGTTACGAGGTCGTCGAGCTAGTCGAGTACCAAGGCAAGTTACGAGTCCTTGATAATTTTGAAATCCCATGTCATTTAAATTACGTACTTATGATAATTGCATTACTGTTATTTGTAAATTGTTAATTGCTTAAAACAAAATGTTTAGAATGACTTGTTATCTAGATAATTCCCAGCACCGATAAATGCCATGTTAAATTACAGCTATTTCTTTGACAGCCCTACAAATATTTAAACTGTTGTACGAATAACTATAGTCGAGGAAGTTCTAGAAGAACCATACTTCTGTGAGGATGTGTGGTATTAGTTCTCGATCGCGCTTAAGCTACCTGGAGTTTTGTTGTAATGTAATTAAGTTTGGGCTTGCACGTCCGCTGCAGTAAAATTGGTTGGTAAACCTTATGTTGTAATATAAGTTGGCTCTTTTGTTATAAGCATATTCTGTGATGATATTCTCTTGCTTGACGCTCCGTAACTGGACAAGCTTGGGTAGTTGCGGAACGCCGAGTCCAGGCGCCCTTGGAAATGCGGGCGTTACAAGAAATGGTATCAGAGCAGGCTGCTTGACCGTAGGTTGAGACCTAAGGCAATTTAGGAAGCGATTTTATCGCAAAACCGAATTTAAACCTTAAAAAGAGTTTACGAAAAATATAAGTACTATTACTGTCTTTTCCTCCCTTGTTGCTATCTTATCTATCTTAGTTTATCTCAGCTTAAGTTTTACTTTTGCAAAATGTTTGCTACTATACTTGTCTAATTTCAAAATTTCGTTCCTAAGCAGATGGTGCACTTCGTTCACTCTTGACCGAAGCAGATGGAGGGTTGGCCCTCCAAACTTTGGGAGATGTAGCAGTACCTTGGGGCAGACGGCTACCACAAGCCGGTCTTCCACGCAGTCAGCAGGTTCTTCCAGGAGGAGCGTTATGAGTGGAAGGCTTGGGTGACTTTGATCCCATTGCCTGTCTGCCCGGATCGGGAGAGGAGGTTCATCGCCCGCCGGATCAAGCAGGAGGATGCCGTGCAGGATGCAGCCAGGAAGGCTGTGATCTACTTGCGCAGCTACTACGACCTCGAGTTGGCAGAGTCTCCGTTCAACCTGATCCCATAGTCGCTTCACGGTGGGAGGTCATTTGCAGTCCCTCAGTTCAGAGAGGGTGACGATCCCCGTCTGCAGGGGTCGCCAGTGTCGTGGCGTAGCAGGAGCTTCAATACGAGAGGGCAGTGGAGGAGTCCCGGGCCTTGTAGAGGCAGCTTCTCCAGCCTCAGTAGGAGGTGCAGCAGCTTCGCACAGTGTAACAACCCAGTTGTTTATTTCAAAATTTTAGTAAAAAACAATTTCATTTAATTAATTTTATTTAAAATAAAACAAGTCTTCTTTGGTTGCCTAAATTGTGAAGATTTTATTTTGCATGTTTTCAACTTTAGAAAAAGGCTTTAATGAAGATTGATCTAACTAAAAACATAAATTTTTTATTAAATAAAAGGTATATGTAAATTTTTGTAAAGGTACTATTTCAAATTAAGTATTTTAAATCATTTGGGATTTATTTGGATTTTCTATGTTTTTATTCCAAAGCCTAAAGCCATAAAATATATTTTCAAATATTTTATTAAATCTAAAAAGAGTTTATTTCGCTTTTCCAAGCTTCCCTAAATTTTGTAGAATTTGTGGTAATTTTCTGAAATTAAAAATCAATTTTTGAAGTCAAAAGGTATTTTATAAAATATGTAAAGGCCAAATTTGAGTTAACAATATTTTTATTAATTCTAAAATGGCTCCAGGTATTTTATATGCATTTTCTGGAATTTTTAAACATTATTTAGTATTTTCTAAGTATTTATAAATATTTCTGGTATTTCTGAAAATTTCAATCCGAATTTAAATCCGGATTAATCTCGGGCTGACACGTGTCGCGCCCGGATTTAATCCATCTCTCTCCCCGATCTAATCAAGCCGTCCACCACAACTTAACTCTTCACTTCAATCTAACTGCTGAGATCTCCCCACCCTTGCCACGTGTTTGAAATCCGGCCATCTACCCCTTCGTCTCCCCTCCTCTCTCACCGACGGGTGGGCCCCACCTGTCATAATCATCTTCTTCCTCACTTCATCCTCAACCTCCAGCTGGCCTCCATTAATGCCCCCATGAGATTCGATGTCGGCCGCCCCGCTCCCCGATGACCGCCCCCTCGGGCTCCTCCCTCGCTGTCACGTCCCGCCGCCCCTTAATGGCGCCGCCTCGCCGCTCCCCCGCACCGGTTCCGCCTGCCGCCATTAATGCGTGCCCAAGCTCCAACCCGGCCGCTCCACCTCCCAAGGCGCCTCCTCGGGCATCCCCCTTGCCACCGCACCCACGCCGGCCATTAATGGCCCTCCCCCGCTCGCATTCCCACGTCGGCGCTTGGCCAGCCGGGACTGCCACCTCAGCTCCCACCGCGGTGCGTGGACTTGATCCACGATGGACCGTCGAAAAAATAAATCCCACCCAGAAATTCAAAATTGCTGCGTCATAATTAGCCTTTTTCAGTACAAAAATCAACCTTTTTCTTTTTCCCTCTTTTAAACTTTAAGAAGCTCGTATTTCCTCATTTTAACTCCGATTTGACCCGTTGAAGTTTCTAAATTCTTCTAAAATCCTAAACTACCCAAATGTAGACACTTTTTTAATTTTTAATTTTATTTGAATTTTATTTGAATTTATTTGTTTGGTTCTTCGCGCGTAGATTACGACGATCTCGGAGAAAACCACTGCGTGATTCGAACCAGGTCTTCGAGCAAGGCAAGTTACACATTTGACCATGTTGACCCTAATATTTTAAATTATTTATGTTGTTTTTAAATTATTATGCGTGCGTAATTTTATTCAAGACTAGTTTAAATTCAGTTTTGAACTCTATTATGCCTAATTTCTTTGGACAACCAAATTTGATATTGAATGCCATTAAAGCTTGTCAACCATAGATAAAACTTAGTTAGTACATTAGCACTAACTAGAAATTTCATAGAATTGCTTAGCCATGCTTAGAACATTATAGTTTGGGATAATCTTTCACATGAACTGATAAACTTTTATCGTGTATTCTTGACTTTGGTGAGTCAGGAAGGATTATAAAAAGTTTCAAAACAAAGTATGAAAACTTGGTTTAGACTTAGGCAAATGGTTAGGTGGTGGGTGCTTGCTGGCATGCATTGTTGTTTGGTGACACAATGTTGATTGTCAGGCATAAGGGGTATGTGGTTGATGCCTAAGTCAGTAAAGGACCGATCTGTGAGCTACTGTTGCAAAGCCTATCGTACTACCACAAGTCTGGTATGGGACATATCTGGCCGAATAATTTGTGAAGTTCCAACTTGATCTCGCTATAGGCTGAATGTGGGCGTGGCGTAGGCCGTGTGAAATCTCACATGGCACAAGAGGGGGCTCCAACATGTAAATTCATGTTGTGGTGAAACCTTAGTGGTGGCGTGATTATGTTGACAACAGACCATTGTAAAGGCATTGTTATGATTTTCTCAGTCGCACGCCTACGGAAGCGTGTAGTGGCCGACATTATGAGATTATCATATCTTGTGTGTAAAGCTGTACAACCTCTGCAGAATATATAATCTATCCTGGATAGCCGTGCCCACGGTCATGGGCAAGCTGAGTGAAGTTTTCACGGATTAGACTTTGCTTTTGAAAATATTTTATGAAAACCTTGTGGATGGATGGAATCCATGAGAGATTTTGAAAACCTTATGGATGGATGGAATCTATAAGAGATTTTAAAAATCTTATGGATGGATGGAATCCATGAGTGATTTTGAAAACCGTATGGATGGATGGAATCCATACGAGTTTATTTTTGATAAAAGATGGTCCGGATGGGATGCTCGTGGATAGATTGGTGTTTGGTTGAAGCATGCACTAACGATAATATTTTAGTTAAAAAGATTTTTTTTACATAACGTATCAAATTCAACTTTTGCACTTACTTTATGATATTTACTCTAATGTTGCCTTTTATGCAAATTAACCATATTATGCCTTCCTTTGTCAATCCATATGCATGCATCAATTTTGTTAAACTCCTGGTGTAACTTGTGGAGTACTTTTTGTACTCATGTTGCTCAATCTAACTCTTTCCAGAAGAAGCCTTCGATGACTTCAGTGAGGATTACGAGTAGACCACGTCTTACAGTCGTCCGCCTTGTGGGAAGGCTGGATGAGCTGCTACTTCATTTAATTCTTCTTCCGCTACTTATATTTAAATTTGGTTTATGGACCATTGATGGAAACTTTGGCCATCAGACTCATATTAGTTAAATAA
This sequence comes from Bonia amplexicaulis, assembly GCA_036346245.1. Classification (NCBI taxonomy): domain Eukaryota; kingdom Viridiplantae; phylum Streptophyta; class Magnoliopsida; order Poales; family Poaceae; genus Bonia; species Bonia amplexicaulis. Next base: position 21,296 of record JAYGGG010000335.1, read on the forward strand.
AGTTTGTCATTACGAATGATATTTGTCTTTGTTTTCACTGTGTGCACTAGCTTTTCCTAGGATAGTGCGATTAACACAGAGGGTTTCGGAGTTGTTGCTCCGGGTCTCGACACACAGCTCTTGTCCGCTTCGAGGCAGTCGAGGTGGGAGAGATGTCGGATTGCGGCGAGTCTCCTGACGTTCCCTCTTCGTCAGCTTCATTTTAATTTGAGTTACATAAACATGTTGGCTAATTACCTTGATTTGAACTTAATTGTTATTTTTATTTTAATTAAGGTTCTTGTGATGCTTGGACATTATACCAAAACCCTCTTTTATTAATGCTCTTTTATAAATATTTAGACTTTAAATAAATATTCAAGCCACATTATTTACTCATATATGACAATTAATCCAATATTAAATCTTAAATAATCTTATTTGCATCCTAATCAAATTTATTAACTTTCATGTATTAATTTCTAATTTTTCCTTATTTTTTCTTAATTGAAACGAATTAAAGAAAAAAATAAAAATGGAAAAAGAAAAGGCAGTGACGGGGTTCGAACCAGGGACCTGCTGTCTGAAGCGTTCATGTAACACCCCAGGTCCATATTACCCTGAGATGCTGCTAAACCACACATAACACTATCAGTGATGGTGCAGAGGCGAGGTGGGCTATAAGGCTATCGAGAGGCAGATTGGGCCGTGGCGCAAAGATGGGCCACTTGGCTACGCTGGACTAGGCAAGACCAAGAAAAGGTGGGTCGACGAAGGAGACTGGACCGAACTGGAAAAAGAAATTAGTCCGGAGCAAAAGGGAACTCAGCTTGAGATAAAATCCAGAATTTCAAATGATTTTTGAATTTCAAAAATTGGGATAAATTAAATTGAGCCCCCAATAAATAGCAAATAAACTCCAAAAATCCAAGAAAATACAGAAAAATTCCTTGCAACACAAGGAACACAAGGAATGCTTGGGGGCAATTGTGGTCAACAATAGGCGACTAGGACTAGATTAAGGTTGATCAAGGTCCAAGCTATCAAGGTGTTCATTTGGGATAGTTAGGCTCAAGTATGGCGTATGGTAAAGCCAATGGATTTGGTTCAAGGAAAGTTCGAGTAGCGGGTTAGATCATATTGACTTCATCGGTTCAAGCGAGACGTGATCCAGTGGTAGCCAAAACGGAAGAGACTTGCCGATAGAAGGAAAGCCATTGATGAACCTCCACGTGACGTGCATGGTGACTTGCATAACAAGATAAAGTAGAGTCAAAGGAAGGTGTCCTGCAGGGGCACACACTCCTCTCAGCCACACCTCAAGAAGAAAAAAGTAGTAACTAGTTACGACATGGACAGAAGTAGTTAAACAACAATACTAACACATAGGGCATCAGCTGATTAGAAGCATCATATACAAATACATATATACTCTCGTATGATCTTCAAAGGAACATGATAACATGGCATTAATGACAATAAGAAGGCGTTCGTATTAGCTATGGCTAATATCTTTTAGCTGAAAATAAATAGTAGCCAAAATTAGTAACTTTTAGAATAAGAATACGAACGGTAGGAAAAGTAAATAAGAGATACGTGTACAAAACACAAGCGAGAGAAATGGGATGTGTGACACGCCCGTGGTCCCCTGCCTTATCCTTGGATCGAAACGGGAGCGAGAAGAGTGAAGAAGCCGCTTCGAAAAGTCAGGTATTTATATTAGCTTCTAGCTTCTCCAAACAAAAGCCAACGCGAATAGCCTCTAAATCCTAGAGCATGATAACATGGGAATTCTAGCATCATTAAATCATAAAACTTGGAGCATGGCATTAGTAACACCCTCCCTCGCTAAATATAGCAGAATGTGATTTAGGACTAGATCATGGGAACAGAGAAATAATGTTTTGCCAACCTAACTATTCGCCGAGAAGGGGTTACGTGATTTAGTAACATCCCTCCCTCACCAAAGCTGGGAATGGTACTTAAATCATGAAATTAGCAGTAGAAGATAAAGAGGCAGTAGCCCTGTCTACTACCTTGTCTCAGTGAGAATAACTACAACAGAACAAGGATGGACTAGTTGACCAGTATCAAGTAGTAGCAAGAGCAATAGCCGAAGCATGAAAATGAGGAGTAGCACTGTTTGGATTTGAGAGCAGTAACACCCAAAATGAGGATTAACATCATGTAAGCATAGCAAGATTAGTGCATGAGGAAGCATGATCACTCTAGATTTTAGCAGTACTAGATGCTAGATGATTCTTTTCAGCAGAGCATGATAAGTGTATATACCAAGAATTATGTTCTTGAATACTACACAGCAACTGACAAGATTAACCACTCAATTTACATGTCATGGCAATGGAACAGGTGTTCTCCACTCGTGGAACTCAACCAAATCTCTGTTCACAATTGACCTGTTGTGAAGCCAGAAGGTTTCTGTAGACTGATGGAATCGTCTCACTTTCCTTTGCAGTTCCCACATGATACCGGCCATAGCGGAGCAGGGCTCTGTATCTGGGGCATACACCCATAGGCATCTCACCTCACGCCCACGCCCAATCATCTCCTCTATTCGTTCATCTGCATGCAATCTTTAAGGATCAGTGCTGCAAGGTTAACGCACTAGTAGTATATTTGTACAAAGGAAGCAAATTGTACCCGGTATCGATTCAAGGTACCCAAGAAGTTCAGTACCAATCTTGGACGCCGGCCATTTTATCGATATCTCGGTGTAGTCAATCACATTCTGGAAAGGAAGCTCAACTTCGTCTGATAAAATGACTGGTACACATTCCTGTCATCAACATTGTTAGAATCTAATCCATATGCACTGAAACCCTCTTCTTATGGCTGGGAGAGCTCACCACAAAGAAGGATTCATAGAAGCGAAGTGTCCACGAGGACTCGCCACGAGGAGCTAGGCAGAATTTTGCATTCCTTAGGTGCTTGAAGTAATCAATCCTTCCCAATTTTTCAGGCCCAGATAACTTCAGTTCTGGAGACTCCAACTATTCATAAAACCAACACACATCTAGTCTAAATAAATGATGTATAAGCACTGTCGAACAGAAAGAAAAGCAACCTAATAAAAAAATAATGTGCAAGCACAATAAATCTGAGATAAATAACATAAAACTTTGCTGCTAGCGCCCTAGAATGCCAACTGCCATGTATTACATTGTGCCATAAGTAACTAATTTTCTGACAACAGATCATATTAGTGTTAAACTTTTAATTTTATTCAAAGGACAGCTTACACTTTTATATCATGTTAAACTGTATTTGGAAATCAAAAGGAAGACAAACCTTGTCAGGATACCGCTTTGCAAGCTCCACCAGTTGAAGACGGCCTACTTTTCCCTGGGCACGCCCAAGGAAGTTTGCTAAATACTTCCGCTTAGTTAATGGGATTGGTTGGACAGCACGGGCATTAGACTTTACCATAGAATCATCCACATTCCCAGGTATAATAATATCTTTCCATGTATTAAATGCACTTATACCTCGTTTATCAGTACGGTCACCCTAACAAATAGAACATAAGGCCTTCTGTGAGAAGATGCCAGAAGTAGCTTGCAAGTTGAGTTGTACAAAAGAATAGCTCACCACTCATGAACCAAGTCAACTCTAAGATTATACAACCTTTTCCAACTCACTTGCTAACAAATAGCAGATGTCTCATGAAATGCAATTTAATTAGACTGATGTGCGCAACTGCCAGAATTCATGTTAGGATTTGGGGGAAACACCGATGTAATTACATTTGAGCAAAAAGATGTATTTATCCATTAGATGTTCATCAGATGGATTAGTAAAGGACAAATACAAGATGGGCCCTAATTGTATCACACATATTTACACGTCGAATAGTATATTTTTTAAAAGGAGATTTGATGACAATGGATGAATCCTTGTAACGCTGTTGAATTAGGACACCTCACTAGGACGACGATACAGAAAAATGACTAGTTAAACATGAAACCAAAAAGACAGTCCTACAGACACGTCCTAAAACTTAGATAAGTGATAGCTGTACCAATTCTTTTAAAAAAAGAAAAATAAAATGAGGCAAAATATGGAGAGCAATGAAAATGGCTATGTACCTCTGGGGTAAGAATGATAGATCGATTCAGAAAGGTTGCCCATGAGCGGAACAGGTGAGCTCCAGCACCACTACATATGCAGAAAACAGAAGTGTTATTAGTTAACTGGGAAAAATGAACGAGATCCCCAACACACTAGGTGGTGGTACCTTGGGAAGACAAAAATGTGGTCACGTCCACCAGATCTACGGAAATATGGCATCTGGCTGAGAACCTGCAGATAATGGGAAGCAACACACACAGTATAAGGCAGAAAGGAAGCTTGTTGTAGTTGTTAAACAGACATGAGATGGGTGAAGCAAATGTGGGGTTTGTTTACCTTGACATACGTGTGATTGATTTCCTTATCATTGAGAGCCCCAGTCATGCGAACACACTTAACATAACTCGGAACAAAGAAGAGATTTGCTTGGTCCTTGTCCAATGTTCTAAACCTTGACTGGAGAAGAAGCTGGTGGATCTTTACCTATCATCATCATCATCATCAAGAAGGGGTTGGATGGGGAAGATGAATGGTACTAGTAGTACTAGTATTCGTGGATCGAGATGGCGTACCTGGGTTCCCCACTGGCCCTTGAGGCAGCTAGCGGCGGGGATGGTGGCATGGCGTCCACGGAGCAGGGAGCGCAGGCCGTCAATCTCATCCTCAGAGTAGACATAGATGCAAAGGTCAGCACCGTAGTCACGGGGGTCAGGCAATGGACTGACGGTGGTGGAATAGGGGAAGGATGGGGAGGTGGAGAGAAGGCGGTCGAGGAGGCGGGTGAATAGGAAGGTTGTGGCGACGAGGAGGGCGGCCACCTGGTGTGCCCGCGTGCAAGTTGGGGTGTGGTGGTGCGTGCCCCGCATCTCGGCCAGAGCTAATATGGCGGAGGGAGGGAGATGACAGACACACCGTCCGGCGGCAGCGCAGGTGCAGCAGAAGTCCTATATGAAAGAATTTACATATCATGGACAAGAGAAAAAGTCTATTCAACCTTTATCCTTGCTCAACTTAACAAACAGAACATATTATGGACACGATAAAAAAAAATTGCCCAACCATTATCCTTGTTCAACTTAATAAACTGAACATGATGAATCTGAGTCCGTGGTGGAGCCAATGGAAAAAATCTAGCCTAGGCAAGTCTAACCATGGCTAACATGTGGCGGAGCTAGAAAACTTTCTATGGGATGCACACTTGACACTTCACACCCAATTCTAAAGTCTTGTACAACTGATGTTTAGCCTCTTTGTTTTGCCTCACAAAAACCTAGACAACTACTGTTTTTAGTTTCACAAAGTCGTATTCGTCTTGAGCTTGATTATGGCCACTTTTTATACCACCGTTTGTCAAGTCCCTCCTCCTTCCTGAATTTCCCCATTAGAAAAACGATGCCTTGAACATGGTGCCGGTGATTCCCATCTTGATCCCGAAAGAATGTCCTTGTTCCTCTTCGTATTTCAAGGATTCTAATTTCTCCACATTCACAAATCACAACAAGAAGGGCTCAACTTTTTATCATCTTCCACATTTCACTAATCCCACATCCCAAAACACCAATTCCTAAATCAGCGAACCCCAAAACAAGAGAAAAAGAGGGTTACTGTTGGTCGCTTCCTGGCTGGTTGCGTTGCGCCGCGCCGTCACCCGCACTTCTTCCCCGACCCTATCGCGCCACCACGGTGCCGCCGGCCGTCCGCTAGAAGCCCGAGACGGCTAGACCGAAGTCCAGACTCCTCGGTCGAAGTCTCGAAGAACAAAAACGCCCTGTGCGGCTGCGAGCGTCTACCGGACACATTGTTCCCTTCCCTCTGCTTGTGTGTTATCGAAGGCGAGTGGGCTAGTGGGCGTGCTATCGGCATGCAGGCTTAGCCTTTGAGCTGAGATGGGCTGGGCTAGCCGGATACTCGAATGTATTCATACCGAAGGAGGCATTCAATTTTGCCCCGTCGTGCTTTTAAGTTACAACTAATAGTTTTTACATATAATTAATAGGTCTAATAAATGAATAGTATTAATTGGTAAAAGTCAAAGCTAAACATCGGCTCAAAAGCTAAAAAAGCAGGACTATCCGTAGGCTGCAGGGTTTTCACTTTTCAATTTCTTGTGGTGTGGCACCGGCAACACCCTTACCTATACGGTACAAACGACCGTACGAATTGACGTCGCACGACCGAACAAACAACACGACAAGAGATACACGAACGAACACGCACAAACTACAACGACTACAAGAATGATGACACGACTACCGACTGACAATCTAACTAACTAACGACCGTGAGAAAGAAGGGAGTCTAGAAGCACAGAAGGAGTCAAGAGAGAAAGAGGGGGAAGACGGTTGATGCAGGGCAAACAAATAACTACGACGAACACACGCACAACTTAACTATCGAGCGACCGCGCATGGGAGGTCGAGAAGAGGGAGGTCGAGAAGCACATGGGAGGACTAGAAGCAAGAGGGAGGCGAGAAAGCAAGGGAAGGAGCAGTCGCCGGCTAGCTAATCCGCGTAGGACAACACAAAGACAAACACAGATAATGGACTAACAGATCATTGAAAACAAGAACTCACAAGCTAATACTATAATCTCTACCAACACAGATCACAATTAGCACTACTAAAAATACTACTAAACTACTAACAGAACATAAATTGCACGATTATCACAGGGCATATATCACAATAACATAACTTAAATTAACTGGGCTCAATAACATATCACTGATCTCATGCACACATCACAGATCTCAGATAATAATCCACAATTCATCATCACAGTGCAAATGGTAATTATTAGTTAACAGAGTAATAATAAACAATTATTGTCAACAGTAATAAAGAACTGAAGAAATAAAGGGGAAGAAATTAGACAGAACCGAGGAGGAACAAGGTGAAGTAGACGGGAGGCCTAGGCCGATGGAGATGTCGCCGGTGATGTCGATGAAGTGGTGGTTGCTGGCGGTGGTGTAGGCGGAGCAGGTGTTGATCTGGTGACACGGTGGAAGGTGGAGAAGAAGGTGGCGGTGCTATGGTGGCGAAGACAGGCGGCGGCCGACGATGCAGAGGGGAGCCGGTGGTGAGAAGAAGGGAGATCGAAGGAAGAAAAGCACCGGGGTGGAAGAAGATCTGATCGGAGACGCGGTGAGGTGAGCAGGGAGCGGTGGAGTAGCAAAGGGGAGGATAAGAATAGGTAACGGAGGAGAAGGAGTAGGGGCTAAGGAGGAAAGGTGGGGCAGTGGCTGCGGAGGAAGAGCAGACGGAGGAGAAGGTGGCGGCGCTTGGTGGCGCTAATGGAGTATGCGGTGACCGGTGGGTGGTGGAGAGAGGCGGCAGAGAGAGAGGTGCTGGGGGAAGAGCACAGGAGGGAAGTGGCGCGTGATGGAGAGCTGTGATCGCGGTCGGCGGCGGCGCTGAAGGGGAAGTGGAAAGGGCGTCGGACGAGGAGGATTTGGGAAGACCAGTGGAATGGGATGCGGTGGCGTGCGGAGAATGGGGAGGCGCCAAGGTAAGGCTAAGCCCTCGCTTTACTTGCCTTGCACGACGATGGAGAAGAAAGGGGATGAAAGAAGAGAAGCAAGGGGATGAAGAAGAAATGAAGAGCATTGCCGGGCTCAGTTTTCTCCCCAGGCGGCGTCTAGGGTTACGAGGAGATTGGGGAATTGGCAATTTTGCGATTTAGCCCTCCAGGGTTTCAGGAATCGCAATAAAATCCTTTTTCCGTTCGACTTCTTCCAAAATAAACCTCCAGAGCTGTGACATGGCACCTCTATTGGATCTCTTAGGATATTTCGAATAAATGAGCGATTTCCCTTATTTCCGTTTTTTCCCTTCCACCACAATTTTCCAATAAGAGCTCTATTCATTTCCTTCTTTCAACATATTCCCAAGCCTCCTCCACTGTCTTTGCTCAACGTCACTCTCTTCCAGCTGGCCAAAAAGTAGTATTTCTTTTTCTCTTCCCTGCCTTATCCACCAGTACTTGCTCGAAAGAAAGCCTCATTCCTGCCTACTTCCCTATTTAAATAATCAGCCTTTCCCTCCTCGAATGCCAAATTTGTCATTTAGGCGCCTTGATCGCGCCAGCCTATGAGAAAATTACAAAAAATGTAAAATGATCCAAATTGAGCAATTAATTATAGAAAAGCGTGTAAATGATGATAAATGATCACAAAATACGAAGAATATGAGCGTAAAATGATGGGTAAATATATGTAAAAATGATGTATGTCAATGAGCGATGAGCGATTGCGAGAGCTTCGTATTTCAAGCCGAGCGAAAAGGGAACCCGGTGTGTTGCCACCAGAAATTACGAACGCGTTATCGCCACGCAGCACCACAGGCAATGGGGGATAGCATGGTAAGAGTGATATATGTGCGCACGAGGGACCGGACGAGGCGGGATGACATAGACAGACTAACATTTGTGCGAGCGAGGGGGACGGCACGAACATAACGACATTAGTGCAGACGAGAGAGCGCACAAGAGGGGATGATATGGATAGAGTGACAAATATGCAAAGGATATAGTGAGAAATAAAAGATAGTAGCAACGGGCCGACATATGTGCGAACGACAGAGATTAGGCACTGCAAAAGATGCCTGAGAATCGCTAATTTCATGATTAAATTATCATCAATTAACGTAGCAAATTTGGAGTACATAAAATTCCCAAAATATTATACAATTACTATGATTGTGTTAGGAGGCTTCACATAAAGTTTTGTAATTTTTGGAGCTCGTTTGCTATATGTAACAACTCCTACAAATATCTTAATAGTATGAATTTTTCAACAACATTTAGGGCATATAAAATTATCAAAAAAATCACACAATGAAGAACAATATGTCAGGAGGGTGCACATAAGTTTTGTAATTTTTGAGATCATTTTCTATATTTAAAAATTCAAACAAATATTATACAAAAAAATTAAAGCAGGCTTAATTACCTGCTGCCTGGCCACCGGGCGGCAGGTGACCTGCCGTCTGGCCACGGGATGGTAGGTGGTCTACCGTCCATCCGCGGGACGGCAGGCGGCCTGTCGTCCACCCGCGGGATGGCAGCGACACGTGTCACCCCTCTAGCATTGTCGTCTGACCACTAGACACAAAAACGTCATTTTTGCCAATACTCCACGTATACGGTTATTTCTATAAATACGTCCTACAACAGTGCTATATATGCTAAAGCCTCCTGGCTATGCACTTGGAATTTTGCACGCTCTCATGTTGTAACACCCCATTTTCAAAGCTTGGTGCTAATGTAAAATTTCAAGCTTATGTTAATAAAATTAAAAGAATTTATTCTCCGTTGGTTTTCCTCCTTGTTTTTCAAAAAGAAATTCCAAGGTGTGTTTAAATAATTTTGGAATGAAGACCTTATTTTGTTTCCCAAAGGGGCATCTCAAATAATCCTTTAAAACCTAGAATTTAAAAATATACCTCAAAGATTAGAAGTTTAATAATAATAATAATAATAATAATAATAATAATAATAATAATAATAATAATAATAATAATAATAATAATAATAATAATTAAAATTATATATGCATATATAAATGTGTATATATATATATACTTATAACCCCGATTTTTCCTAGTCCATCCTCCTCCCCTTTTCATCACAGTAGCCATCTCCTCCTCCCGCACATCGCTCCTCTTCCCTTCCACACCGCGCGCCCCTTCCCTCTGTCCTTGCCGCCGCTCGTCGTCTTCTCCCCAACCACCACCATTGGCGAGTTATTGCGGTAACCGACACCTCGCCCAGTAGGCCCTCGCCTTTAGTGCCCGGGTGTGCGGGCCTCGGGCTCATCTCCCGCCCTCGCCATCGCCGCCGTGGTCCGGCCTCGCCCGCGTCCTTGCCGTGCAGCCATTGCCCGGCCGAGGAGGCGGCGGTTGCCACGACGTCGCGTCCCGGTCACCTCCCTCCGGCCCGCTCGCGTGTTTACTCGCCGCGACAAGCCCCGGTTGCCGCGCCCGAACTGTGGCCGCACGGCGATGACGCCGCCCGCACACTGGCGCCATGCCGCTCTGCCCTCGGCGTCTCCTCCCTCTTCCCCGGCTTCTATAAATGGGCGTCGTTGCCTCACCGCACCCCCACCACCACCCTGCCAACACTCCCCCTTTCCACCGCCTCCTCTGCCGTGGGCGCTCCGCCGGCAATCCCCGCCGCCAATGCCACCCGGTGGACTTCAGGACCCATTGGGCCTCTCCCCGAGCTCGTCTTTACCCCCTCTTTCTCCTCCCCGCCTAATCGGACTTTCTTCTCCTACAGGCCGCCGGCGAGCCCCTTCTTCACCAACTCCGGCGCCATGGCTCCACGGTGAACCACCGCATCCCAAGTCAATTGCTCGCGCCTGGAGCACCTCCCGGACACCACGAAGACAACCCCCGACTCTTCGAGCTCCATCTCCTTCCCCGGTGAGCCGACACCGTTGCCCTTCTCGCCGTCAAGGACTCCCTCGCCGCCAGCCCTCTCGGCTCCATTCCGGCCGCCGCTCGGGTCCCAGGTGAGCTTGTGACCACCCGAAGAAGCTCTGTCTGAGCAAGCAAACTCTAATGGCTCGAGTCACCGGATTTATTTCCCCCCTGTTCCGGCTGCCGCCGTGCTCGCCGCCGGTCGCCGTCGGGCCAAATCAGACCGCTCCACTCAGTCCCGAGGTGCGCGCGAGGCTGTGGAGCCTATTTTGGCCGACGCGCGCCGCCTCGGGCCCCTCCTCCGTGGCGGCTCCGCCTCCCAACGGCCGGGATGAGCCCGAGCAGGGAGTACATTAATGACGCTAATAATTGCTGCCCTAACCGGTTATTTATGATGTCCTAAGCCGGTGATTAAAGAGGGTATTAAAGCACTGCTAATTAAGACCCCCCTGTCCGCAATGCATTTCTTTAATTTTTTGGATTTTCCGAAATTGAAACTTTGAAATGCTATAACTTCTTAACCAAAAGTCCAATTTAATGAAACCAGATTCCAAATTTCTCTAAAATCATGACCTATCTAATAGAACTGGTTTGGTTCAATTTTGAGTTCATTTGTATTTTTTGTTTTATTGTACTTGGTATTTATTTGCTTTTGCTCGTTTGTGCTATTTTTTTTTCCGGTTCGATCTTCCGAGTAGAGTTCGAAGAAGTGTACGAGCCCCCGATTGAAGCAAGAAGAACCCCAAGCTCTCGATCCAGGCGAGTCAATACTTTGATCATTTTGCGCCTATATTTTATGTGAAACTATGTTCATTTAAATTATGAAAATCTGCATGCTTTACTTTATACGCAAACGTATGTCACTCCTAAGGTAGCTAATGACCCTGTATTTACCCCATAATAACATACCACACCAGTAACATTTGAACTCACATGATCATGGTCGCCCTAGGTATAAACTATAACTAAGGTAGTTATAAGTCGTAATACTGTCATGCTAGCATTGTGAAATCCAGGGCCTCAGTAGCCCAGATAATCATTCTGTAATCATGGAAAACTAGTTTTGGGACAGTCATGGGATGTACGTGGCTGATTATTTATGTTAACTTGTGTTATGCTTCTCAAAACCCTAAAATTTGCTAAACCTATTTGGGCGGGAGGTAGGAATGGTGGGTGTGGATGTAACACAGGGGTTGTGGAATGAACCGTCCAGACAAATTAAAGACTTAATCCTGTGTGGACCCTCCGTGTGTAACAGTACAACCACAAGCTGGCATATTGTAGGCTTGGCTAAATAATTTACTGAACACTCTAGTCATCTCACGGAGAAAGTGTGTAGGTGGGTAATAAAAGCCCCACTTGGAACGGGACACCGGATGTAGGTGAAGTTGCCTAGGGTAGCATATGTGGAGAGTGGAGTCCGACTGCGCTAACCTATGGTAGACATCCCGCACAACCTATGGAAGTAACCCCATAGGAGTGATATACTAGAGTGCATGGTATTGTAAAGGCCTCGTGATATTTTCTCAATCTGCATGTCTAAGGCATCATGTAGGACTATCGAGACAATTATCTCTTGTGGGTAAAGATGTACAGTCTCTGCAGAGTATATACAACTATTCGAATAGCCGTGCCCACGGTCAAGGGCAGACATGGAAATCTTCCTCGAGTTAGTTCTATTTCAAAAATTTTGTGGTTAGGAATAAAAATCTGTTAGGTGGATGTAACCTGACTTTGGCAAATTTTCCTGAGGGATGTACTCCAGTGTTGGTATTAAGGTGGATGAAACCTTCTTAGTAAAAATATGAGTTGGTGGATGGAACCTATCTTATTACAAATCATCGCACACTATCATAATGTCAAATTATGATTTCTTGAAAAATGCTAGTTCATAGGAATTTTATATTATGATTATTCTAAAAGTCGCTTTAAGCAAATAAAAGAGCATGAGCCACCTTTATTAGCCTTGCATCTATGTTTATATGCATTCTGTGTGTTGGTTCGCGGAGCACGGTTGTTTGTGCTCACACTCGCTCTAAAACCCCCACTCAGAAACGGTGAATCAAGAACACTACGCCTACCATGAGGATCAGGACGCCGAAGGCAATGAAGAGGGTGGATATTATAATAGACTTCGGTAGTCTTGCCTCTCGCCTCAGTCCGGTTGACCAGGTTAGTTTTGGTGGGTGCACCCGTTATTAGTCAGGTGCGTGATTAATAGCGGGAGTACTCAAGTCGACCCAGTCGCTTGCCTGTGGCGAGATGTGCCCCTACGCTATGTACGTTTCCGCTTCCGTTCTTTATGTGTTGTAAGATATTTGGCCTGATGGCCCTACTGTAACCTCGACCCGACGTGGTCTAGTTAAACTCTGGTATTGTAATGTATGGTTCGTTATGTATGAAATGATGCAGCATTGTATCTGTGAGCATTATTTACTGATCCAGGGAATAATGCATTGTTATCACAGAGGATTTCAGGTTTTAAACTTGGGGTCCGACACATGTGCTTCTCGGTCCTTCCACTAGTGCACCCGGAATACCGTAGGATCCTCGATGGCAATTAGAGAGGGTGAATAATTGTAATCCATAAAGGGACTCCTCTTCTTTTTCAAATCTAGCGTCTTCCATCCTGTCCAACAATTTATCATGAGTCTTTTGGATCTCAATTAGGAATAACTTGGACCTAAAACCCCGTATCCTTTCAACAAGAAAAGGAGAAAAGAAATGAGCGCAGAACAGAAGCAAGAACCAAGAAATCAAAGCACAAAGAAGTACAAGTAAGTAGAACAACTTAGGACAGGATTTCCCAGAAGAAACAGAGACATGAAGGATTGCATAAAGATGAATGATTACAATGAGTTTCTACAGACATCTCAAACACATCCTCTCATTCTCAGAGGACAACACACAAAAGAAAAGTGCAACACAGCTGCCTCTGCCTGACAGAGGAGGGAGGGACTCAAACACAACACATGAAGTGACAAAACCAAAAACCCTCAAGTGGCTCTAGAGAACACCCTCTCTATTTATAGCCTCCACTAATGGGGTTCCCTTTTGCTTTATCCATTATCTCTCAATAACTCTGCGCTTTATCCATTAGCGCCAACCGAATCCGCTTCCACAAGCCTGAGTCAATTTTCCCGAATTGCCCCTCACGCTCCTTCCCGGAAACTTCCTGCTCGCACAACCACAACCGACACCCTGACCGTCTGGACCTCGACTCCTCCTTGAGCCTAGTCCTGATCCTCCTCGCCGTCGCCTGTCGTGTCCACCTCCGGTAGCTCCAGCTCCGATTCCTCGTCTTCTGACTCGCAACCACCTCAGCAGCCTCGATCATCTTCGACGTCTCCGACCGTCCGGACCTCAACACCTCCTGTGCCTAGTCCCGGTCCTCCACCGCCTCACCACGACCTAGCTCCGAAGTCCTGCAACCACACAGACAAGCAAACCGTCACATTGCACCGCTCGATACATGTAAGCATAATAAAGTCTAAACCTGTCGAATCATCAGAATATGCATCCTAATCCCATACGACCAAGTTTGACCAAGTCGACCAGAGCCCATTACACCACATAGCGTCTTGGTCGAACTAACCAACTCAAACTCGACTTTCCTAAAACGATGTCAATTACTGATTGAGAGACCATGTGAGGTCATCCCATGTGTATGATGAGTAATTGACATCGGCTTAGGGAAGTCGAGTTTGAGTTGGTTGGTTCGGACCATGTCGTTCTTGAGGTGCACAGGCTTGGTCGAGACTTGGTCAAACCTGGTCAATATGATTAGGATTATTATTCTGTTGTGTCACTGATGCTATTTATGCTTACATGTATCGAGCGGTGCTATTTGATGTGTTTCTTATGCTGTCTTTGGTGCGGGACGTCGAGGCGAGTCGTGGCGAGACACGAGGTGACCGGACTAGACACGGGCGGTGTCGGTCGAACGATCGGATGTGTCAAGGCGGTGGAGATTCGATGTGGTTGCGAGGTGTACACGACAAGGCGCGGAAGCTTCACGGAAGGTGCGGGAGGCGAAATGGTGATTTCATGAACTGCACTGGCGGGAGCGGGCTCCGTTAGGGTTTAGACGGTGTAACGGGTTGGAGACCCGTTAGCCAAGGGCTATAAATAGGTGTTGGGGGCTGCATACCCCTTTGAGAGTTTTTGTGCATTTGCTCTCCATTTGTGTGTGTTCCTCCCAAGAAGCATGTGAGGCTCTTGGTGTTCTTGAGGATTGAGAGGGAGAGGATGGATTGAGAGTTTTTGTACTTTTGCTCTCCATTGTGTGTTGGTATCTGTGAGAGGGATGAGATGAACTGGATGTAATCACTTCCTCATATTCATCATCCATGTCTCTATTTCAGTTTCAGATGCCTTGTGTTTAAGATGATATGATCTCTTGCTTCTCTTGGTGTTCTTTTGTCTTTAGGATGTCTTTGTTCCTTCTCTGTTCGTAGCTATTCTCAGTGCTTGGTTTCTGTTGTGTTCCTATGGTTGCTTTCGGTTGAATTGAGATTTTAGTTCAAGAAACTACAAAATGGATTTGCCTTGAACTGGGAATCGTTACAAAGCCATTTGGCTAGCATATTCTCAAGAGTAATCCTTTTTGTTAGGTGATTTCTTCCCAAGAATTGAACGAGACTCTTCCTATGTTTCCTGGAAAAACTAGGGTTCACTGTTTCCATTTGATTTTCTCAGCCGAACTGCTTTGTGTCTTCATCTTCCTGTTTCTTTGGTTGAAGCTACAGTTTGGATTGAAGTTCTTTTCAGTTTGTTGAAGAAAAACAGCATTTGATCATCTTGATTCTTGTTTGCATTTCTCCCTGGTAATTTTTGTTCCTGTTTTTTGCCGCATCCTTCTTCTTGTCTTACCGGCAGGACAGCTCTTTCCTCCTTTTTGATTTGCCTTTTTCTTTTCAGTCTTTGCCTTCCTTTCTGTTTTAGCCTTTTCTTTTTCTTACGGTGATTGATAGTATAGCATCTGGTCTGCAGAGAAGCATTCAGTTGTGCTTTCTTTGCTTCTGTTTGTGACCGGCTTCTAATGACATCTGTTTTCAGTTCGGCAACTACAGCATTCTCTGCTCCTTCTTATTTTCGGTTTTAATCAGTCTTCAGTAAATCGCTGCTGCTTGCTTCTTCCTGTCCGACTGTTTTGTTTACTGCAGTCTTATGCAGATCTGATTTTTTTTAACCAAGCCAGGCAAAGCCTTTCAAGTGGGAGTTTGATCCTTTTTTGTTTCTTAAATTGAACTTCCTTTTATTTGGTTTGGTCACGGGAAAAGCTTAATGTTGGAATCTTTGCCTATGAATTTCTATTACAGTCCAGGCTATTGTTAACACTTCTTTTGTCAGCAGCACTCACTTCTGTCCCTTTTTGTATTTACTGTTCTAGTCTATTTGCTAGCAGCAGTTTTTGGTTAATCTTAAGGCTGCCGAATTTTTCCCTTTTTAGTCAGACCAAAGCAAAATCATTGGCCAGTCCAGTGCCCCGTGCGGTCTAACCGAGAGCCTCTTCTGTAGTCAAACCTATTGGGGTTTTGCCATCAGACCAGCTGCTAGACTGCACTGCAAATTTCAGTTTTGAGTCCTTCTTTGAGACTTCTTCTCATCCAGTTAAACCAGCTGGAAGTTTGAGCTTTTATAGCTTTTAGACAAGAAAAATTGCGTGGATATTCGGGGTGATTTTTTAAGGCACCATTCACCCCCCTCTGTTGCCATTTCCGATCCTACAATTGGTATTAGAGCCGGTTAGCTCTTTTTCATAGATCTTAACCGGTCTCAAGAGCCATGGCGACAGACAAGTATTCCACCAAGCCTCCCATTTTTTATGGCATGGATTATCCCTTCTAGAAGAGCCGAATGGAGACATACATCCAGGCTCAAGGGTATGCCATCTGGCGGAAGGTGAAGGTGCGATTTGTTGTTCCTGCCGATGAAAACATCAACGCTGGAAACATGCCTGATGTTGAGGCGAACGCTAAGGCAAGGAACATCATAATCCAGGGCTTGAGTCGTAGTGAGTTTGACCGCATATCTCATCTTTAATCTGCCTTCGATATTTGGGCGACCCTCGATGCTTACCATGAGGGCACCACCCAAATAAAAATGGTGCGACAGGACCAGTTCAAGCGAGATTACAACAAGTTTGAAATGCTCGCTGGCGAGTCTCTTGATGAGTGTTTTGCGCGTTTTCACAAGATCTTAAGCAACCTCCGAGCCGTCGGTCTCACGTACTCCGACTCGGATAACGCTCGTCAGATGCTCACTGCACTCGATCTGCGTGTTTGGGAGATGAAAGTGACCACCATCAAAGACACGACAGACCTCTCGACCTTGACTCTTGACGCGCTGTACTCGCGCCTCAAGACCCACGAGATTGACGTTGTCTCTCGTAGGTCGAAGTCACAGTCGATGGCTTTGGTCACCGATCCCGTTTCTTCTTCTGGTCCTTCTTCTGATTCAATTTTCGGTTTCTCCCTTGCTGCTCTCTGTGACGTAACTGATGATCAGTTAGAGCAGCTCGCGGATGATCAGTTGGCTCTTCTTGCTCGTAAATTTTCACATGCCTACAAGAGAAGGAGGGACGGAAAGAGAGGAGGATATGTGATTTGCTTCGAGTGTGGTGGCCCCAACCACATTCGGGCAAACTACCTCAAGCTGGAGAAGAGCAAGAACGACTATGGTGGTTCGGGCAAGAACGACTACACCGACAAGAACCACAACAAGAAGACTCCAGCTCAGACGCAAGGCAAGAAGACGTTCCGCAATTTTGGCAAAGCCAAGAAACTCTTCCACCGCGTCCTCACCGCCTTCGACGACCTTGACCTCAGCGAGGTGGAGGGATGGAGCGATGACGACGGGACGGGAGATCAAGAACGCAAGGATGGCGGCGACGACTTCTCCCGGCATGTGCTTCATGGCCCTTGAGGCGAGATCGTGACAATGAGCTCTACTCCGACTCCGACGAGGTATGTCCCTCCTATGACCAACTTAATGAAGCTTTCCTTAAGCTAGGAGGATTTCATGCTAGATCTAGAGCTAGGTGTAGCGAGTTGGAGAAGGAAGTAGATAGACTGTCACGGGAGCTTACTTCACTTATATCTGCTCCCTCCCATGATGATTGTGATACATGCTGTGCCTTGCTTGGTGACATGGAGAAATTAAGGACCTCTCATGCTAGTCTGTCTTCTGAGCTTGATATAATTAAGGTGAAGAATGTTAGTCTACTTGCTGAACTAGAGATGAGTAGGGTAGTTACTCTTTCATCCCCTATTGTTGTGACTACGTCTTGCACCTCATGTGAGGATAAGGACAATGCGTTTAGAGGTCTTTATACCATGTTGCTCGATCTGCCCGAGACTTGTGAAAATTGCAATAACTTGAAGTTGAACCTAAAACGGGCAGATCATAAAATTGCTGAGTTGCATGCCTCTTTACTTGAGCCTATTGTTTCTTGCACAAACTGTCCTAAGTTAACTGCTGAACTTGAATCTGTCTCAAAACAGTTTCAAGAAATGATTGAGTACAATAAGAAAATGGCTCAGTATGCTTCTAAGGACCCTGTTAGCTCACCATGCAAAAATTGTGATAAACTAAAATCTAACTTAATTGCATTGGATGAAAAATGTGTGAAGCTAACTAAGGACCTTCTAGAAAAATCACGCCCCTGCTTGTGCCTTACATCTTTGAGGTGTTGGAAAAGGATAAGGACATGGTAGAGACGTTTAAGAAGAGTTACGAAGACCAAATGGCTAGGATTAGGGCTTCCCCTTGTGTGTCCTGCGAAGCCCTCAAGGTTGAGGCGGCCGTGCATAAGGAGAGATACGCACGTGCCATTCGCTCTTCTGCTGTTGGTTCTTCTTCCTCTCCTCCTGCTGTCTCTTCTCCTTCCCCTTGCTCCTCTTGCACCTCTCTCTTTCAGGAGTGCCAGTACCTTATGAACACTCTTGAAAGATTCGTTGGAGGCAAGAAAAAACTGAATCTTATTCTAGACAAGTCCAAGATTTGCAAGTTTAATCAAGGTCTAGGATATGATTACTTAGAGGATGTGAGGAAGCATCCACCTGCCGTGCTCGGACCGTAGCGCGGTGTGATCGAGGTCAAGCCTAGGACTGAGAAAGTTCAATTCAAATTAGCGGGCTTTGTCCAAGGGATTTCTGACAGCAAGGTGATGAGGACATCACTTCTTCGGATATACATAACACTCCTCCACTTGATATTCAAGGACCAATCACTAGAGCTCATACCGACAATTGAATTTACATGTGAGCTCGTTCCTAAGTACTTCTTTTTGTTCATTTGAGAATCGATTACTACCTAATGATTTAATTATGATTAGGAACCATGGAGAGGATCAAGAAGTACTTGGAGAAGGGCTACGAGGCGCACGAGTCCAGCAAGGGTGGTCGAATCATGTTGGATGTCCAACTCAAGCCGACTTGAATCCAATTCGGGTCAGGACCAAACCGCACTAAAACGGACGCCCAGATCGCATCCGGACTCCGTTTTGGACGTTCCACATATGTATGGAAATCTAAGAAGATAACCTTTCCAAGGGCTCTGGTCTCATATCAAAATTCCTTCGAGTCAACGGAATCGTCGAAACAAGTGGACGTCCAGAATCTGTCAGGGTGCTGCGACACCGTCTTTTGGGCCGTTTGGCTTTGTATCGTGTTGGAGTCCATTAAGGACGCGTCCAGGGGTTTTGCATGCCCCTTACTCCTTTATATACAGCCGCCACCCCCACCATTAGGGTTGGGTTTTGCTTAGATTAATTCTGTCTTTGAACAGTTTCGCCGTCATCGGTTTGTGAGACCCCAATTTTCGAGTGCTTCATCAATATATCTGCAATTTGGTTGTGTTCTTCCTTGTTCTTGCTTGTGTTCTTGATTCGCAGCGAGGATTAGCCTTCTTGGCAAGGTCAACCGGCAGCGCACGGTTGATAACCCGAGAGACGTGGTGCTGCGATTGCGGGGTTCGGGACGTGTTGTTCGGAAGCCGGATCGATTTGTGTCGCGACTCCACCAAATCGAATTTATCCAGAACCTGTTGGAAGATCGGGACCCCGTTCCCATCACAAGGTGAGTCCACATGTAGCTTTGGCCTCTCAGAAGGCGAAGCCTCATCATGCTACTTCTACCTCTCAGAAGGTGAAGTATCATTGCACCTTCTGCCAGAAGGATGGACACTTGGTTGATCGATGCTTCAGTGCGCCAAGATCGCGGCAGAGACCGTGTTGCGCTCTTAGGCGTATTGTGGTCGCTCCGGACCTTGAGTGCTCCTAAGACCAACACGAGGTCTAAGCTTGCTACTATTGGTGGATTTGTGCGACATCGAGGACTTGGTTCTTCGAGTTTTCGGTTTCGTCCTCATGCTCCCTTGATCGTGACTTCCGCCGTCCGAGGGTAGATCTCGTTTCCCGTCGAGATAGCTACCAGCGGCGTGATCGACATGTTCTTTGGTGTCTTGACTCGCTCTTCTATAGCGATCAAACCCAACAACGACTTGATGCGCTCACAGACCTTACGGCTTGTTGAGTGACGAGGCGTAGGGTAGATAGAGGTCGATCGTGCTTGACTACTTTATCGCTCGACGTGTTACTCAAGATTGGGTGCCAAAATCACTCTTGATTTACCCGATCGAGACCTTACTCTGTTTGACTCGGGTTCACGGGCGGGGAAGGAAAGGTTTGGCTCGTAGAATCCGGGTGTTCACGACACATGACCGGAGATTCCGTTGGTTTCTTCCTTGCCGTGCTCGGTGATGAGGCGATCACCTTGGAGACGCTTCGTCAGGCGTGTCATCGCTAAAGGTACGGTCTTGGCGTTAATGAGTCTTTTATTTTAAAAGATGTTGCCTTGGTTAGTAAGCTGCAGTATAATTTGCTTTCCGTTTCTCAGCTTACCGATGATGGTTTTGAGGTGAGCTTTAAGAAAAACAATTGCAAAATTCTTGATTCTTCGGGTAGTCTGGTTTGCGGGATTTCTCGTTTGGGAGGATCTTCGTGCTGATTTTTACGAGTCTTGGTGATCCTCTCAGGTGTTTGGTTGCTTCAGAGTCCCGTGACTTGACTTTCTGGCATAGGAGACTTGGTCATATTGGCTTTGACCATTTGACCCGAGTTAGCGACCATGATCTCATTAAGTGTCTGCCGAAACTCAAGATGGTCAAAGATCTAGTTTGTGCTCCTTGCCGGCCACGGCAAGATGGTTCTCGCTTCCCATCCTCAGGTCCACAGTTACTATGGTCGATGCACGGGACGGTTGCTCCATATGGACACAGTTGGACCGGCTAGAATGCGGTCGGCGGGGAGGAAGTGGTATGTTCTTGTCGTGGTTGATGACTTCTCGAGGTATTCTTGGGTGTTTTTCTTAGCCTCGAAGGATGAGACGTTTACACATTTCCGAGGACTTTTCAGTAGGATGTCTATTGAGCTTCCGGGTGCCTTACGAGCGATCCGCAGTGACAATGGCACGGAGTTCAAGAACTCCTACTTCGAGAGGTTCTGCGATGAGATAGGTGTAGAGCACCAGTTCTCTTCTCCATACGTCCCCCAGCAGAATGGCGTTGTGGAGAGGAAGAACCGTACCTTAGTCGAGATGGCCGGGCGATGCTTGATGAGTACTCTACAGGAAGTTTTGGGTGAGGCTATAGCCACCGCGTGCCATGTCTCAAATCGAGTTTTCTCGGGTCACACTTGCACGCGCTTCTTACGAGTTGAGATATGGGCAAAGCACGATGTATCTCATTTTCGTGTGTTTGGTTGCAAGTGCTTTATTTTGAAGTCTGGGAACCTAGATAAATTTGAGTTACGTTCTTGTGATGGGATCTTTCTAGGCTACTCGACTTCTTCGCGGGCTTATAGGGTCTGGAACTACGAATCTAGCAAAATGGTAGAAACCTGTGAGGTGACTTTCGATGTGGCGGTCAGGGACTAGGCCCGATATTTCGAGTTCGATGAAGCGGTCGAGACCATCTTCGTGGATGATGAGGAAGATGGAGATGAGGGTGGTGTGCCGATCTGTTCTTCCTCCCCCTGAGGAGCCTCCTTCTTCCACAGTACATAAGGGAGATCAGCCCATTCCTTCCACGTCTTCTGGAGCTGGTGGCTCTGTTCCTACCTCATCAGCACATGAGGTAGAGGCCACTTCTTCTTCTCATCGTGGACCTCCCCGTCATATCCAGAAAGACCATCCTTCCGAGCAGATGATAGATCTCTTTGAGCGCGTCACTCGCTCAAAATGTGGCTTGTCGCTCTTCTATCTCCACTCTACCTTCATTGCTTCTTTCGAGCCCAAAGATGTTGACCATGCACTTTTTGATGAGCCTTGGGTCAATGCCATGCATGAGGAATTAGAGAATTTCGAGAGAAACAATGTCTGGTCGCTTGTAGAGTCCCCTCTAATGGATCGCGCGAAGGCTACGATAGCAGAAAACAAAACTTTTCTACCGCGCACACAAGAACATCATGCTTAAGGAGGATCATGGATCGTTACCACTAGACGCCAGCAGCAATGAAGAAGAGTTGCGTGCCGATCCAACCACGCGCGTCGAGGTAGTAGTGGAAGTAGTCGATCGTCCGAACCGATCGTCTCCTCCACGCGATCAACCGCACCACGAGCGGATCCGATCCGTAGGTTGTTGATGCCGATCAACGCCGCAACCAGCAGCGTCTCACCGGTATCCACACGTCCCGGGTGGGCACGCCGATCGCGAGTGTACCAGCACTCGCGAGCGGCTAGGGTTTGGCTCTGGAGGTGGCGGCTACGGATTAGCTCGGGATTATCGGATCGTTCCTCGGCCCTCGCCTCCATATATATAGACCTCCTCACTTGGGCCTCGTGGACCGAGGCCCAATAGGAGTCTATCCGGATCTCTATCCGAATTGAGCCCATATCCGAATCACATTGAATTAGTGTTCCAACCCGTTAAGTGTGCGACCACAGCAGGTTCACGTATACTTGGTCGCGACCGAAACACCTTTCCGGTCACCGTGTTAATAGCGGCCTCTAGTAAGACATATTAACCCCAAAGTATACGTAAAGATCATATCAATTTGAACACCGTAATGTTCTCATGTACTAATCCCTTTGCCTCACGATATAGATTAAGCTCAAGGCGAGACCTATGTCATCCTCTTAATAGCTCAATCACTCTCTCGATTCCGTGATGGATTATAAACTCGTGATTGACTCCTCAATCATCTTGGCATGGCCATGCACTTTCATAATCCATTACATCGAGGGGCCCAGAGATATCTCTAATGGATCTCGAGTAGGCTACGAGAGCAGAAAACAAAATTTTTCTACCGCGCACACAAGAACATCATGCTTAAGGAGGGATCATGGATCGTTACCACTAGACGCCAGCCAGCAATGAAGAAGAGTTGGAGAAGCCGATCCAATCAAGCGCGTCAGTAGTAGTGGAAGTAGTCGATCGTCCCGAACCGATCGTCTCCTCCACGCGATCAACCACACCACGAGCGGATCCAATCAGAGGTTGTTGATGCCGATCAACGCCAAGAACGAAAGGGGCCTCCACCGGTATCCACACGTCCGGAAGTTGGGCAGCCGATCGCGAGTGTACCGGCCTCATGAGCGGCTAGGGTTTGGCTCGGAGGTGGCGGCTACGGATTAGCTCGGGATTATCGGATGCATTCCCTCGGCCCTCGCCTCCATATATATAGACCGCCTCACTTGGGCCTCGTGGACCGAGGCCCAATAGGAGTCTATCCGGATCTCTATCCGAATTGAGCCCATATCCGAATCACATTGAATTAGTGTTCCAACCCGTTAAGTGTGCGACCACAGCAGGTTCACGTATACTTGGTCGCGACCCGAAACACCTTTCCGGTCACCACAGTTAATAGCGGCCTCTAGCAAGACATATTAACCCCAAAGTATACGTAAAGATCATATCAATTTGAACTCGTAATGTTCTCATGTACTAATCCCTTTGCCTCACGATATAGATTAAGCTTAAGGCGAGACTGTGTCATCCTCTTAATAGCTCAATCACTCTCTCGATTCCGTGATGGATTATAAACTCATGATTGACTCCTCAATCACCTTGGCATGGCCATGCACTTTCATAATCTATTACATCGAGGGCCCGAGATATCTCTCCCATAAGGAGGGCAAATTCTATCTTGATCATTCACATCCCACTACATGTTTCATGGCAAACCCAAAGACTACTTTTATGACTACCCGATTCACGGAGTAGTGTTTAGTAGTCCCAAAGTAGCTACTACGCATCTTTGGGAACCATGATGATCTCAAGTCTAAGGATTCCACATAAACACTACTTGAGACCAACCGATGACACTTGGAATCTCTGCGGTGTCTCATGGCGGGTCTATCCAACATATGTTCACTAACACATGTCCATATTATTGATTTGGTATCTCCATACCATGATCCATGAGACATGATCATCAATCAATACATATCTTGATCTTTGAATCATATTTGTTCCTCATATGAAATATAATCGGGATCATTTAGAAATAGCAACATTTTGGCATTAAGAGTCTCATGAATAAGTCACATACTCATTGATCAATAATGATAATGTCTATTTCAAGGAACAAAGCAATGTATCATAAACATAGTATGTGATATATTCAACATCTCCATGTTGCCTCTAGGGCATATCACCAGATCTCCCACTTGCACTAGAGTCAACCATGTAGGTATCTAATACCCATTGCCCTAGTGTGAGCCTCATGCTTTGGTGGGAAGCGACTTTGTCAACGGATCCGCAATGTTCAAATCCGTGTGTACTTTGCATATCTTAACATCGCCTCTCCACAATCTCGCGGATGAGATGAAATCGCCGTAGAATGTGCTTGGACTTACAGTGCGATCTAGGCTCCTTGGCTTGCGCAATGGCTCCACTTGTTGTCACTGAGAGAGGTCCATTGGGTGGAGGCACTAGCCATCACACCAAGCTCGAAACAAATTTCTTGATCCAAACGACCTCTTTAGCGACTTGAAGCCGCTATGTACTCGGCTTACGTTGTAGAATCAAGAACTGTCTCTTGCTTGGAACTCTTCCGACTCACCGCACCGCCATTCAAAGAGAACACAAATCCAGATTGCGATCTAAAATCATCTTTGTCGGTTTGGAAGCTAGCATCGGTGTAACCATTTACAACGAGCTCTTCCTCACCCCATAGACGAGGAACACATCTTTAGTTCTTCTCAAGTACTTCAAGATGTTCTTTACGATAATCGATGACTTTCACCGGATCGACGGTATCTACCGTAGCACTTAAAGCATACGAGACATCCGGACGTGTACAAAGCATGGCATACATAATGGATCCAATAGTGAAGCATATGGAATCGCATTCATTTTATCCCGCTCATCGGTGTACTAGGACACCGATTCTTGCTAAGATTTATACCATGTGACATAGGTAGGAAGCCTTTCTTGGAATCACGCATGTTGAACCTTTTCAACACCTTGTCAATGTACGTATCTTGGCTTAATCAATCGACCTTTTGATCTATCTCTATAGATCTTGATGCCCGAATATATGTCGCCTCTCCTAAGTCTTTCATAGAGAAACTACTTTTCAATGAAGACTTAATGATTCGAGCATAGGAATGTCATTTCCGATCAATAATATGTCATCCACATATAAGACCGTAAACACGAGTGCGCTCCACTAGCCTTTTGTAAACACAAGGCTCTTCTTCGTTCTTGATGAAACCAAACCCTTTGATTACTTCATCAAAGCGAATGTTCCAACTCGAGATGCTGCTTTAATCCATAAATGGATCTTTGCGACTTGCATATCTTTCTAGGCGATTGCGGATCGACAAAACACGTGGGTGTGTCATGTACACATCCTCACTCGATTTCCATTAAGGAAAGCTGTTTTGACATCCATTGCCATATTTCATAGTCGAAATAAGCAAACAATCGCTAGAATGATCCGAATAGACTTTAGCATTGCGACGGCGAAAAAGTTTCATCATAATCAACACCTTGAATTTGTTTGAAACCTTTGGCCACCAATCGCGCTTTATAGATGTGAACATTTCCATCTATGTCTATCTTTTCTTGAAAACCCATTTGCACTCAATGGTTTTAACACCATCGGTGGATCAACCAAGTTCCAAACTTGATTCTTGTGCATGGATTCAATTTCGGATCTCATGGCTTCAAGCCATTTCTCAGTCTGGTCCCACCATCGCTTCTTCATAGGTCTTAGGTTCATCGTTGTCTAACAACAATATATCCCGTTGTTGAGTAGTCAAGAACATGTACCTCTCGGTACACGACGTGACCTCTCGACCTCGTGGTGCGGTGTGTCCACAACAGGTTTTCAACAGTTTGTTCATCTGTTGTGGTTCTCAGGAGCTGAAACGTTTTCGGTGTTTCTCGAATTTCTTCAAGTTGCACCATGCTCCCACTATCCCTTCTTGAGAGAAACTCTTTCTCTAAGAAGACACCATCTTGGCGACAAACACTTTGCCTTCTTCTTGATTATAGAAGTAATATCCTTTTGTTTCCTTAGGATACCCGATAAAGAAGCATTTATCGATTTAGGGGTGAGCTTATCAGATTGTAAGCGTTTTACATAAGTCTCACATCCCCAAATCTTAAGAAAAGACAAGCTAGGACGTTGTCTGTCCACATCTCATATGGTGTCTTTTCTCACGATTTTGATGGAACTCTGTTTAGTGTGAAAGCGGTGCATTTCAAGAGCGTACCCCAAAAGACAACGGAAGATCGTGTGGCTCATCATGGGCGCACCATATCTAATAAGGTGCGATTTCTCGTTCGAGATACCCCATTCCATTGAGGTGTTCGGCGAGTCAATTGTGGAACAATTCCACAATCCTTGAGATGATTACCAAACTCATGGCTCAAATACTCGCCTCCACGATCGGATCGTAGAAACTTGATTGTCTTGCCTAAATGATTTCGCACTTCATTTTGGAATTCTTTGAACTTTTCAAAGGATTGGACTTATCTTCATCGGTAGATATATCCATATCTACTAAAGTCATCGATAAAAGTTATGAATCTTGAAAACCACCTCTCGGTGTTGAGCTCATTGGTCCACATACATCGAATGTACGAGTGCCAATAAGTCACTTGCCCGTTCACCTTGACCGGTGAAAGGTGCTTTTGTCATCTTGCCAAGTAAACAAGATTCGCATGTCTCAAATGATTCAAAATCAAATGAGTGCGAATACCATCTCTATGGAGCTTCTCCATGCGTTTCTCATTTATGTGACCTAGCGACAATGCCAAATAAGCGTGGGATTCAAATCATTCGATCGTTGCCTCTTTGTATTAATGTTATAGACCGATGACTCTTCAAGAGTAAGAACATATAACCCATTCACCAATGGAGTATGACAATAGAACATATCTTTGAAATAAAGAGAACAACCATTGTTCACGGATCTAAAGTCATAACCTTACGCTTGTAAACATGAAGCGAAATAATGTTCTTGGAAGAGATGGAACACAATAACAATTATTCAATTCCAAAACTAATCACGAAGGTAAAGACAATGGCATGGTGCCAACAACCACCGCAGACAACTTTTGCTCCATTGCCAACGCGAAGATCCACTTCGCTTCTCCTCAAACTTCTACTTCTTCTTAGCCCTGCAACGATTTGCAAATGTGAGCAACCGATCCGGTATCAAATACCCAAGAATCGTAGATGAAGTAGCAAGATTGATTTCTATAACATTTATACGGAGCGGAAGTCGTACTTCCTTCTTTTCTCAAGATCCTCCAAGTACTTTGGGCGGTTCCTTTTCCAATGTCACGATTGCTTACTGATGAGTAGCAATCGCATCGAGCAGAGGCCCTTCTTGACTTGCTTGGCCTTAGAACCGCTCGCGATCTCATCGGGAGCTAACTTTCTTTGACCGCGCCTTTCTTTACATAGGGCTTGCCCTTGCCTTTCTGCATCATCATCACATGATGGTGCTTTTCTTAATGCTTTCCTCGGTGATTTTAGCATCCCATGCAACTTTCCAAGGTCTTGTCCATGTTGTTCATGTGATAGTTCGAATGAATGGCTCAAAGCTCGAGGGGAGCGCGAAGAATCACATCGGTAGCCAACTCTTGGCTAAGGGAAAACCAAGCTTTTCGGACTCTCAATGTAGCCAATCATCTTAATCACATGAGGGTCGACGGGTTCCCTTCGCAAGCTCTGCACGCAAACAAGGACTTTGAAGTGTTGAACCTCTCGCCCTTGCTTGGTTCTCAAACATACCACGCAACCCCACAATGATATTGTAGGCATCGTGTTCTCATATTGCTTCAAGCTCAGAGGACATTGTGGCAAGCATGAGACGACTCACTTCAAGGTAATCATTCGTTTGCTTCTCATAAGCTTTCCGTGCACCACGGTAGCATTATCGTGCAAGTCATCAGGATAAGGAGACTCAAGGACATGCTCCTTGCGCTCTTGCTTGAGAACAATTCTCAGGTTGCGATACCAATCCAAAAGTTCGTTCCATTGAGTTTTCTTTCTCAAGAATAGATCGCAAATTAAAAGAACTGGATGCGGCATTAGTTGACATGATCTACAACAAAGAATATGCAAAGTTTAGCACTATGTTCATGTTTGATCTTCCATTAAACAATTTAACAAAGATACTCCCACTATATGTTTTGTAATCGTCTTCCCTCTAACGACATATAGTGGTCAAGATCCATGTTCATCTAAGTTCTAGTGAGCTTTGGCATCCTTGCTAGAAACCTAGTGACGTGGGTAAGCAACACTTGCTAATCACATCTTATGTGACTCTTGTTTGTTGGGTGGCATCCAATGCCCCGGCTCCCAACACCATGCCCCAAGGCCCAAATCTAATTTGATAGCCTTGTCAAGTAAACCAAAACTATGCATGTGGATGTCCGACATCCACCCTATTAGATCAAGATAGTTGATGGTACCGCTTTGGCGAGACCTACCAAACAATGATCATGATTCTTATAGGCGCGACAATTGGAAGGGCATCAAAACAAATTCTCAATTTTTCTTGAGAGAAGCTATTCTATCATGAAAAACTAACCCTTAGTTGGTATGGCATGAAAGAATAGTATGACAAGAAATAAACATCACATGCATATAATCACATTATACCGTGAATGGTATGGCATTTTGTATCGTAGTGGTCGCCATCGCCATGGTTCCACGGTGATATTCTTCGCCACACTTCTTGTCCTCTTTGTCATCATGCTTGAAGCCTCATAGCAAAGAACTAAACTATTACAACTAATAGGTAGCAAATGAATTACATGAGGAGCTCAAGCATCACAAGTCGACACGCAGGTCGTTATACAATTAAAAACGACCTCAACCCTACTGTGATTAATACGACACACAAAGTCAGCCAAAACACACATGCATCACATATGCATCTATGCCATACCATTCACATCATTCCTCGCAAAAACAAGTTAGCGTAGAACATATTCTACATACGACATGAATGTGTTTCTATAACAATCTATGCGTACGCAACGGCGGTCCCCGAAAACCTCACGGAATTACATAGATCGCATCTATGAAATCGCTATGAAAATCTCATCGGGCGATCAAATCAACCCAAACCGAGCCATTCAAAATGTCTCAATTTTCATTAGATCAATCACATCAATCATCGCGATCGGTATGCTTGAGGAGACCGCAGACAAGACCTCGATCTGCTGGCTCAATCATCGTCGTCTTGTGATTAGCCCCGATGGTGTTACCGGTAGGTAGGGGCAAGTCGCATACATCAAAGAAGGAGCACGAACTAATCTTTTGGCCACATGATGCTATCAACTCATACATATTCCAACCCCTTATGACCGATTGATCTAGTCCGTAATAGATCCAATCTATTACAACCGCATATCAACATATGCTACCGATCCGGATCGCAAACTAAGCAAGATGGCTCGATACCACTAATGGATCTCGGTAGGCTACGAGAGCGAAAACAAAATTTTTCTACCGCGCACACAAGAACATCATGCTTAAGGAGGGATCATGGATCGTTACCACTAGACGCCAGCAGCAATGAAGAAGAGTTGGAGAAGCCGATCCAACCACGGCGTCAAGTAGTAGTGGAAGTAGTCGATCGTCCCGAACCTATCGTCTCCTCCACGCGATCAACCACACCACGAGCGATCCAATCAGAGGTTGTTGATGCCGATCAACGCCGCAACGAGCAGCGCCTCCACCGGTATCCACACGTCCGGGGCTGGAACGCCGATCGCGAGTGTACCAGCACTCGCGAGCGGCTAGGGTTTGGCTCTGGAGGTGGCGGCTACGGATTAGCTCGGGATTATCAGATGCGTTCCCTCAGCCCCTCGCCTCCATATATATAGACCTCCTCACTTGGGCCTCGTGGACCGAGGCCCAATAGGAGTCTATCCGGATCTCTATCCGAATTGAGCCCATATCCGAATCACATTCGAATTAGTGTTCCAACCCGTTAAGTGTGCGACCACAGGTTCACGATACTTGGTCGCGACCGAAACACCTTTCCGGTCACCGTGTTAATAGCGGCCTCTAGTAAGACATATTAACCCCAAAGTATACGTAAAGATCATATCTTTGAACTCTGTAATGTTCTCATGTACTAATCCCTTTGCCTCACGATATAGATTAAGCTCAAGGCGAGACCTATGTCATCCTCTTAATAGCTCAATCACTCTCTCGATTCCGTGATGGATTATAAACTCGTGATTGACTCCTCAATCATCTTGGCATGGCCATGCACTTTCATAATCCATTACATCGAGGGCCCGAGATATCTCTAATGGATCTCGAGTAGGCTACGAGAGCGGAAAACAAAATTTTCTACCGCGCACACAAGAACATCATGCTTAAGGAGGGATCATGGATCGTTACCACTAGGCAGCAGCCGCAATGAAGAAGAGTTGGAGAAGCCGATCCAACCACGCGCGTCGAGGTAGTAGTGGAAGTAGTCGATCGTCCCGAACCGATCGTCTCCTCCACGCGATCAACCGCACCACGAGCGGATCCGATCCGTAGGTTGTTGATGCCGATCAACGCCGCAACGAGCAGCGCCCACCGGTATCCACACGTCCGGAGTGGAACGCCGATCGCGAGTGTACCAAAGACTCGCGAGCGGCTAGGGTTTGGCTCGGAGGTGGCGGCTACGGATTAGCTCGGGATTATCAGATGCGTTCCCTCAGCCCCTCGCCTCCATATATATAGACCTCCTCACTTGGGCCTCGTGGACCGAGGCCCAATAGGAGTCTATCCGGATCTCTATCCGAATTGAGCCCATATCCGAATCACATTCGAATTAGTGTTCCAACCCGTTAAGTGTGCGACCCTGTAGGTTCACGTATACTTGGTCGCGACCCAGAAACACCTTTCATGATCATCAATCAATACATATGCTGATCTTTGAATCATATTTGTTCCTCATATGAAATATAATCAGGGATCATTTAGAAATAGCAACATTTTGGCATTAAGAGTCTCATGAATAAGTCACATACTCATTGATCAATAATGATAATGTCTATTTCAAGGAACAAAGCAATGTATCATAAACATAGTATGTGATATATTCAACATCTCCATGTTGCCTCTAGGGCATATCACCAACACCCTCGAGGTCACAATGTCATGGGACCAAGTGGGTGTTCAAGAACAAGCAGAGTGAGGAGGGGTTAGTCATTCGAAATAAGGCTAGATTGGTAGCTCGGGGCTTCTCCCAGGTTGAGGATCTCGACTTTGAGAAGACCTTTGCCCCTGTAGCTAGACTTGAGGCCATTAGAATCCTACTTGCTTTTGCAGCTTCTAAGGATTTCAAGCTTTACCAGATGGATGTCAAAAGTGTCTTTCTCAATGGGTTTATTGAGGAAGAAGTTTATGTGAGACAGCCTCCAGGTTTCGAGAACCCCAAATACCCAAACCATGTCTACAAGCTTTCCAAAGCATTGTATGGAATTAAGCAAGCCCCTAGAGCTTGGTATGAGAGGCTTAAGTCCTATCTGTTGAGTCATGGTTTTGAGATGGGTAAGGTGGATAAGACCTTGTTCATTCGTAGGCATGGCCCTGATTTTCTGCTCGTCTAGATTTATGTCGATGACATCATCTTTGGCGACTCTTCTCATGCTCTAGTTTCACAGTTCTCGGGTGTCATGAGCACCGAGTTTGAGATGAGCATGATGGGTGAGTTGACTTTCTTCCTTGGCTTCCAAATCAAGCAGACTCGGGAGGGTACCTTCTTACATCAAGGCAAGTACACTCGTGACCTCTTGAGATGCTTTGACATGAGTGATGGTAAGCCAGTGTCAACTCCGATGCCTACCTCAGCTTCCTTTGGATCCGAGATGAGGATGGTGAGCCGAGTTGATCAAAAGGAGCATGAAGCATGATTGGCTCCCTCTTGTACCTCAACGCCTCGAGGACCGGACATACACTTCTCCGTGTGTACGTGTGCTCGATTTCGAGGCTTCTCTCGCGTATCTCACCGCCAAAGCGGTGAAACACATCTTTCGGTACCTTCGAGCTACCATTGACTATGGTATATGGTACTCTTCCTCTTCTTGTCTTGCTCAATTTAAACTAAAACTTGTCTTTTTAGCACTCGAGATTAGTTTTTCTTGAGCTATCCTTTTATGATCCATGCCATGTCAAATAGGTCGAAATGACGTTGAATCTCTATTGAGCCTTAGATTGAGTTGTTTTAGTCTCTTGATGATGCATATGTTAGTACAATCATTTCAAAAGCAAAAGATCTCTTTGTGCGAAAAACCGATCTCACCAATTCTTTCTCATGAGACGGCTTGCCATTGCACTAGCCATGAACTCAGGGGGAGTTTTGGATAACCAAGATCATTTCCTTAAGCTTCTCGCTTGGAATGATCGCATAAGGCTTGAGATCTAGCACAAGACTTAACAAAAATCTGGTTGGAAGCGACCATAAGTTTCATAAAAAAGTATGTCATTTGTGCTCGATTTGCTTAAGTTACAAAAGAACCAAGTACTTGATCCAATGTTTCCTTCTTGAGCATATAGCACTCTATTTGGACTCAACTGTAGCTTCTTGGTTCCGCTTAGCTTATTGACATGGCCTGCATCATCCTTGGATGTCTCTAGCTAGACTTTGCTCATTGATGACTTAATTTGTTCACAAATTGCACTATAATTCAGATTGTCATCTCTTTGGTTTAGCTAGCATATACATATCTTGTCATGATCTAGATAGCCTTTATTGAGTTATGGCTTGATGTAATCCTTAATGGTCATTTTGGATAATTCTCATGGCTCTAAATGCTTAGAATAACCAAACTTCAGCCATTTTATCTTTTTTCATGACTTATTCTCCTTCTTGCATTCTTGATGTGTTTATTGCCAAAAGGGGGAGAATAGTGGTAGAAAAAGCCATTTTGGGAGCTTTAAGAAAAACTTGTTCTTTCTTTTGCTCCTTCCGTCATTTATGGTCATTAGCTTCATTTCCTTCTTTGGACCATGTTGGATTCTTCAAACTTAACTTCATATGCTTTTTAAGTGTTTGTCAATATACTCATCAAGGGGGAGATTGAGAGACCATGTGAGGTCATCCCATGTGTATGATGAGTAATTGACATCGGCTTAGGGAAGTCGAGTTTGAGTTGGTTGGTTCGGACCATGTCGTTGCGGGGTGCAACAGGCTCGGTCGGACTTGGTCAAACCTGGTCAATATGATTAGGATGATTATTCTGATGATTTGACAGGTTTGGGCTTAATGTTGTGTCACTGATGCTATTTATGCTTACATGTATCGAGCGGTGCTATTTGATGTGTTTCTTATGCATCTTTGGTGCGGGGCGTCGCCGAGGCGAGTCGTGACGAGACACGAGGTGACCGGACTAGACACAGGCGGTGTCGAGGTCAGAACGGTCGGATGTGTCGAAGACGGCGGAGATTCGATGTGGTTGCGGGCGTACACGGCGGGGGCGGAAGCTTCCGGAAGGTGCGGGGGGGCGAAATGGTGATTTCAAGTCGCACAAGCGGGAGCGGAGCTCCGTTAGGGTTTAGCCGGTGTAACGGGTTGGAGACCCATTAGCCAAGGGCTATAAATAGGTGTTGGGGGCTGCATACCCCTTTGAGAGTTTTTGTGCATTTGCTCTCCATTTGTGTGTGTTCCTCCCAAGAAGCATGTGATGCTCTTGGTGTTCTTGAGGATTGAGAGGGAGAGGGTGGATTGAGAGTTTTTGTACTTTTGCTCTCCATTGTGTGTTGGTATCTGTGAGAGGGATGAGTGTTGGTGATATGCCCTAGAGGTAACATGGAGATGTTGAATATATCACATACTATGTTCATGATACATTGCTTTGTTCCTTGAAATAGACATTATCATTATTGATCAATGAGTATGTGACTTATTCATGAGACTCTTAATGCCAAAATGTTGCTATTTCTAAATGATCCCCGATTATATTTCATATGAGGAACAAATATGATTCAAAGATCGACATATGTATTGATTGATGATCATGTGTCATGGATCATGGTATGGAGATACCAAATCAATAATATGGACATGTGTTAGTGAACATATGTTGGATAGACCCGCCATGAGACACTGCAGAGATTCCATGTGTCATCAATTGGTCTCAAGTAGTGTTTATATGGAATCCCTAGACTTGAGATCATCATGGTTCCCAGCATGCGTAGTAGCTTATTTTGGGACTACTAAACACTACTCCGTAACTGGGTAGTCATAAAAGTAGTCTTTGGGTTTGCCATAAAACATGTAGTGGGATGTGAATGATCAAGATAGAATTTGCCCCTCCTTATGGGAGAGATATCTGGGCCCTTGATGTAATGGATTATGAAAGTGCATGGCCATGCCAAGGTGATTGAGGAGTCAATCACGAGTTTATAATCCATCATGGAAACGAGAGAGTGATTGAACTATTAAGAGGATGACACGGTCTCGCCTTGAGCTTAATCTATATCGTGAGGCAAAGGATTAGTACATGAGAACATTACGAGTTCAAATGATATGATCTTTACGTATACTTTGGGTTTAATATGTCTTACTAGAGGCCGCTATTAACAGGGTGACCAGAAAGGTGTTTCTGGGTCGTGACTAAGTATCGTGAACCTGTGGTCGCACACTTAACGGGTTGGAACACTAATTCGAATGTGATTCGGATGTGGGCTCAATTTGGATAGAGATCCGGATAGACTCCAATTGGGCCTCGGTCCACGAGGCCCAAGTGAGGAGGTCTATATATATGGAGGCGAGGGGCTGAGGGGATGCATCTGATAATCCCGAGCTAAACTCTAGCCGCCACCTCCAGAGCCAAACCCTAGCCGCTCGCGAGTGCTGGTACACTCGCGATCGGCGTTCCAGCCCCGGACGTGTGGATACCGGTGGAGGCACTGCTCGTTGCGGCGTTGATCGGCATCAACAACCTACAGATTGGATCTGCTCGTGGTGTGATTGATCGCGTGGAAGAGACGATCGGTTCGGGACGATCGGCTACTTCCACTACTACCTCGACGAGCGTGGTTGGATCGGCTTCTCCAACTCTTCTTCGCTGCTGCTGCGTCTAGTGGTAACGATCCATGATCCCTCCTTAAGCATGATGTCCTTGTGTGCGCGGTAGAAAAGTTTTGTTTTCTGCTTTCGTAGCCTTCGCGCCATCCTTTAATGAGATGAACTGGATGTAATCACTTCCTCATATTCATCATCCATGTCTCTATTTCAGTTTCAGATGCCTTGTGTTTGAGATGATATGATCTCTTGCTTCTCTTGGTGTTCTTTTGTCTTTAGGATGTCTTTGTTCCTTCTCAGTTCGTAGCTATTCTCAGTGCTTGGTTTCTGTTTGGTTTCTGTTGTGTTCCTCTGGTTGCTTTCAGTTGAATTGAGATTTTAGTTCAAGAAACTATAAAATGGATTTGCCTTGAACTGGGAATCGTTACAAAGCCATTTGTCTAGCATATTCTCAAGAGTAATCCTTTTTGTTAGGTGATTTCTTCCCAAGAATTGAACGAGACTCTTCCTATGTTTCCAGGAAAAACTAGGGTTCACTGTTTCCATTTGATTTTCTCAGCCGAACTGCTCTATGTCTTCATCTTCCTGTTTCTTTGGTTGAAGCTATAGTTTGGATTGAAGTTCTTTTCAGTTTGTTGAAGAAAAACATCATTTGATCATCTTGATTCTTGTTTGCATTTCTCCCTGGTAATTTTGTTCCTGTTTTTTTGCCTCATCCTTCTTCTTGTCTTGCCGGCAGGACAGTTCATTCCTCCTTTTTGATTTGCCTTTTTCTTTTCAGTCTTTGCCTTCCTTTCTGTTTTAGCTTTTTCTTTTTCTTACGGTGACTGGTAGTATAGCATCTGGTCTGCAGAGAAGCATTCAGTTCTGCTTTCTTTGCTTCTGTTTTTGGCCGGCTTCTAATGACATCTGTTTTCAGTTCGGCAACTACAGCATTCTCTGCTCCTTCTTATTTTCGGTTTTAATCAGTCTTCAGTAAATTGCTGCTGCTTGCTTCTTCCTGTCCGACTGTTTTGTTTACTACAGTCTTATGCAGATCTGATTTTTTTAGCCAAGCCAGGGAAAGCCTTTCAAGTGGGAGTTTGATCCTTTTTTGTTTCTTGAATTGAACTTCCTTTTATTTGGTTTGGTCACGGGAAAAGCTTAATGTTGGAATCTTTGCCTATGAATTTCTATTACAGTCCAGGCTATTGTTAACACTTCTTTTGTCAGCAGCACTCACTTCTGTCCCTTTTTGTATTTACTGTTCTAGTCTATTTGCTAGCAGCAGTTTTTGGTTAATCTTAAGGCTGCCAAATTTTTCCCTTTTTGGTCAGACCAAAGCAAAATCATTGGCCAGTCCAGTGCCCTGTGCGGTCTAACCGAGAGCCTCTTCTGTAGTCAAACCTATTGGGGTTTTGCCATCAGACCAGTTGCTAGACTGCACTGCAAATTTCAGCTTTGAGTCCTTCTTTGAGACTTCTTCTCATCCAGTTAAACCGGCTGGAAGTTTGAGCTTTTATAGCTTTCAGAGAAGAAAAATTGCGTGGATATTCGGAGCTATTTTTTAAGGCACCATTCACCCCCCTCTGTTGCCATTTCCGATCCTACACTCATCATACACATGTGATGACCTCCACATGGTCTCTCACCCCTACATCCAGGCCATCAAAGAATTAAGGGAAAAGGAGCTCACCGGCTGGCACGTGGTGAAAGACTTCATCACTCATCGTATCAGCCCTCTGAAGAAATGAGCGCACCCAATGTGGATGTACTCGGGGGCCAATGATACGACTAGGGACTATGAGAACAGTAAGTATTGATCAAAGTCATTCTCTAAATTTCGAGTTGTAGTTACCGACCACTTTTTCTATCTATCCAAATCTTTCTTTGGGAGAGATTGATTCTCGAGTCAAAACAATTTGTGAGAAGGCTCCAACGCTCGACGTGGAGGCTCCTCGCATTTTGGTAAATGTATCCACCAACAAAAGAATTGAACGCCTAAAGGTAATCGAAGTTCGACTTCTTCCTTAGGCCTTCGTAGTCGTAAACTACGAGTACTTAACATTCTTTCCTACTGTAGAAAGTTGGCATAGAAAACCGTCATAACGACCAAGAGGTCGAATAGATGGTAATCGGAAAAGAGACAGAGGAGGTTAATGCTCCTCCAACCAAGAAGTGTCGACTAATCAAGGCTGTCAACAAGCAAGGTGGAAGTTCGAGCACTGCTCCTTCCTCTCTTCCTCTGTTTGCTCCCATTGAGCGATTGCATATGAACATAGTTACTACAGAGGAAATTGGGGTGATTGTACTAGAGCAACCGACTCCTAAGATCAAGGTACCATTCTATTACGATGACGAAACTTTCTCAGTTGGCGCTTCTTAAGGCTTTATTAAGCGACTCCAAAAGGAAAATTGGAAGAGTTTTGTATCTTTTATGAAGGAGACTGCTGTGACAGCAGAACCTGTAATCGAAAAGAAGACTACTCTTTAGGTGGTCGAAACTAGCCTTGACCATCAAGAAGGGCAGGAGGAAGGAGTAATAGCACGTGCTCTAGGTCTACGATCAGACATGGTCAGAGGTGGCCCCACCATTCAACGACCACACATCGTCGTGGACAAGAAGTCAAAAAACCTTCCTTAGGAAAGATTCCTTATAAATTTAAAATCAAGGTTAAGAAAACAAGGTATGTAAATAAAAGCATAAAATTAGCATTTTACCCTTCTGCCTTCTGAAATGCCAATTCACTTATGCTCTCGTGTCTTTATCCTGGCTCTTTCATCATGTAGGGTTGCTTCTATCGAGAAACCCTGTACCATTCTCCCCGTAGTCGAAGAAATAGCAGAGAAGATGGTCGAGGTTGTAACACCCCAGGACCCATATTATCCTGAGATGCCACTAAAACCACTCCACAACTAGCCAAATTACAAGATAAAATAATCTAGCAACAATTCCTAAACAAGATAGGATAAGCAGAAGCATATTCAATTAAGCGAAAAGGATAGTGATAATCAATTTAATAATTTAAATCAACCTCCAACAATCTAACCAAAGAATAGTTCACATGTTTAACACTAATAAGTTAAAGTAAACTTTGACGCGATAGCTACGCAAAAGACTAGAATCACTCTATCTTTATTACAACATAAATCTATAATCCAAGTGCATTATTGTGGTACCGCTCTACCCTTCCCATGTGTGCTCAATGATCACCTGTAGGGGGAGGGGGGAAACAAGGGTGAGATAAAAATCTCAGCAAGCAAACTGTTTAACAGGCTAATGAAACTACAACAGTTTAATCATCAACATTTTATTTTCTATAATGACCACGTTTATATCCTCAAACTCAAATCACCGTCAACGACGGTAAAATATTAGCAAATAAATCTTGTATGACTACTTTAAAACCTCAACCACTACCACTATCAAAGACAATAAAACATATTTATGTTTACCTCACTACTTTATTATTTCTCACATCCACAACTGCTAACAACAGTTACTACAAGAGAAAAGAATCTCATGCCACAAACACAACCCCTACCATACCACAAGGGACGAATCCCATTACACGACCACAGCCACATTCATCATACCACAAGTAACTCACATGAGCCAATTCCACATTACAACTATGAAGTTGTATTTGACTTGAGAGACCACGTGGTGGTCATCCCGTGTGTATGATGAGTAATTGACATCGGTTTAGAAAAGTCGAGTTTGAGTTGGTTGGTTCGGACCATGTCGTTGCGGGGTGCAACGGGCTCGGTCGGACTTGGTCAAACCTGGTCAAAAGGATTATGACGCTTATTGTGTTAATTTGATAGGTTTGGGCTTAATGTGGTTTCTTTGATGTTATTATGCTTTCATCTGTCGAGCGGTGCTATTTGATGTGGTTCTTGTCTGTGTTGGCTGCACGACGTCGAGGCGGAGTCGTGGCGAAACACGAGGTGACCGGACTAGACGCAGGTGGCGTTGAGGTCAGAACGGTCGGATGTGTCGAAGACAGCGGAGATTCGATGTGGTTGCGAGGCGTACACGACAAGGAGCGCGGAAGCTTCCCGGAAGGTGCAGGAGGGGCGAATCGGTAAATTCGCAAGGCTGCACAAGCGGGAGATGGCTCCGTTAGGGTTTAGCCGGCGTAACGGGTTGGAGTCCCGTTAGCCAAGGGCTATAAATAGGTGTTGGGGGTTGCATACCCCCTTGAGGGTTTTTGTGCATTTGCTCTCCATGTTGTGTGTGTTTCTCCCAAGAAGTATGTGAGGCTCTTGGTGTTCTTGAGGATTGAGAGAGAGATGTGTAAAAGTTAGAATTTCAAGACCATGTAATCTTTCCTCTCTAATATATGCATTCATGTCTATTTTCATCTTCTGCATCTTTTGTGATGGTCTTCATGTTCTACTCACCCTCTCTGTTCTTTCCTACATGAATTGATTTTGGGTGTGTTTACAAGGATTTCAAGTCATTCGGCCAGTGTAGGTTCTATAGTCTTTGACCTGGTTCAGTTTCTCTTTAAGCTCTATGTGATCCTTTAGTCAAACTCTTCAGTGGAGCCTCTAGTTTGTTTTTCGCAAGTTTGTTCTACAGGTTCTTTGTTAGCTTCGGCCAACAATTTATTTCCCAGTCTGCAGCAGTTCCTTTTTTGTTCCCTTGTTGATCCTTTTTGGCTAGCAGCAGCCAACCATTTTCAGCAGCTCACTTCTTGAAAATACTTGCTGCACCGACAGCTTTAATGGTCTTGTTTTCTTTTCGGTCAGAGAAAGAGCCTACTATTTCTTTTGACAAAGACCAGTTTACAGCTTTTCTTCAGGTCTTTGCTCTCAAATACTAATCAGTTCGGCCAAAGTTTTCCTTCCGTTTTGTGTGCTTACATTTGAGCTGCTCTTTCCTGCTGTTCTTAAAACTGATCTTCTTCTCCTGTTAAGTGTTCAGTTTTATTTCCTCTTTATTTGCCTTCCTTCTTCCTGATGTTTCTAGTTTCAGTTCTGTATGCCAAAAATACTTAGTAGTATCTATTTGGTTCCTCTTGGCTGTAGCAACAAGTTTGCTTTTTTATTGCTTTTCGGCAGCAGGGTTGGTAGCTACTGGAGTGCAGGTTTCTTTCAGTTTTCTTCTGTCTGCAATGGTTTTGTTTAGCTCTTTCATCTCGGTTTCAACAGACTGCTTTTCTTTTTCTTGTCTCTCGGCAGTAGCTGAAGCTTTTCAGTATTCAGGCAGCAGTCTTTGCTTTCTTAACTGCTTTCTCAGCTAGCTAGCAGTTTTCACCTCTTCTCTATTAAGTCTTTTCGGTCAAAACTGAAACTTGTGATCATTTCAGTTTCTCTGCAAATTCGGTATCTGGTTTATTTTTGTTTCTTCAGAGAAGTCCATTTTCAGTCAAGACTGATGCACAGCTTCTGGTATTTTCAGTTTTAGATAAAGCTTGTTTGTAGTAACTAGGCTGTTAAAGTTTGCAAAATGAATTTGAACTACAAGTGAGCAAAATCTATTTTCTGTCTTCATAGCTGTTATAGCTATCGGAGGAGAAAATTGTAAGAATACTTAGGGGCAAATTTTTAAGGCACCATTCACCCCCCTCTGTTGCCATTTTCGATCCTACATGACTACAAAATAACTTCACCACAATACATTGCATATGTATGCAAATGATCTTTCCACAATGCAATGTATATGAATGCATATGCTCCACTGCACCCTTACCCAACAAGATAAGAGTGTGCATTGTACTACGGCAATGTACAATGCTGTTCATGCTATGCTCCACTACACCCTTTCCCAGCAGGATAAGAGTGTGCATCATATTACGGCAATATACGATGTTGTACCGGTACGGTCGCGGTTAAGTGCGGCGACATGCACAAATGCAAATGTCAAGACATGTTATGAATGATATGATAATCATAAATCACAAGAATTTAACCACGAAGGTCAACAACTTAATCATCACGAATACTTCCTCATGACCCACATGTGTCTCATTATGCACAATACCAATGTTTCATAAGGTCATTACCACATAACCCACATTCGGTTCACCAAGATCATAATCCATTGATCTATAGGGAATTCTACCACATAGACCACAACATAATCATCAAAAATGCTACCACCACAACCATAAGTATGCACTAAGAATACTACCACCTAGACCATAATATACTCGTAAAGTATTCTACCCCACAACAATATTGGTTCATCAAGAGCAATTCCGCATATCCACAATTAAACCATCAAGATCATAAACAATTGAATTCTTAAAATACTACCACATGGACCACATTAAGGAAGCATGTAACAATGACATAGCACCTCAAATTAATAGAAATAATTAATGTGAATGTAGAATAATTAACAAATTAAACAGTAGCACAACCGCTACGTTACTTGCTCTACCGTTGAAGCGAAGCAATCACATGCGTTCAGGAGCAAAACCACCTGTTCAAAAGTACCTCTCAGCACAATACAACAGCAATGAAAACATGTTTTAAGAAGTAAAGACGTCGCTAAAACCCCGAACCCACATATAATCCTCTCCGCGTAACGATTCTTCAATCTACCCACTGCTGCGCTACTTAATATTTTTGTATCTTTAACAATATTAAGTCATTTACAACAAATGATATATTTCTGGATTCCTCACTTAAATACCTTCACTTTTCATGTAGATGCCATATTTTTATTTTGATCCTAGCAAAGTGTAACTTAATGCGCAAAATAGAGGACGTTCTCCGTTCTGGCAATCTGGGCAGCCAGATTCTAACGCGTCCCAACCACAGTGTAAGGATCTAAAAATTATGATTTTTATACAGCAGTTAGATTACTGAATTACCTACAATTTTCTCAACTGTGACCAAAAGCATAAAAATCATCTACTACCCCTAAATCACACTTGAACAGCAATCTGTTCCAATCTGCACCCCTGACGGACAGCGAGGTTCCTGACCCTGCTACGCCCAGATCCCACGGCGAAACATTCTGAAAAAAGTATAGGAGATGGGTCTCGACGTTCTCTACATCTTTCATTTTGGAAGACACGAAGAAAAAAATCGTTTCATAGGTCTAAACTACACAGACAGACGCGCTGCGCGAATTGATCTACAGATATACAGCAGAAAATCCCTAATCGGGGAATCTATTTGCTAATCCCCCAACAATTCTTAGGCTAAGAACCCTAAATTCAGCAATAACAGAGGGATTTGAGATGAGGGAGAGTTACCTAGGGGATCCCTTGGGATCACTCTTCTTTCCTCCTCTTCTTCTCCTCCTTCTCTTCTTCCTCCTTCTCTTCCCTTTCTTCTTCTTCCTTCTCTTTCTCCTTTGCACCAATGGACAGCAGCTATGGAGGATGGGGGTGCGCCAAGGGGTGGCGGCTAGGGGAGAGGGGCCAAGGAGGGTTTATAAAGGGGTGTTAGGGTTTGGGAGGGTACAGGCCCCTTTGGTGGGCTGGGCCAAAGCGGCTGGCCCACCCCTTCGGATAGCCCAAAATATTCAAATTAATTATTTTAATTTATTTTTAATTTTGTACAATTCTGCAATTTAATTTTCACTTCCCTTGATTTATTGAAAAATCGAGAGTCTACGTGATTATTTTAGGAACCTACGCTGAATCGACGATCAGGATATTACAGAGGTGGAGATTGCTACTGAAGCGGAAGTGGCTATGACCGTCAAGGTGGTCTAAATAGAAGCAAAGGTGAGTCTTCTTTTGAAAGGAGGATAGCTGAAGAAGAAGAGCCCAATTTTTTCTCTTCATTTTTTAATCCTGCTATCTTCTTCATGTCAATCTTACGACCGAGTTCCTCATCCCAAAGATATTCCTATCAAGGGGAATGTCTTCGATGACGGGTGCCTTGAGAAGATATGGTGGAACAAGTCAAAGAGCTTGATCAACTAGAGGATTCCCAGTAAGTACTCACCAAATTTGCTCGTATGAGCATGAACGTAAGCATCTAGTGCTTAGTTTGTTATAATTGGCTTTTCCTGCTTCTCATTGTCTTCCTATATCCAAAGAGCTTTGGAAGATATGACAACTGTGGCTGAATACCATAGACAAAGCTACCGGCATGCGTAGTATATTCCTGTTTCAACTACTAGTTGAAGGACCGAAATGGCAACAGAGGGGGGGTGAATGGTGCCTTAAAAAATTCTCCCACAATTAAACCTAATCTTTTCTCCGATAGCTAAATAGCTGTGAAGAGGAAGATTGATTTCTCCGAAGGCGAGAGAAAATCGAGTGATCTCGCAGAAACCAAGAAGATCGAGAAGAATACTTGCCGGTCGAAACCGAGAAGGCCACCATGGTCGAAAGATCTTCTGCGTGATCAAGACACACGAGAAACACTGCGTGGTTGAACACAGTCGGCAGAGAATAAACAATAGAAGTCGTCACATCAAAGACCGTGGTCGATAAACCGAAAACGGAGGATAGCGCTGGCGAAAACCGAACCAGAAAACTTATGCCGTAGTCAATCAACCGACAACAGAGAGATACTACTGTATGGTCGAAAGCTAGAAAAGATTGGCCTTTGGAAATCGCGTGGTCGAAAAGACCAAAGACTGCGTGGTCTAAGCCGTGGTCAAATAAGTGCCGATCCGACAACGAGCGATATCAGAAATACTCGTTGTCGCGTACGACCGAGGAGCAAGAATTTAAAGATCTTTTGCACAGAGATCCAAAAGAATGAAACTTGAGACTTAGCTCGTACAAGATCTCTCGAAGTAAAATACCAAGAACCTCCAAAGTCTTCACAACAGAAGAGGAGAAGACCAGAGTCGAAAACTGAAACAGAGAGCTCCAGGCGGCAGAACCACAGAACTCGGTTTTCTACTGATTTCGCTTTTGCTCTCGGGAATGATCTTAGCAAGCAGTAGTAAAACAACTTCCGGCCCCGAGCAAGTGAAGCACAAGCCAACTTCTCGGAGAAAACACATATAACAAGAAGAACAAAGAGAAGGCAAATGGATCAAACAAATCATCTCAAGAACAAAAGCGAGAAAGATACGAGAGATGAATCCAATCTTTTCTATTGCACATGGAGGTTTCTGACCACTCCATCGGAGGTACACGAGCATCCATGCTCTTACCCGAGACAACTCACACAAGATAGAGAGGAACACTCGAGCACTCGGGGACAACCTCGCCGCTCACGAGACCTAACCTCTCTATTTATAGTCTCACACGCTAACGGGTCTCAACAGACCACCGTTCTGAGAGTCCAGTGCTGCAGGCCTCCGTGCTTTGCCCATTACCCGTGGCAGCGGCTTCACCGCTTGCCCAATAGCACCACCAACTCCAAGTGCTTTCCCAGAGGACACAGCTTCCTTTGCAGGCTTTGGCATTTCTCCAAAATGCCCTTGACAGCCTCCAAGCTTCCTCCTCATGCCTTCTTGTTTTCGTTACACCACTCGGGCAAGACCACGTCCTCTTCGGCTTCCACGCCGTTCGGACCTCAACATCTCCTATGTCTAGTCCCGACTCTCTAAGCCTCACCAAGACATGTCTCCCAAGACCGCAACCATTACGAGACAACAAAACCATCACATAGCACCGATCCAACTCGCACGACTCACGAGCTCAAGTCTCTTTCCACATAAATTAGATTTTACCAAACCTTGTC
This sequence comes from Bonia amplexicaulis, assembly GCA_036346245.1. Classification (NCBI taxonomy): domain Eukaryota; kingdom Viridiplantae; phylum Streptophyta; class Magnoliopsida; order Poales; family Poaceae; genus Bonia; species Bonia amplexicaulis. The sequence continues at coordinate 65,884 of JAYGGG010000335.1, forward strand.
AAAATGTAGAACAAACCAGTCTACAAGGTCCACAATATCACAAGGAACCCAACCGACCAAACCTCACCGTAATCGGACATGAAATGCACCCTCACGACCAATTTTAGTGATCCCTTACGACCACGGTCATCCAACCGATAACGTGGTCGAACGCGTTTCGACCACGTTCAATTCTCGCTAATGTGGACGTAGCTCTCCGAGCGCACTGGCGGTCGCACCACCGAGTGCCACAACGTAGTCGTGGCTCCTTTCCCACAACGTGGTCGAGGCCTCGAGCTCCCACAACGTGGTCGTGGCGCCCACCCACCACGCCAAAGTGGTCGAACGCCCGACCGCCCAGCGTGGTCGAGGCTCCGATCCCTGGCGTGATCGTAAACCCTAGCGCCGAGTGCCGACCACGGTCAAATCTTCCGAGGGCTCATAGCGTGGTCGAAGCCTGAGCGCTACAACGTGATCGAACGCTCCCAATTGCCAACGTGGTCGTAAACCCTTCCGACCACGGCCAAAGTACTCGTACGTTGCTCGGCTGGAACCCGATACTCGGCAACGTGGTCGTAACGCCTTCCGACCACTATCAGTTTTGCCGAGAACACCTCAACGTGGTCGTACGCTCCTGAACGAAATTCGACCACGACCAAACGTGGTCGTATGGCATCCTACATGGTCGAACGAGCCAGGGACAAGTCGTATATGACTACAACTTCGGCCAGAGATAAGACTTCACAGAAAAAACCCAAAACAAACTCAATTTTCCTTCAACCAAAGGTCAATTACTCATCACAAAGATGGGATCATCTCCACATGATCTCTCACTAGTTCAGCTCTTCATGTCTGTCTTTAACCTTTACAGGTCTAAGGGCAATGAAAAGACCTTATTTGACGCACTCGGCCACGAGACGCAGAAGTTAAGGATAGAGAACGTCGAGCGTGTGATGTAAAAGTGACACGCCGGACTTGGAGCGTGTGACTCGCTCAAATAGATCTCCAATCATCGCTCGGAAGGATGAGATTTTTGGATATGTCTTGGAGGTCTGGATGAGATGAAGAAGTGGCCTCTACCTCGTTTCTGACGGGTAGGAGCAGAGCCACTAGCTCCGGAAGAAGCGAAGGTAAGGGCGATCGCCTCGAGGTGCGGTGGAAGAAGGCACCTCAAGGGGTGGAGAAGGGGCCGGATCGGGTAGACAACCCTCATCTCCATCATCCTCATCATCCACAAAGATGGTCTCGGATCGCTCTAGTGAACACGAGATATCGGGCCTAGTCCCGGGTGGCCTCATCGAAAGTTACCTCACGTGTTTCTACCATTTTGCTAGACTCGCAGTTCCTGGACCCTATAGGCCCGCCAAGAAGTCGAGTAGCCCGAAAAAGTCCATCACAAGAACGTGACTCGAACTTATCTAGGTTCCGGACTTGAGAATAAAACACTTGCAACCAAACACACGAAAATGAGAAACACGGGCTTTCCCGTATCTCAACTCATAAGAAGTGGTGCAAGTGTGCCCAAGAAAACTCGATTGGAAACATGGCACGCGGTGGCTATAGCTTCACCCAAAACTTCGCGGTGTAGAGTACTCATCAAGCATCGTCCTAGCCATCTCGACCAAGGTGCGGTTCTTCCTCTCCACAACGCCATTCTGCCGAGGGACGTATGGAGAAGAGGCGGTGCTCTACACCGCCTCACCACGTAAACTCTCAAAGTAGAAATTCTTGAACTCCGTGCCATTGTCACTGCGGATCGCTCGTAAGGCACCCGAAGCTCAATGAAAGCCTCTTGAAAAGACCTCGGAATGTGTAAACGTCTCGTCCTTCGAGGCCAAGAAAACACCCAAGAATACCTCGAAGTCGTCGATCACGACAAGAACATACCACTTCCCTCCTGCCGATCGCACTCGAGTGGTCCAACTGTATCCATATGGAGCGGTGTCGGTGCATCGGTCATAGTGCTGTGTGGGAGGATGAGAAGCGGCAACCATCTTGCCGTCTTGGGCATGGAGTGCAAACAAGATCTTTGACCATCTTGAGTTTCGGCAGACCACGAATGAGATCGTGGCGCTAACTCGAGTCAAATGGTCAAATCCAATATGACCAAGTCTCCTATGCCGAAGGAAAGGTCGCGGGACTCGAAGCAACCAAACACCGGAGAGGATCACCGAAGACTCAATAAAATCAGCACGAAAGATCCTCCCATAACGAGAAATCCATAAACCGGACTACCCAAAGAATCAACAATTTTGCGGTTTTCTTAAAACTTACCTCGAAACCGTCATCGGTGGTCGAGAAACCGAAGCAAATTGTAATGCGACTTACTCACCAAGGCAACATCTTTTAAAACAAATGAGTCATTAACGCGACAAGACCTTTGGCGATGGCGTCTGCACGAAGAGTCTCCAAAGGTGATAGTCTCATCACCGAAGCTCTGCTAGGAAGAAAACCAACGTGAATCTCCGGTCATGTGTCGTGAACACCGGAGTCTACAAGCCAAACCTTTCCTTCCTCGCCGGCGAACACGAGTCAACAAGAGCAAAGTCTCGATCTTGGGATAAATCAAGATAGATTTTGGAACCCAATCTTGAGTCACACGTCGAGCGTAAGAAGTAGTCACACACGTGACCTCTAACTACTCTACGCCTCCGTCGCTCAAAGAAGCGGAAGGTGCGTGAGTAGACAGAAGGCATTCTTTGGATCCGATCGCCACGGAGAGCGAGTCAAGCACCGCAACATCTTGATCACACCGCGGTAGGCATCTCCATAGAAAAGCGAGATCTACCCTCGTAGGCAGCGGAAGTCACGACCGGGAGCAAGCGTGAGGACGAAAAATGAAAACTTGGAAGAACCAAGTCCTCGATCTTGCCCAAAGCTACATGTAGTAGCAAGCCTAGACCTCGTCTTTGGTCTTAGGTGCACTCAAGGTGCAGGGCTGACCACGAATACGCCTAAGAGACTCAACACGGTCTCTCACGCGCGATCTTGGCGCTTGAAGCAATGGTCAAATAAATGCCCATCCTTCGGCGGAAGGTGCAATGATACCGCCTCCGAGGGTCAAGTAGCATGAGATGGCTTCGCCCGAGAGGCAAGTCTGCGGTGAAATCACCTTCTTGTCGAAATCCCTTGGACAAAGCCCCGATCTAAATTGAACTTTCTTGTTCTTGGGCTTGACCTCGATCACACTGCGGCTATGGGTCCGAGCACGGCGGTGGATGCTTCCTTCTATCCTCTCGAAAATCATATCCTAGACCTTGATTGAATTTGCAAATCTTGATTGGTCTAGAATAAGATTAAGATTCTTCTTGCCCCTACAAATCTCTCGAGAGTGTTCATAAGGCACCGACACTCCCAAGCAGAGAGGCACAAGAAGGCGGGGAAGAGAAGAGATAGCGAGGAGGTAAGGGGTAGAAGAAGAACCAACAAGCAGAGGAAAGATTTGCTTGTGCATGCACGTACCGACTCGGGAAGGACATGCCCTCGCTAGCCAATTGGTTCACGTCGCTAGGCGTCTCTACCAAACCCTCATGCTTCTTCCAAGCACACACAATGCAAGCGAGATGGTTGCTTTTCTATAAGATCCTTAGTTAGCTTCACACATTTTTCATCTAATGCAATCAATTCAGATTTTAGTTTGTTACAACAATTGCATGGTGAGCTAACAGGTCCTTAGAAGCAAACTTGGCCAATTTGTTATTGTCATCAACTAATTCTTGAAACTGTTTGGAGCGACTTCAAGTTCAAGAGAAGCTTGGGACAATTCACGCAAGAAGCAATAGGCTCAAGTAAGAAGGTTTGAAATTCTGCAATTTTATGATCGCCTGTTTAGTTTCATATTCAAGTTATCACAATTTACACAAGACTCGGGCAGATCCGAAGCATAGCATAAGGTCCTCTAGCATCAAAGTCCTTATCCTCACATGAGGTGGGAGCAATAGTCTCATCGGTAGTAAGTAGGGGTGACCAACCTACTCAATTCTAAATCGACAAGCGGACTAACATTCTCCACCTTAATTGTATCAAGCTCGGAGGGAGACTATCATGTGAGGTCCTTAGCTTCTCCATATCACCGATCAAAGCACAGCATGTATCACAGTCGTCACGGGAGGGAGCAGATATAAGTGAAGTAAGCTCCGTGATAATCTCTACTTCCTTCTCCAACTCACTACATCTAGTCTTAGCTCTAGCATGAAAACCTCATAACTTAAGAAAGGCTTCATTAAGTTGGTCATAAGAGGACATACCTCATCGAGTCGAATAGAGATCGCTGTCGCTCGGTTAAGCCCTCAAGGGCCATGAAGCACATCCCGAGAAGTCGTCGCCCTTGGGGTCTTGGTCACCGGTCCCGTCGTCGTCGCTCCATCCCTCCACCTCGGTGAGGTCGAGGTCGTCAGCGGCGAGAACACGGTGGAAGAGCTTCTTGGCCTTCCCAAGGTCGCGGAACTTCTTCTTTCCCGGGGCCGGTGCTGAGAGCTTCGAGTTGCGGTTCTTGTCGATGTAGTCGTTCTTGCCCGAACATTGAAGTCACCTTTACCCTTCCCAAGCTTGGGACGGTTTGCTCGGATGTGGTTGGGGCCACCACACTCGAAACAAATCACGGTCCTCTTTTCCTTCCGTCCCTCCTCCCTTTGTAAGCATGGGAGAATCTCGTGCGAGGAGGGATAGTTGCTCATCCATAGTGCTCTGTCGATCATCGGTTATGTCACGAGAGCGGCGAGGAGAATCCATAAGATGGCTCGGAAGAAGTGGATCCGAGCGGGATCGGTGACTAGTGCCATCGATCGAGACTTCGACCGACGCGAGACTATGTCAATTTCGTGAGTCTTGAGGCGCGAGTAAAGCGCATCAAGAGTCAAGGTCGAGAGGTCCGTGGTGTCCTTGATGGTAGTCACCTTCATCTCCCAAACCCTAAGATCGAGTGCGAAAAGAATTTGTGGCGTTATCCGAGTCGGAGTATGTGAGACCGACGGCTCGGAGGTTGCTCAAAATCTTGTGAAAGCGAGAAAAGCACTCGTCAAGGGACTCACCGGCAAGCATCTCGAATTTCATTGTATTCTCGCTGAACCGGTCTTGTCGAACCGTCTTGATCCGGGTGGTGCCCTCATGGTATGCATCGAGGTCACCCGGATGTCGTGGGCGGACGACAGGTGAGAGATGCGATCGAACTCGCTTCTACTCAACCCCTGAATGATGATGTTCCTTGCCTTAGCATTCGCCTCAACATCAGCCATATTCCCGGCATTGATGTTCTCATCGGCAGGAACAACAATCTGTATCTTCACCTTAGCGGATGGCATACCCCGAGCACGGATGTAAGTTTCCATCCGGCTCTTCGGAAAAGGGTAATCCAGCCATCGAAAAGCAGGCGGCTTGGTGGAATACTTGTCCGTCGCCATGGCTCTTGAGACCGGTTAAAGATCTATCAAAGAAGAGCTAACAGGCTCGATACCAATTGAAGGACCGAAATGGCAACAGAGGGGGTGAATGGTGCCTTAAAAATTCTCCACAATTAAACCTAATCTTTTCTCGATAGCTAAATAGCTGTGAAGAGGAAGATTGATTTCTCGAAGGCGAGAGAAAATCGAGTGATCTACGCAGAAACCATGAAGATCGAGAAGAATACTTGCCGGTCGGCGAGAAGGCCGACCATGGTCGAAAGATCTTCTGCGTGATCAAGACACACCAGAAACACACCGTGGTTGAACACGGTCGGCAGAGAATAAACAATAGAAGTCGTCACATCAAAGACCGTGGTCGATAAACCGAAAACGGAGGATAGCGCGAAAACCGAACCGAGAAAACTTATGTCAGAGTCAATCAACCGACAACAGAGAGATACTCTTGTATGGTCGAAAGCTAGAAAAGATTGGCCACTGGAAATCGCGTGGTCGAAAAGACCAAAGGCTGCGTGGTCTAAGCCGTGGTCAAATAGGTTGCCGATCCGACAATGGCGATATCAGAAATACTCGTTGTCGCGCATGCACCGAGGAGCAAGAATTTAAAGATCTTTTGCAGAGATCCAAAAGAATGAAACTTGAGACTTAGCTCGTACAAGATCTCTCGGAAGTAAAAATACCAAGAACCTCCAAAGTCTTCACAATGAAGAGGAGAAGACCGAGTCGGCGAAAATCAAACAGAGCTCCAGCGGCGGAACCACGAACTCGGTTTTCTCTTGATTTCGCTTTGCTCTCGGGAATGATCTTAGCAGCGGTAGTAAAACAACTTCCAGTCTGAGCAAGTGAAGCACAAGCCAACTTCTCGGAGAAAACACATATATGAAGAAGAACAAAGAGAAGGCAAATGGATCAAACAAATCATCTCAAGAACAAAAGCGAGAAAGATACGAGAGATGAATCCAATCTTTTCTATTGCACATGGAGGTTTCTACAGCCACTCCATCGGAGGTACACGAGCATCCATGCTCTTACCCGAGACAACTCACACAAGATAGAGAGGAACACTCGAGCACTCGGGGACAACCTCGCCGCTCACGAGACCTAACCTCTCTATTTATAGTCTCCACGCTAACGGGTCTCAACAGACCACCCACAGAGAGTTCGATTGCTGCAGGCCTCGGTGCTTTGCCCATTACCCGTGTGCAACGGCTCCTTTGCTTTGCCCAATAGCACCACCAACTCAGTGCTTTCCCGGAGGACACAACTTCCTTTGCAGGCTTTGGCATTTCTCCAAAATGCCCTTGCCACCTCCCAAGCTTCCTCCTCATGCCTTCTTTGTTTTCGGTTACACCACTCGGGCAAGACCACGTCCTCTTCGGCTTCCACATCGTTCTGGACCTCAACATCTCCTATGTCTAGTCCCGACCTCTCTAAGCCTCACCAAGACTGTCTCCCAAAGACTGCAACCATCACAGACAACAAAACCATCACATAGCACCGATCCAACTCGCACGACTCACGAGCTCAAGTCTCTTTTCCACAGTAAATTAGATTTTACCAAACCTTGTCAAAATGTAGAACAAACCAGTCTACAAGGTCCACAATATCACAAGGAACCCAACCGACCAAACCTCACCGTAATCGGACATGAAATGCACCCTCACGACCAATTTTAGTGATCCCTTACGACCACGGTCATCCAACCGATAACGTGGTCGAGCGCGGTTCGACCACGTTCAATTCGCGCTAATGTGGACGTAGCTCTCCGGCGCAACGCGGTCGCACCACCGGAGTGCCACAACGTAGTCGTGGCTCCTTTCCCTAGCGTGGTCGAGGCCTCGAGCTCCCACAGCGTGGTCGTGGCGCCCACCGACCACGGCCAAAGTGGTCGCGCACCGCCCAGCGTGGTCGAGGCTCCGATCCCACAACGTGATCGTAAACCCTAGCGCCGAGTGCCGACCACGGTCAAATCTTCCGAGGGCTCGCAGCGTGGTCGAAGCTCGAGCGCTACAACGTGATCGAGCGCTCCCAATTGCCAGCGTGGTCGTAAACCCTTCCGACCACGGCCAAAGTACTAAATGCTGTTTCTGGTGGAACCCGATACTCGACAGCGTGGTCGTAACGCCCCGACCACTTTGTCGGTTTGCCGAGAACACCTCAACGTGGTCGTGCGCTCACAGGCGAATTCGACCACGACCAAGCGTGGTCGTATGGCATCCTACATGGTCGAGCGAGCCAGGACAAGTCGTATATGACTACAACCCGGCCGAGATAAGACTTCACGAAAAAACCCAAAACAAACTCAATTTTCCTTCAACCAAAGGTCAATTACTCATCACAAAGATGGGATCATCTCCACATGATCTCTCACTAGTTCGACTCTTCATATGCATCTTTAACCTTTACGGGTCTAAGGGCAATGAAAAGACCTTATTTGGCCTTTTCGGCCACGAGACGCAGAAGTTAAGGATAGAGAACGTCGATCTTACGATCGAGCTTTTGAAGGCAAAATTTGCAACTGACAAGTTGCTAGATAAAATAAACAGTGTGTTTTGAACTTACAACTATTTATTTGGATGTCTTTCTTGTGTTTTCTCTAACTCAAAATGGGTAAGTTTTGCACTGAGATCAATGAAAAGACCAAAATGATCAGTGAGCTTACTCTTATCGAAAGAGAGAATAGCCAGAAGATCAGGTTGCTGGAAGACCATCATAAGGATGAAGTCGAGAAACTTGAGTCTTGACTAGCAGGTAAGAAAATATTTACCTTTGACCAATTTTTAATAACCAGTCTTTTTATAAAATCTTTTTCTGACTAAGTTTTACTCTGCTTTGACTCGTAGAGGCTTCGACTCGTAACCAGGAGGTGATGCAGTCGATGAAAATGGTTCTTTAACAACATTTCTTTCCTAAATGATCTACTCGGAGGGCTTGGTGCTGAGAAGATTAATCCTTCTGAGGACACCACGACTGCTCCGACAATTATAATCGGGCGACAAGTCAGAGCCTTAGAGAAGCTCGTATCTACTCTAAATACCAACCAGGCTGATTCGCTACGGCGGTGGCTAAAGGTGCAATAAGCTATGCCTTGGCGAAATTCAAGGCATGCGACCAGAGCCTCAATCTTCACCCGATCGACTACGACTTCGACTTCTCTGAAGTAGATGCAGCCCGTTAGATCGAAGAGATGGAACCAGCTGGTAGCAAAGTCGCGAAGGAGATGCATGTTGGATCTCCTTCGTCAGAGTAGTTTGTGTTGGATCGGAAACGGCGACGGAGGGGTGAATGGTGCCGATTTAAAAATTCCCCCTAAGTATCCACCAAAATCTTCTTCTTCAATAGCTATAGAAGCTATGAAGTAAAAGAACAAATGTTCTTGGATGACTAAGCAAAGCGAGCGGACCAAAAATCAGGAAGAGAGCGAACCAGGACTGCAAAGATGAAAACACTGAAATCTGAAAATAAACTACTTCTGACCGAAAAGCAGAGATGCAAAGAATAAGCTGGAGTGTTGCTGTTTTCGAGCTGAGCTGACTGCAATTAATTGGTTCTTAATGTTGTACATTAATCACGGAAAGTGCAGCAGCAAAAGCACAGAAGAGGCAGCAGCTGTATGCTGAATTGTAGACTTAAAACAGCAGACCGAAAGCCCAAATTTCATATCGAATAGACTGCTGCAGCAAGGAGAGACATGCAGCCGAGAGACACATAAAATTGTAATTGCTGGACTGCACAGAAAAGCTGCAAGCACAACCAAAAAACTGAAAAGAAACTAAAAGGAAAAGAGGCTGCCAAAAACTGAAGAAGGGCTGCAACCAAAATACAGAAAGAAAAGCAATAGAAAGAGACAAACAAGAGACACAAAGAAGTACTAAGACTGCTGTCTAAAACTGCGTCTTGCAAAAAAAGGAAACACTAAGAAGCGGAGAGAAGAAGATTGTGCATCCAAGAAACCCGATTGAGTACAGATCTTGACTAAAAGAACAATCGTCCGAAAGAGCACAAATCTCACCAAATAAATTACCCTCTATTCAAGAAGACATCAAAAGATCAACATTCCTCAAAATCCTAGAAAGAGGGCAACAAGGGAAATAGTGCATGACAGGAAATACAAACAGAAACCGAATTTGCAAGAACCAAACTTCATGTTCTTGGCGAGAGTAGGAGAGGGCACCCGAACACTAACGAGTATCGACCTTCTTGAGATTTGAACCCGAGAAAGGTGTTCTCAAACAAATCTTAACAGAGAAAAGGGAGAACACAATCCAGGAAGAGCAAATAGCAAACAAAAATAAAAACGGGAAAACAAAGGATCATAGAGAGAAACTAAATTTCCATCCATTTCATTCCAACCAAAAATTACAAAGGAGTCCCCATACGTATAGACATTAGAACAAGGAAGATTATAATACTCTCAATCCATCCTCTCCCTCTCAATCCTCAAGAACACCAAGAGCCTCACATGCTTCTTGGGAGGAACACACACAAAATGGAGAGCAAATGCACAAAAATCCTCAAGGGGTATGCAGCCCCAACACCTATTATAGCCCTTGGCCAACGGGTCTCCAACCTGTTCTACGGTAAACCCTAACGGAGCTCGCTCCCGCTTGTGCGACCTTGCGAATTACCGATTCGCCTCCCTCACCTTCACCGAAAGCTTCCGCGCTCCTTGTCGTGTATGCCTCGCAACCACATCGAATCTCCGCCGTCTTCGACACATCCGACCGTTCTGACCTCGACACCGCATGTGTCTAGTCCGGTCACCCCGTGTCTCGCCACGACTCCGCCTCGGCGATCCTGCGGACCCGGCCACGGATAAGAAACACATCAAATAGCACCGCTCAATACATGAAAGCATAATAACATCAACAAACCTGTCGAATTATCAGAATATGCATCCTAATCCCGTTTGACTAGGTTTGACCAAGTCCGACCGAGCCCGTTGCACCCCGCAACGACATGGTCCGAACCAACCAACTCAAACTCGACTTCCCTAAGCCGATGTCAATTACTCATCATACACATGGGACGACCTCACATGGTCGCTCAATCTCCCCCTTGATGAATATATTGACAAACATCGAAAAAGCATGAAGTTGAGTTTGAAGAATCCAACATGGTCCAAAGAAGAGAATGAAGCAAATGACCATGTCGACAGAAGGAATCGCTAGAGCAACTCAAGAAAGAGCAAATTGTTCTCCAAAGCTCTAGAAAGATCTCCCAAAAGACTTTTCTCCAATATTCTCCCCCTTTTGGCAATAAACATATCAAGGAAGCAAAAGAGAATATAACACAGTTTGGATAAAATGACTGAAGTTTGTTTATTCTATGCATTTAGAGCCATGAGAATTATTCAAAATGACCATTTAGAATTACATCAAGCCATAACTCAATAGAATGCTATCTAGATCATGACAAGATATGTATATGCCAGCTAAACCAAGAGATGACAATCTGAAATGTAGTGCAATTTGTGAGCAAGTCATGTCATCAATAAGCAAAGTCTAGCTAGAGACATCAAGGATGATGCAAGCCATGTCAATTAAGCTAAGCGGAACCAAGAAGCTAATATTGAGTCCAAATAGAGTGCTATATGCTCAAGAGTGAAACATCGGTTCAAGTACTTGGTACTTTTAGTAGTTTAAGCAAATCGAGCACAAATGACATATTTTCGTATGAAACTTATGGTCGTTTCCAACCAGATTTTTGTTAAGTCTTGTGCTAGATCTCAAGCCTTATGCGATCATTCCAAGCGAGAAGCTTAAGAAAATGATCTTGGTCATCCAAAACTCCCCCTGAGTTCACGCCTAGTGCAATGGCAAGCCGTCTCATGAGAAAGAATTGGTGAGATCAGTTTTTTCGCACAAAAGAGATCTTTTTGCTTTTGAAATGATTGTACTAACCTATGCATCATCAAGAGACTAAAACAGCTTAGTCTAAGGCTCAATAGAGATTCAACGCTCAACTCAGCCTATTTGACATGACATAGATCATAAAAGGATAACTCAAGAAAGACTGATCTCAAGTGCTAACATGACAAGTTTTAGTTCAAATTGAGCAAGTTTAATTAACTTATCATGGCAAAAGCTAGTCTATACATATGAAGTCATGATAATTGTAGCAAATGAGCACAAGTCATGGAAAGGTGTAAAACACTGTAAGCATATCATAACAGGATAATAATCAAGGCTCAAATGTAGGTATATTACAATGCAGAATGTAATGCAGAAAATCCCCCCCTCAACATGTGATGCAACTTTTAGTTCAAGTTGAGTTATGTCAATATTAAGCTCTAGAAGCTCCCAAATAAACTCCCCCCTAAACCAAAGCAATAAAATCGAGAAGCTGGCAAAGAAATCAAGGAGGGCAGTCCTTAAAGCATAGACAAGATATAGAGACAACTATGGCTCAGACTGACTCTCATCTACCCCATATGACTCCAGGACTATCAACTGGACATCTAACAGATTAAGGAGCAAACACGTACCCTGTCTACCCGAGAGTGGCCCAACCCTCGTTAGAACCTATAAGCAGTGGGTAAGCTCGACCTAGTAAGAAGAGAACCAGTTAATAAGCAGCATCCTAAAATCACAAGATAAGAGTAAGAAGTCTAAGTACCTCGGCAAGAGAACCACTCTAACCTATGCTAGAAGGACTAAACCCGATGCACCTGTATGCATGCAAGCAGAAAGGAGTAAGAGCATAATTAATAATGTAAAGCAGTAAAGCACAAGCTCCCCTTACAATAGTCCATAAGGACAAACCACCCAAGCTCTCCCGTCAGAGTCGAAACCGAGAGCTATCCAAAGGCTTGGTAAAGATATCGCTTAGCGGTGGTCACTCTCCTGGCGGAGCACGATATCACCCTTCTCTATATGGTCTCTAAGGAAGTGAAAGTGAATATCGATATGCTTGGTCCGAGAATCTTTGCCGGGTTCTTAGCAATGTTAATCGCCTTGAAGTGTTATCACAAATGAGTGGAACACTGTCGATAACTAACCCAAAGTCCCGTAGGGTCGAGACCATCAAAGTACCTAGGCTGCGACAATGGCGGCGACAGCGTACTCGACCTCTGCGGTGGGTGTGCAACAGGACTGCTTCCTAGAGGACCAGGAAGCGAGAGAAGTGCCAATGAATTGGCGGTGCCAAGTGCTCTTCCTATCTATCCTGACCAAAGAAAGTGCGCATCCGAATAGGCTCTCAAGGAAAGACAAGAATAGGAAGAGTACCAGATACCATAGTCAATGGTAGCTCGAAGGTACCGAAGATGCGCTTCACCTTTGGCGGTGAGATCTGTGAGGAGAAGCTCGAACCGGGCACAAAGACACACAGAGAAGTGTATGTCTGGTCTCGAGGCAGTGAGGTACAAGAGGGAGCCAATCATGCCGCGGTACTCCTTCGATCAATGACTCGCCATCCTCATACGGGTCAAGAGAAGGCAGAGAAGCCATCTGAGTTGACACAGCTTACCATCACTCATATCAGGCGTCTCGGGAGGTCTCGAGTGTACTTGCCTTGATGCAAGAAGGTACCCCCGAGTGCGCTTAATTTGGAAGCCAAGGAAGAAGGTCAACTCACCCCATCATGCTCATCTCAAACTCGGTGCTCATGACATCCGAGAACTGTGAAACTAGAACATGAGAAGAGCAGCCAAAGATAATGTCATCGACATAAATTTGGACGAGCAGAAATTCAGAGCCATGCTTACGAATAAACAAGGTCTTATCCACTTTACCCATCTCAAAACCATGACTCAACAAATAGGACTTAAGCCTCTCATACCAAGCTCTAGGGGCTTGCTTAAGTCCATACAAGGCTTTGGAAAGCTTGTAGACATGGTTTGGGTATTTGGGGTTCTCGAAACCTGGAGGCTGTCTCACATAAACTTCTTCCTCAATAAACCCATTGAGGAAGGCGCTCTTGACATCCATCTGGTAAAGCTTGAAACCCTTAGAAGCTGCAAAGGCAAGTAGGATTCTAATGGCCTCAAGTCTAGCTACAGGGGCAAAGGTCTCCTCAAAGTCGAGACCCTCAACCTGAGAGAAGCCCTGAGCTACCAGTTTAGCCTTGTTTCGAATGACTAACCCCTCCTCATTCTGCTTGTTCTTGAACACCCACTTGGTCCCAATGACATTGTGACCTCGAGGGGGCTCAACAAGCGACCAGACCTTGTTTCTCTCGAAATTCTCTAACTCCTCATGCATGGCATTGACCCAAGACTCGTCAGAAAGAGCATGAAAATCATCATTGGGCTCAAAGGTGGCAACGAAGGCAGAATAGAGATAGAAAAGTGATGTACCAGATTTCGAACGAGTGAATCGCTCAAAGAGATCTCCAATAATCGCTTTCGAAGGATGGTCTTTTTGAATGTGTCTAGGAGGTCCAGGATGAGATGAAGAAGTGGCCTCTACCTCGTGAGACGAAGTAGGAGCAGAGCCACTAGCTCGGAGGAAGCGAAGGCATGGGCTGATCGCCTTGAGGTGCGGTGGAAGACGGCACCTCAAGGGGTGGATGAAGGATTGGATCGGGTAAACAATCCTCATCTCCATCCTCCTCATCATCCACAAAGATGGTCTCGGGCTGCTCTAAAGAACCTGAGATATCGGGCCTAGTCCCTGACGGGCCTCGTCAAGGTCACCTCACGTGTCTCTACCATTTGCTAGACTCGCAGTTCGGACCCTATAAGCCCGCCGAAGAAGTCGAGTAGCCTAGAAAGATTCCATCACAAGAGCATTGACTCGAACTTATCTAGGTTTCGACTTCAAGATAAAGCACTTGCATCCAAAACACGAAAATGAGATACACTGGGCTTCCGATATCTCAACTCATAAGAAGTGCGATGCAAGTGTGCCCTGAGAAAAACTCGATTTGAGACATGGCACGCGGTGGCTATAGCCTCAGCCCAGAACTTCCGCGGTGTAGAGTATTCATCGAGCATCGTCCCCGCCATCTCGACCAAGGTACGATTCTTCCTCTCACGACGCCATTCTCGCTGTGGGACGTGCGAGAAGAGAGGCGGTGCTCTACACCGTCTCACCACAAAACCTCTCAAGTAGGAATTCTTGAACTCTGTGCCATTGTCACTGCGGATCGCTCGTAAGGCACCTAGAAGCTCAACAGAAAGCCCACCGAAAAGACCTCGGAAATATGTAAGCGTCTCATCCTTGAGGCCAAGAAAACACCCAAGAATACCTCGAGAAGTCATCGACCACGACAAGAACATACCACTTCCCTCCTGCCGATCGCACTCATTTGGTCCAACCGTATCCATATGGGCGGTTGTCCGGTGCATCGGTCATAGTGCTGTGTGTGGGAGGATGAGAAGCGGCAACCATCTTGCCGTGCCGGCATGGAGCACAAACTAGATCTTTGACCATCTTGAGTTTCAGCAAACCACGAATGAGATCATGGCCGCTAACTCGGGTCAAATGGTCAAAGCCAATATGGCCAAGTCTCCTATGCCATAAAGTCAAGTCACGGGACTCTGAAGCAACCAAACACCGGAGAGGATCACCAGAAGACTCAGAAAAATCAGCATGAAAGATCCTCCCAAAATGAGAAATCCCGCAAACCAGACTACCCAAAGAATCAAGAATTTTGCAATTGTTTTTCTTAAAGCTCACCTCAAAACCGTCATCGAAGTCGAGAAAGCGGAAAGCAAATTATCTTTGACTTACTACCCTATGCTCTCCGTCGCTCAAAGAAGGAAGGTGCGTGAGCAGACACAGGCATTCGGGTCCGACCGCCACGGGAGAGCGAGTCGAGCATCGGCAACACGCCGATCTCGTCGCGGGTAGCCATCTCGATGGGAAAACGAGATCTACCCTCGGGACGGTGAAGTCACGACCGGGAGCAAAGACGAGGACCAAAACCAGAAGACTCAGAAAAACCAAGTCCTCGATGCTGTCCAAAACCATCAGAAGCAACTGAGGCAAATCTAGACCTCATGTTGGTCTTAGGTGCACTCAAGGTCTGGGGCTGACCCTGAATACGCCTAAGAGCTGCAACACGGTCTCTACGCGTAATCTTGGCGTGCCTGAAGCATCGATCGATCAAATGCCCATCCTTCTGACAGAAGGTACAATGATACCGCCATCGAGAGGCGGTAGCATGATGAGGCTTCGCCTTCTAAGAGGCCGAAGCTGCAGGTGAGATCACCTTACTGTCATAAATCCTTTGGACAAAGCCTGCTGACTTGAATTTGACCTTCTCAGTCCTGGGCTTAGTCTTGATCACACCTGGTGTTATGGATCTGAGCACGGCAGGTGGATGCTTCCTTCTGTCCTCAAGAAAATCGTATCCTAGACCCTGATTAAATCTGCAAATTTTAGATTAGTCTAGAATAAGATTGAGCTTCTTCTTGCCTCCTACAAATTTCTCGAGAGTGTTCATAAGATACTGACACTCCCGAAAGAGAGAAGTGCAAGAAGAGCAAGGGGAAGAAGGAACAGCAGAGGGTAAGAGAGCGGAAGAAGAACCAATAGCGAGGAACGAATGGCTTGTGCACGCACACCGACTCGAAGGGACGATCCCCACGCTAGCCAATTGGTTCACGTCGCTAGGCGCCTCTACCAAACCCTCATGCTTCTTCCCGGACACACATTACAAGCGATGGTTGCTTCTCTAGTAGGTCCTTAGTTAGCTTCACACATTTTTCATCTAGCAATCAAGTCAGATTTTAGTTTGTTACAATGATTACAAGGTGAACTAGCAGGGTCCTTAGAAGCAAACTGAGCTATTTTCTTATTGTAGTCAATCATTTCTTGAAACTGTTTTGAGACAGATTCAAGTTCAGCAGTAAGCTTAGGACAATTCACACATGAAGCAATAGGCTCAAGAAGAAAAGCTTGTAATTCGCAATTTTATGATCTCGCCTGCTTTAGGTTCATCTTCAAATTGTTATAACTTTCACAAGTCTCGGGCAGATCGAGAAGCAATGTATAAAGACTTCTAAAAGCATTATCCTTATCCTCACATGAGGTGCAAGAAATAGTCTCAACAGTAGAAGATGAAACAGGAATTACCCTACTCATCTCAAGCTCAGCAAGAAGACTAATGTTCTCCACCTTAATCAAATCAAGCTCAGAAGACAGACTAGCATGAGAGGTCCTTAATTTCTCCATATCACCCAACGAGCACAAAGACATGTATCACAATCATCACTAGAAGGAGCAGATGTAAGAGCAATAATCTCTAGTGACAATCTATCTACTTACTTCTCTAACTCAGTACACCTAGCCCTAACTCTAGCATGAAATTCACCTAGCTTAAGAAAAGCATGATTGAGCTGGTCATAGGTGGGGCATACCTCGTCCGAGTCGAGAGCTACTCATTGTCGCTCGGTTCGCCCTCGAGGCCATGAAGCACATCTTGGGAGAAGTCCTCGCCATCCTTGGGATCTTGCTCGTCCTTCCCATCATCGTCGCTCCACCCCTCCACCTCGCTGAGATTGAGATCGTTGAAGGCGGTGAGGACGCGATGGAATAGCTTCTTGGCCTTCCCAAAGTTGCGGAACTTCTTCTTCCCTTGTGCATGGAATGGAGGCTTCTTGTTGCGGTTCTTGTCGGTGTAGTCGTTCTTGCTCGAACCGCCGAAGTCAGCTTTGCCCTTCTCTAGTTTGGGGCAGTTTGCCCGAATGTGGTTGGGGCCACCACACTCGAAGCAGATGACTGGTCCGCCTCTCTTTCTGTCCCTCCTCCTCTTGTAAGCATGGGAAAACTTCCGAGCTAGGAGGGCCAGCTGTTCATCCTCTAGCTGTTCTAACTGATCATCTGTTACATCACAGAGAGCAGCTAGAGAGATCCCACAGAGTGAATCGGCAGAAAAACCAAAAGCCGAACTGGGATCGGTGACTAGAGCCATCGACTGTGACTTCGACTTACGAGAGATAATGTTGATCTCGTGCGTCTTGAGGCACGAGTACAGCGATCAGCGTCAAAGTCGAGAGGTCGGTGGTGTCTTGATGGTAGTCACCTTCATCTCCCGGACACGAAGGTCGAGTCGACAAGTATTTGACGAGCGTTGTCCGAGTCGGAGTATGTGAGACCGACGGCTCGGAGATTGCTCAAAATCTTGTGGAAACGTGCAAAGCACTCATCAAAGGACTCGCCAGCAAGCATTTCAAACTTGTTGTAATCTCGCTTGAACTGGTCCTGTCTCACTGTCTTAATCTGGGTAGTGCCCTCATGGTATGCATCGAGGGTCTCCCAGATATCGAAAGCGGACGAAAGATGAGAGATGCGGTCAAACTCACTACGACTTAGGCCCTGAATAATGATGTTCCTTGCCTTAGCATTTGCCTCAACATCAGCCATGTTCCCGGCATTGATGTTCTCATCGGCAGGAACAACAAACCGGACCTTGACCTTGCGCCAGATGGCATACCCCTGGGCCTGGATGTATGTCTCCATTCGGCTCTTCTAGAAGGGTGTCGGACCCGGATTTTTCAATCCGAAATCCTCGTGATTATTGCACTAATCCACGGATCGATGGTTAGTGCTACAATACATTCTTGAATCATACATACATCGATACATCAAATATTACAATCCAAAGTTGGAAATAAGCCACGTCGGGCAATAGTTTACAAAAGGGCCCTGAGGCCAAATGTTATCATTCATCAAAGTCTCACAGCGGAGCAAAAGTAAGCCAACGCCACAGGCAAGCGACTGGGGGAGTATGTGTGCAGTGTATATCATCTAGACTTAGATCATATACGTGCACACACAGCCTAGAGTCTAACTTGTCTGAGCCCAAAAGAAACGTAAGCAGCGCCCTAATTATCATCGTTGTTTCCTTCCTCCTTGACCGGGACCTCTTCATAATCGTAGTGACCCTGCGTTCTCGCCTCTGCTTTGATATTGCGAGTGTGAGCACACTAACCACCGTGCTCGACAAGTTACCACACGTAATCGATGAATTTACATGCTAGGCTAGATCAAGGGAAGGCTGGGGTTTGTTTATTTGCCAAAAATTGCATGTGAATTATCATAATAAAAATCCCTAAGGTCTAGCAGCTTTTAGTAAAAGTAGAGTGAAATACAACCTTTGTAACAACGATACAGATACCATCCACCATTACATGGCATCTGCATCTTATTGTATCTTTCAGTGTTATAGCCACTTAACTTACCACTGGGACAAAACCAGTGCCAATTCCAAACTAGGCGAGTCCATCGCCTCTATTCTCCCATTCCTTCACAAACAATTTTGAAAGCAGAACTATATCTAGTTAAGTATCCCATGTCCGCCCATGACCGTGGGCACGGCTATTCGAATAGTTTTGACTCTGCAGAGTGTGTACACTTTCACCACAAGCGATAATCCACCTATTACCCCACCTGATTCCTTGGTCAGGTGGTCAAACAGATTATCACATGACTTTTCAGAGTATCTAGTTCCACTAGTCATCTCACCCTATGGGCTGCTCCCACTTGCGGTGGGTCCCATACGTTGCACGGGATGTTCACCACGGCTACTAGCATTATGCGGGCTCCTCTCCCCCCAATGCTAGTACGACTGGTGAACGTCACCCTCCACTCGGTGTCCCTTTAGGCCTCCTCTGCCCTTGCATATCCACGTCTATCCCCTACCGGTGAGATGAGTCGGGGAGTTTCGATACCGCTACTTAGCCAAGTTGTAATTTGAGACATGTGGTTGTCTTGTTTTACGGGCTAACATGACAAGATTCATCCTTAGAACTATCTCGGGTGGTTCTACCACATTCCATAATTTTTGTGCTCCCACCGCACCACATTCCAGCCCCCAAATCATCCACCCAGATACTAAGCAAGTTTGGAGGTTTTTGGGACATAAAATAACAGTTCCAAACTTTTATCAGTCATTCCCACCATGACTACCCAAATCAATTTTCATATTGCAAGTGAGAGTTTTTGGGACAGCCAAGTGTCCCCGTTTAACTAGCATGACTAAGCAATTCGCTACATTATACTCTAGTTGGGGAAATCTAATTTATACTAGTTTTACTATGGCGACAAGGTTCACATATATCAAGATGTCTCAACGGGTAATACTAGCAAGCATATTATTGGGTGTATAACTAAAGTCTATGAAATTTGAACATACTTTAGCACATAAAATAATAGCATGCACTTTGATAGTTTAAAGGAATGTACTTTGCATAAACAAGGGTTCAATATGATCAAGTGATAACTCGCCTTGGTCACAAAGTTCAGGGGGTTGAGAGCTGGGGTCTGCTGCTGCCTCTGCTTCTTCTTCTTGTGCCTCGTACGCTAATTTAATCGCGCGCGAAAATTTGCATGAAAAGAAAAGCAACAAATCAATCCAAATAACACCAGAAATTCAAATGAACTCTAAAATTTATGATTTTAGTTCCATTGGATAGATCTTGAATTTAGACAAATTTAGAAATTTGTCTCACTAAATTTGGAGTTAAAATGAAGAAGTTATGTATTTTTAAAGTTCTCAGTTTCAAATAAATTCCTAAAATAACTAAAATCTGACAGTGGGGTCCACACGGTTTATTTTATATTTTTCCCTCTCCTTCTCGTGCCATCGGGTGGGGCCCACTTTGGTCGCTGGCTCGGGTCTCACTGCACTCGTTGTGGTGGGGCCCATCCGTGAGCGTGCCCACGGACCGCTAGCTACCGACAAAGTGGGCCCACCGTCGGCGGAAAATAAAAGAAAGGGCTCGACCTCGGCGATGCGTGAGCGGGGCTCGAATGCTGTGCACGAGGGAGCCGTGGGGAAGGAAAGAATGGTGCTATAGCCAAGTGGGAGGAGGCTGCTCACCAAGAAGGGTAGGTAACCCTCTTGAGGTAAGCCTGAGGAGGCCGAGCAGAGGAGGCCGAGGCGGAGGGGCGACGGTGCCGACGGCGAGCGAGGGGGGAGGTGCCGGGTGCGTGAATGCAATCCCAAGACTTCGGTGAAGCCGGGAGGGTCGACGGGGCAGGGGCACGGCGGGCAGCCGGCAGCGGCAACAGCGGCGGCTTGGGTGGATCTTGACGGCGAGTTAGGGGGTTTGGCGCAATTTACGGGAGGAGAGGATGCTGGGGTGTGGGGAGTGCGAAGGAATGCTCGGAGGCTTTATAGCCGAGTGGGTGAGGTCGGCCGAGGGTCGCCGAGTGGTCGCGTCGGCGAGCGGAGCAGCGGCAGAAAGAAAGCGAGGGGCATGATGGCCTTGATGAGGACATCACTTCTTCGGATATACACAACACTCCTCCACTTGATATTCAAGGACCAATCACTAGAGCTCGCTACCGACAATTGAATTTACATGTGAGCTCGTTCCTAAGTACTTCTTTTTGTTCATTTGAGAATCGATTACTACCTAATGATTTAATTATGATTAGGAACCATGGAGAGGATCAAGAAGTACTTGGAGAAGGGCTACGAGGCGCACGAGTCCAGCAAGGGTGGTCGAATCATGTTGGATGTCCAACTCAAGCCCACTTCGAATCCAATTCGGAGTCAGGACCAGGTCGCACTAAAACGGACGCCCAGATCGCATCGGACTCCGTTTTGGACGTTCCACATATGTATGGAAAGCTGAGAAGATAAGCTTTCCAATGTCTCTGGTCTCATATCAAAATTCCTTCTGAGTCAACGGGAATCGTCGAAACAAGTGGACGTCCAGAATCTGTCAGGTGCTGTGACACCGTCTTTTGGGCCGCTCGGCTTTGTATCGTGTTGGAGTCCATTAAGGACGCGTCCAGGGTTTTGCACGCCTTACTCCTTTATATACAGCCGCCACCCCACCATTAGGGTTGGGTTTTGCTTAGATTAATTCTGTCTTTGAACAGTTTAGCCGTCATCGGTTTGTGAGACCCCAATTTTCGAAAGTGCTTCATCAATATATCGCAATTTGGTTGTGTTCTTCCTTGTTCTTGCTTGTGTTCTTCGATTCGCAGGCGAGGATTAGCCTTCTTGGCAAGGTCAACCGGCAGCGCACGGTTGATAACCCGAGGAGTGGTGCTGCGATTGCGGGTTCGGACGTGTTGTTCGAAGCCGGATCGATTTGTGTCGCGACTCCACCAAATCGAATTTATCCAACCTGTTGGAAGATCGGGACCCGTTCCCATCACCTTCGCGGCTCGAGGAGTGGCAGGGATTGGAGCAAGACGCGGGGAATAGGGCGGAGCGGCGCAAGCGAGAAAAGGGCGGCGGTGGCGGGCGAGAGGGAGGGTGGCGTGCTCGGACGGGGATTCGGACAGGCGGCGGACGGTCCAAGGGAGGATCCTCGTCCGAAGGGCTCCTGCAAGTGGCTGGGCTGCGGAGGAGGCGGAGCGGGCGCGGCCCGAGAGAGCGAGCGAGGAGGAGGCGGGGAAGATAAGCAGAGCGGGGCTGGGGTGGGGTGGCGGGGATTGGGGTTTATTGGGCGGCTACCGATCCCCGATCCCTTTTTATTTTTATTTCATTATTTCATTTATACACAAAGATACATATATATATATACATATTTATATATTTTTACTCCAAATTTTATGAGGGGTTTGACTGCACATATTTCTTTATTAAAACCCTTTTTGTTATTTTCCCTTTTCTCATATGCAAACATTTATATTTTCATCTATACTATTCCATTTTATTCCTCTCTCTCATTTCTTTTGTAAAGATTTAACCCCATATTTAATCCATTATTTAGGATCAACTAAATTCTTTTTGACACTGGATCATCTTTTCAGATTCCCCTCTTAATATTTTATGTTCTATTGTTTTATTTCTTTTGCCTATTGAAACTCTCAATTCTTTAATTAAGAAATGTTTTAAAAGAAATCAATTTCAAATCAAAATAACAGCAATTAATGCAAGAAAATTCTATAACCCAGAATTTAACTTTTCAGGATGTTACAAACCTACCCCCCTTAAAAGGAATCTCGACCCCGAGATTCAGTCTAACTAGCGAACAGCCTGGGTAGTCTCTCCTCGCTGGTCTTGGCGCTCCTGTGTGGCCTCCTTCTTGGAGTGATGACTCCATTGCACTCTGCAGGTGCGGATGGTTTGATTCCTGGTCTTCTTTTCCACGGTGTCCAAGATCTTAATTGGGCGCTCCTTGTAGGTCAGTCGCTCTCGAGCTCCACTTTGCCCATCGTGGTTTGATCCTGCACCAAGACATTTCTTGAGTTGGGACACATGGAAGACGTTGTGTACATCTCGCTGTGTTTGTAGGCAACTCCAGCTGGTAAGCCACTTCTCCTTTCTTAGCTATGATCGGAAATGGTCCAACATAGCGAGGGGCAAGTTTGCCTTTGACTTTAAATCGTCGGATTCCTCGTAGGGGTGACACCTTCAAGTAGACATGGTCTCCAATTTCAAAACTTAATGGCCTTCTCCTTTTATCCGCATAACTCTTACATCTAGGCTGGCACCATTAACCGATCTCTCGATCAGCGAACCTTCTTCCGCTTGCTTGAGTATCAGCCCAAATATGTACCCTTCCCTACCTCGACCAATATAAAGGGGTGCGGCACTTTCTTCCGCATAATGCTTCAAAAGGGGACATCAAGACCGGTTTGGTAGTCATGTTGTGGCGAACTCGCATACTGGCAGACACTTATCCCGATCCTTGAGAAATCCAGGCACAAGCCCAAGCATATCTTCCAATATCTCGATTTACTCTTCGGCCCGACCATCCGTCTGAGGGTGGTAGGCGGTCTTGAAATCCAGATGGGTACCAAGGGCTTCATGTAGGCTAGCCCAGAAATGCGAGGTAAATTGGGACCCTCGATCCGAGACTATCCGCTTTGGCACACCGTAAGCACACGATGCGGGACATATATAGTTCTCGCCAATTTGTCTCCCTTGTAAGTCGTCTTGACAGGGATAAAATGGGCAACCTTGGTCAGTCTATCCACCATGACCCAAATGGAGTCGTATCCCGACCTTGTTCGGGGGAACCCTGTGATAAAATCCATCCCTACTTCTTCCCACTTCCATTGCGGTATCTTCAGGGGTTGTAGCAGTCCTGCCGGCCTTTGGTGCTCAGCCTTCACTCTTTGACAGACATCGCAGTAGGCGACATGCTCGGCAATGTCCCTCTTCATACCTGGCCACCAGTAATATTGCTTCATATCTTGGTACATTTTGGTACTCCCAGGATGAAGGGAATATGCGAAGCTATGGGCTTCCCGGAGCATTAGATTCTTAAGGTCCTTTTGGGGAGGTACGAAAATACGGTTTCCGTACTTTAGAACTCCTTGAGGATCCATAGTCATTTTAGGGGCCTTCCCCTCTTCCATTAATTTCTTCCACCTCAAAACAGTTGGGTCTTCTCTCTGTGCAGCCTCTATCATTTCTTCAATGCTTGTTTGATCTTCCCAGGTGGTTAGGGCTCCTTTTTCTACGATCCCCAGATTCAGGGCTGCCAGCTCTTTGTAGAGTTCGGGCTGGTGTTCCTGAACCATAAGGTTGTTGCAGTAGGTCTTCCGACTCAGAGCATCTGCTACCACATTGGCCTTCCCCGGTGGTAATGGACACTGTGTCGTAATCCTTGATCAACTCTAACCATCTCCTTTGCCTCAAGTTAAGGTGTGACCGGTGAAGAAATACTTAGGCTCTTGTGATGCGTGTATATATCACGTTGGTTGCCAATCGATAATGCCTCCAAAGTTTTAAGGCATGAACCATCGACGCTAATTCCAGATCATGGGTGGGATAGTTAACCTCATGAGGGCGAAGTTGCCGGGATGCATATGCTACGACCTTGCCTCCTTGCATCAGTACGCACCCCAGTCCTTGATGGGACGCATCATAGTATATTTCAAAATCTTTGCGTACATCAGGTAGGACTAGCAGGGTGGTAGTCAACCTTTCTTGAGCTCTGAAAGCTTCCTTCGCACTGTGGTCCATTCAAACTTACATTCCTTCTTGAGTAGTCGAGTCAATGGCCTGCTACTCTAGAAAATCCTCTATGAATCTTACGTAGTATCCCGCCAATCCTAGAAAACTTCGCACTTCAAGAATCGGAGGAGGGTTGCTTCCACTCATCATGCGGCAATCTTGGCGGGATCAATCGATACTCCTTCCGCGGATACTATATGCCCTAGGAAGCGATGTCATAGCCGTAATTCACACTTGCCGCATTTAGCATATAACCGATGTTCTCTTAGCTTTCTAGCACTAGGCGTAGATGCTTTGCATGCTCTTCGCCGCCTTGGAGTAGATGAGGATGTCATCAATGAACACCACCACTAACTTGTCCAAATATTCCATGAATACTTTGTTCATGAGGTTCATAAAGTATGTGGGGCATTTGTCGACCAAAAGACATGATGTAAACTCGCATACAGTCCATACCTAGTGGTAAAAGCTGTCTTGGGTATATCTTCACCGATTTTGGTGGTGGTAACCCGATCTCAGATCTATTTTAGAGAAGATGGTGGCTCCACCAAGTTGGTCAAATAGATCGTCGATCCCGGAAGGGGTATTTATTCTTGATGGTTACTTCATTTAAGGTCAGTAATCCACGCACATCCCGGGTCAGGCAGTCCTTCTTCTTTACAAATAGTCTTGGAGATCCCCAAGGTGAGGAACGGGTCTAATGAATCCTTTTCCTGCAGCTCATGGAGTTGGGTCTTTAGCTCTTCTAGCTCTTCCACCGTCATCCTATAGGGTCTCTTGGAAATGGGAGCAGCACCTGGCTTCAAATTAATAACGAACTCTAGATCTCTGTCTGGGGGCATGCCGGGTAGGTCTTCGTGAAACACTTCCTGATAATCTTGGACCACCATCATTCCCTCTAAGGGTACATCTTCACAATAATATATTGCACGGCCCCAGCGGTATGGTCGGTCCACTTTCACATCTATGGTCATTCCAAGGCATTTAGTCGACTTTCTCGCTCGAGGCACTGACCTATAACTCCTTTATATCTGGCTAACCAGTCCATTCCTAGTATAATATCCAGAGTTTGGGAGCTTAGTACTATCAGATCCGCTGGGAAGTCGCACCTTTCCATGACTATTGTTACCCCAGGGCACACTAAGGTAGCTGTTATCATACCAGCTGGTGACTTAAGTACTACTGGCCTCTTTAGAGGATAGGTAGGTAACCCTAGTTTGTCCGCATACCCCTTGGATATAAATGAATGTGAAGCTCCAGAATCAAATAGAGTTTGTCTTTGGTATGGACTTGACAGAGAACGTACTCCATTAGGACCTCGCCGCTTCCTCGGCTTTTCCGCTGCGTGACATGGTTGACCCCGCCACGGTTGGGCATTGGGGCATTTCTCGGCTTGAGATGTCGAGGTCCCTTCTTGGGCCGAGGCTTGACCGCGCGAGTGGGTATTCTGTTTGTGTGGGCATTTATTGGCGAAGTGCCCCTTTTCACCGCAGCTGAAGCACTTATAGCTTGTGGTCTGACTCGAGCTCACATTTTGGCGTCCTTGCATTGAACTGCCACTGGGATTAGGCGATGAGGCTGAGGGTTTGAACTGGTTTGGCCTTGAGAAGTTAGAGTTGTTGAAGAACCTTTGGACAAACCTTCCTTGTGGGCATTGCATCGCCATCTTGCGCTTCGGTTGGCCTCCAAGTTCTTCTTCTCGCTTTCGGGATCGCCTTGTTCACGAGCTTGATGAAAACTGGGAAATCTTGGACGATTAGTCGCACCCTTAGCTCTTCATTCATACCCTCAAAGAATCATCTATTTTCTCCTCCTCTTCGCTACGTCCCCGGGCGTGGAAGTGCAAGCTGTGTGAACTTGGTAAGATACTCATTAACTGACATGTTCCCCTGTTTGAGGGTACGAAACTCGTTCCTCTTCATCCGCATCACCCCTGTTGGAATGAAGTTGGACTTGAATGCCGTCTTAAATTCTGTCCATGGTATGACTTCCATGTCGCTGTCGGTGGAGGTCTCTTCTTGTCCCCGGCGGCAAGGTAGTTTTCCCACCAATTTGCCGCTGCTCCTTGAAGCTGATGGGCTGCGAATATCACTTTGTCTTCTTCCGCGCACTTGGCCAGGCGCAGTTTCCTTTCAGTATCCCGAAGCCAATCCTCGGCTTCGAGAGGTTCGTCGGCAGAAGAGAAGGTGAGAGGTCGGGTTCTCGAAAATCGGCCGTGTCACCCCGGATCGGCCGGGCGACCTTCTTGTCCATTAACAATGGCTTGCAGCAGTTGGGTTTGCTGCGCCATGACCTGAGCCATCGTGGGATTTATCGGTGGGGGCGGGAGATCGGCTCCTTGGTCTTGCACCGGTCCACGCCTTGCTCGGCGAGACCTGTGGGTGGAGTCAACCTCACTTTGGTTGTGGGTGGCATGAGTGCGGCCCTAGTTACCCTCTGGTGGCCATCTGCAGATTATATTTATACATACTATTGGCTTAGCACTAATGCTAGGCAAAGCAAAAGAAGACTGCCAATTTAGCAAATAAAAGCCACAAGATAAACGACAAAAGCAACACAAGGCCGGTTTCATAGGATAAAACACCACATAGCCGCCTTCTATTTGGACTTACAATTACAACATAATTAATTTAAAGTTCAACGGAATAGATGCTACGATACGAAGGTCTTGGACAACATACTACGATACACCCCTTAGTACTTGCGCCCATCATGCAAGTACCGCACCATCCGATCTACTCCTCCATGTTTCCGCTACTGGCCGGAGGGACCGTAAGTCGGCGATCGAGAACGGGACCGGCTGCCATCGAACTCGGAGGGGTCGGTCTCGAACGGTGTCGCTGCTGCCGCTGGCGTGACCCTCCCTAGCGAAGAGCCGATCTGGGGCTGGAGGTCGCACGCTCTGCGGCGGTCGAGCGGGTGCGAGTCCTCCAGATCTGTGGTGGCGGTGCGGCGGTCTTGGTGGGGCCACGAGGCTGGAACTCTCCGGGCCGCGCTTGGGCGGCCGCCTCCGCCTTGGCAATGCCAAGGCGCCGCCCGACCGGGCGAGCTTCTCATGAGGGTCGCCACCTCGGTGTGTGTGGCGACGAGGTGAACCTTGAGGCGGTGATCTCCTCCAGAGCGGCGGTGTGGGCCGATCCCATGGCCTCGTCAGTCAACTTTGATGCGTAAGCATCGGGTTGTTCTCGTTCACCGGCATGTATGTCTCATTGTATCGTGCATTCTCCTGGCGCGATGGGTAGTAGCAGAAGGGGGTGCTGTTGGTGATATGCCCTAGAGGCAACATGGAGATGTTGAATATATCACATACTATGTTTATGATACATTGCTTTGTTCCTTGAAATAGACATTATCATTATTGATCAATGAGTATGTGACTTATTCATGAGACTCTTAATGCCAAAATGTTGCTATTTCTAAATGATCCCCGATTATATTTCATATGAGGAACAAATATGATTCAAAGATCAACATATGTATTGATTGATGATCATGTCTCATGGATCATGGTATGGAGATACCAAATCAATAATATGGACATGTGTTAGTGAACATATGTTGGATAGACCGCCATGAGACACCGCAGAGATTCCAAGTGTCATCGTTGGTCTCAAGTAGTGTTTATGTGGAATCCTTAGACTTGAGATCATCATGGTTCCCGACATGCGTAGTAGCTACTTTGGGACTACTAAACACTACTCCGTGAATCGGGTAGTCATAAAAGTAGTCTTTGGGTTTGCCATGAAACATGTAGTGGGATGTGAATGATCAAGATAGAATTTGCCCCTCCTTATGGGAGAGATATCTGGGCCCCTCGATGTAATGGATTATGAAAGTGCATGGCCATGCCAAGGTGATTGAGGAGTCAATCACGAGTTTATAATCCATCACGGAATCGAGAGAGTGATTGAGCTATTAAGAGGATGACATAGGTCTCGCCTTGAGCTTAATCTATATCGTGAGGCAAAGGGATTAGTACATGAGAACATTACAGTTCAAATTGATATGATCTTTACGTATACTTTGGGGTTAATATGTCTTGCTAGAGGCCGCTATTAATGTGGTGACCGGAAGGTGTTTCGGTCGCGACCAAGTATACGTGAACCTCTGTGGTCGCACACTTAACGGGTTGGAACACTAATTCGAATGTGATTGGGATATGGGCTCAATTCGGATAGAGATCCGGATAGACTCCTATTGGGCCTCGGTCCACGAGGCCCAAGTGAGGAGGTCTATATATGGAGGCGAGGGTGAGGAACGCACCGATAATCCCGAGCTAATCCGTAGCCGCCACCTCGAGCCAAACCCTAGCCGCTGAAAGTCTTTGGTACACTCGCGATCGGCGCCCACCCAGGCGTGTGGATACCGGTGGAGGCGCGCTCGTTGCGGCGTTGATCGGCATCAACAACCCTGATTGGATCCGCTCGTGGTGTGGTTGATCGCGTGGAGGAGATGATCGGTTCGGGACGATCGACTACTTCCACTACTACTTCGACGCGTGGTTGGATCGGCTTCTCCAACTCTTCTTCATTGCTGCTTGCGGCGTCTAGTGGTAACGATCCATGATCCTCCTTAAGCATGATGTTCTTGTGTGCGGTAGAAAAATTTTGTTTTCGCTCGTAGCCTACTCGATCCATTAGTGGTATCGAGCCATCTTGCTTAGTTTGCGATGCGGATCGGCGCATATGTTGATATGCGGTTGTAATAGATTGGATCTATTACGGACTAGATCAATCGGTCATAAGGGGTTGGAATATGTATGAGTTGATAGCATCATGTGGCCAAAAGATTAGTTCGTGCTCCTTCTTTGATGTACGTGCGACTTGCCCCTACCTATTGGTAACACCATCGGGGCTAGCTCACAACAATCGAGAGATTGAGACAACGGATCGAGGTCTTGTGTTGCGGTCTCCTCAAGCATACCGATCGCGATGATTGATGTGATTGATCTAATGAAAATTGAGACATTTTGAATGGCTCGGATTTGGGTTGATTTGATCGGCCGATGAGATTTTCATAGCGATTTCATAGATGCGATCTATGTAATTCCGCTTGCGCACACGCATAGATTGTTATAGAAACACATTCATGTCGGGCGGTAGAATATGTTCTACGCTAACTTGTTTTTGCGGGGAATGATGTGAATGGTATGGCATAGATGCATATGTGATGCATGTGTGTTTTGGCGGCCTGTGTGTCGTATTAATCACAGCCGGGTTGAGGTCGTTCTTTAATTGTATAACGACTGCGTGTCGACTTGTGATGCTTGAGCTCCTCATGTAATTCATTTGCTACCTATTAGTTGTAATAGTTTAGTTCTTTGCTATGGAGGCTTCAAGCATGATGACAAAGAGGACAAGAAGTGTGGCGAAGAATATCACCGTGGAACCATGGCGATGGCGACCACTACGATACAAAATGCCATACCATTCACAAAGATAATGTGATTATATGCATGTGATGTTTATTTCTTGTCATACTATTCTTTCATGCCATACCAACTAAGGGTTAGTTTTTCATGATAGAATAGCTTCTCTCAAGAAAAAAATTAAGAATTTATTTTGATGCCCTTCCAATTGCTGCGCCTATAAGAATCATGATCATTGTTTGGTAGGTGCGCCAAAGCGAGTACCATCAACTATCTTGATCTAATAGGGTGGATGTCGGACATCCACATGCATAGTATTGGTTTACTTGACAAGGCTATCAAATTAGATTTGGGCCTTGGGGCATGGTGTTGGGAGCCGGGCGTTGGATGCCACCCAACAAACAAGAGTCACATAAGATGTGATTAGCATGTGTTGCTTACCACGTCACTAGGTTTCTAGCGGTGATGCCAAAGCTCACTAGAACTTAGATGAACATGGATCTTGACCACTATATGTCGTTAGAGGAAAGCGATTACAAAACATATAGTGGGAGTATCTTTGTTAAATTGTTTAATGGAAGATCAAACATGAACATAGTGCTAAACTTTGCATATTCTTTGTTGTAGATCATGTCAACTAATGCCGCATCCAGCTTCTTTTAATTTGCGATCTATTCTTGAGAAAGAAAAACTCAATGGAACGAATTTTTGGATTGGTATCGCAACCGAGAATTGTTCTCAAGCAAGAGCGCAAGGAGCATGTCCTTGAGTCTCCTTATCACGATGACTTGCCCGATAATGCTACGTGGCTGCACGGAAAGCTTATGAGAAGCAAACGAATGATTACCTTGATGTGAGTGTCTCATGCTTGCCACAATGTCCTCTCGAGCTTCGAAGCAATATGAGAACACAGATGCCTACAATATCATTGTGGGGTTGCGTGGTATGTTTGAGAACCAAGCAAGGGTCGAGAGGTTCAACACTTCAAAGTCCTTGTTTGCGTGCGAGCTTGCGAAGGAATCCGTCGACCCTCATGTGATTAAGATGATTGGCTACATTGAGAGTGCGGAAAAGCTTGGTTTTCCCTTAGCCAAGAGTTGGCTATCGATGTGATTCTTGATCGCTCCCTCGAGCTTTGAGCCATTCATTCGAACTATCACATGAACAACATGGACAAGACCTTACGAGTTGCATGGGATGCTAAAATCACCGAGGAAAGCATTAAGAAAAGCAGCCATCATGTGATGATGATGCGAGAAGGCAAGGCAAGCCCTATGTAAAGAAAGGCGTGGTCAAAGAAAGTTAGCTCGATGAGATCGCGAGCGGTTCTAAGGCCAAGCAAGTCAAGAAGGGCCCTCGCTCTCGATGCGATTGCTACTCTTCGAAGCAATCGGGACATTGGAAAAGGAAGCGCCCAAAGTACTTGGAGGATCTTGAGAAAAAGAAGGAAATACGACTTCCGCTCCGGTATAAATGTTATAGAAATCAATCTTGCTACTTCATCTATCGATTCTTGGGTATTTGATACGGATCGGTTGCTCACATTTGCAAATCGTTGCGAGGGCTAAGAAGAAGTAGAAGTTTGAGGAGGAGCGAAGTGGATCTTGGCGTTGGCAATGGAGCAAAAGTTCGCTGCGGTGGTCGTTGGCACCATGCCATTGTCTTTACCTTCGAGGATTAGTTTTGGAATTGAATAATTGTTATTGTGTTCCATCTCTTTCCAAGAACATTATTTCGCTTCATGTTTACAAGCGAAGGTTATGACTTTAGATCGTGAACAATGGTTGTTCTCTTTATTTCAAAGATATGTTCTATTGTCATACTCCATTGATGAATGGGTTATATGTTCTTACTCTTGAAGAGTCATCGGTCTATAACATTAATACAAAGAGGCAACGATCAAATGATTTGAATCCCACTTTTATTTGGCATCGCCGCTAGGTCACATAAATGAGAAACGCATGGAGAAGCTCCATAGAGATGGTATTCGCACTCATTTGATTTTGAATCATTTGAGACATGCGAATCTTGTTTACTTGGCAAGATGACAAAAGCACCTTTCACCGGTCAAGGTGAGCAGGCAAGTGACTTATTGGCACTCGACATTCGATGTATGTGGACCAATGAGCTCAACGACCGAGGTGGTTTCGATGCTTCATAACTTTTATCGATGACTTTAGTAGATATGGATATATCTACCGATGAAAGATAAGTCTGAATCCTTTGAAAAGTTCAAAGAATTCCAAAATGAAGTGCAAAATCATTTAGGCAAGACAATCAAGTTTCTACGATCTGATCGTGGAGGCGAGTATTTGAGCCATGAGTTTGGTAATCATCTGAAGGATTGTGGAATTGTTCCACAATTGACTCGCTTGGAACACCTCAATGGAATGGGTATCTCGAACGAGAAATCGCACCTTATTAGATATGGTGCGCTCCATGATGAGCCACAGTGATCTTCCGTTGTCTTTTGAAGTGCGCTCTTGAAGCAACCGCTTTCACACTAAGCGAGTTCCATCAAAATCGGTAGAAAAGACACCATATGAGATGTGGACAGGACAACGTCCTAGCTTGTCTTTTCCACTAATGGATCGCGAGTAGGCTACGAGAGCGAAAACAAAATTTTTCTACGCGCACACAAGAACATCATGCTTAAGGAGGATCATGGATCGTTACCACTAGGCAGCAGCAAGCAGTGAAGAAGAGTTGGAGAAGCCGATCCAACCACGCTGCGTCAGTAGTAGTGGAAGTAGTCGATCGTCCCGAACCGATCGTCTCCTCCACGCGATCAACCACACCGGCGCGATCCAATCATGGGTTGTTGATGCCGATCAACGCAAGCAGCGGCGCCTCCACGGTATCCACACGTCCGGGGTGGAACGCCGATCGCGAGTGTACCGGCTTTCGCGGCGGCTAGGGTTTGGCTCACGGAGGTGGCGGCTACGGATTAGCTCGGGATTATCGGTGCGTTCCCTCGGCCCGCCTCCATATATAGACCTCCTCACTTGGGCCTCGTGGACCGAGGCCCAATAGGAGTCTATCCGGATCTCTATCCGAATTGAGCCCATATCCGAATCACATTCGAATTAGTGTTCCAACTTGTTAAGTGTGCGACCACAGCAGGTTCACGTATACTTGGTCGCGACCGAAACACCTTTTCGGTCACCACAGTAATAGCGGCCTCTAGCAAGACATATTAACCCCAAAGTATACGTAAAGATCATATCGGTGAACTCGTAATGTTCTCATGTACTAATCCTTTGCCTCACGATATAGATTAAGCTCAAGGCGAGACTGTGTCATCCTCTTAATAGCTCAATCACTCTCTCGATTCCGTGATGGATTATAAACTCGTGATTGACTCCTCAATCACCTTGGCATGGCCATGCACTTTCATAATCCATTACATCGAGGGGCCGAGATATCTCTCCCATAAGGAGGGCAAATTCTATCTTGATCATTCATCCCACTACATGTTTCATGGCAAACCCAATGACTACTTTTATGACTACCCGATTCACGGAGTAGTGTTTAGTAGTCCCAAAGTAGCTACTACGCATCTTTGGGAACCATGATGATCTCAAGTCTAAGGATTCCACATAAACACTACTTGAGACCAGCGATGACACTTGGAATCTCTGCAGTGTCTCATGGCGGGTCTATCCAACATATGTTCACTAACACATGTCCATATTATTGATTTGGTATCTCCATACCATGATCCATGAGACATGATCATCAATCAATACATATCTTGATCTTTGAATCATATTTGTTCCTCATATGAAATATAATCGTGGATCATTTAGAAATAGCAACATTTTGGCATTAAGAGTCTCATGAATAAGTCACATACTCATTGATCAATAATGATAATGTCTATTTCAAGGAACAAAGCAATGTATCATAAACATAGTATGTGATATATTCAACATCTCCATGTTGCCTCTAGGGCATATCACCAACCTCTCACTTGCACTAGAGTCAACCATGTAGGTATCTAATACCCATTGCCCTAGTGTGAGCCTCATGCTTTGGTGGGGAGCGGCTTTGTCAACGGATCTGCAATGTTCAAATCCGTGTGTACTTTGCATATCTTAACATCGCTCTCTCCACAATCTCGCGGATGAGATGAAATCGCCGAGAATGTGCTTGGACTTACAGTGCGATCTAGGCTCCTTGGCTTGCAATGGCTCCCTTGTTGTCACAATGAGGTCCATTGGGTGGAGGCACTAGCCATCACACCAAGCTCGAAACAAATTTCTTGATCCAAGCGACCTCTTTAGCGACTTGAAGCCGCTATGTACTCGGCTACATTGTAGAATCAAGAATGTCTCTGCTTGAACTCTTCCGACTACCGCACCGCCATTCGGCAGAACACAAATCCCGATTGCGATCTAAAATCATCTTTGTCGGTTTGGAAGCTAGCATCGGTGTAACCATTTACAACGAGCTCTTCCTCACCCCCATAGACGAGGAACACATCTTTAGTTCTTCTCAAGTACTTCAAGATGTTCTTACATAATCGATGACTTTCACGGATCATTGGTATCTACTCGTAGCACTTAAAGCATCTGAGACATCCGGACGTGTACAAAGCATGGCATACATAATGGATCCAATAGTGAAGCATATGGAATCGCATTCATTTTATCCGCTCATCGGTGTACTAGGACACCGATTCTTGCTAAGATTTATACCATGTGACATAGGTAGGAAGCCTTTCTTGGAATCACGCATGTTGAACATTTTCAACACCTTGTCAATGTATGCGTATCTTGGCTTAATCCAATCGACCTTTTGATCTATCTCTATAGATCTTGATGCCCAGAATATATCGCCTCTCCTAAGTCTTTCATAGAGAAACTACTTTTCAATGAAGACTTACAGATTCGACATAGGAATGTCATTTCCGATCAATAATATGTCATCCACATATAAGACCAGAAACACGAGTGCGCTCCACTAGCCTTTTTGTAAACACAAGGCTCTTCTTCGTTCTTGATGAAACCAAACCCTTTGATTACTTCATCAAAAGCAGATGTTCCAACTCCGAGATGCCTGCTTTAATCCATAAATGGATCTTTGCGCTTGCATATCTTTCTAGGCGATTGCGGATCGACAAAACACGTGGGCGTGTCATGTACACATCCTCACTCGATTTCCATTAAGGAAAGCTTTTGACATCCATTGCCATATTTCATAGTCGAAATAAGCGCAATTGCTAGAATGATCCGAATAGACTTTAGCATTGCGACGGCGAAAAAGTTTCATCATAATCAACACCTTGAATTTGTTTGAAACCTTTGGCCACCAATCGCGCTTTATAGATGTGAACATTTCCATCTA
This sequence comes from Bonia amplexicaulis, assembly GCA_036346245.1. Lineage (NCBI taxonomy): Eukaryota > Viridiplantae > Streptophyta > Magnoliopsida > Poales > Poaceae > Bonia > Bonia amplexicaulis. Next base: position 100,798 of record JAYGGG010000335.1, read on the forward strand.
TGTCTATCTTTTTCTTGAAAACCCATTTGCACTCAATGGTTTAACACCATCGGTGGATCAACCAAGTTCCAAACTTGATTCTTGTGCATGGATTCAATTTGGATCTCATGGCTTCAAGCCATTCTCGTAGTCTGGTCCCACCATCGCTTCTTCATAGGTCTTAGGTTCATCGTTGTCTAACAACAATATATCCGTTGTTGAGTAGTCAAGAACATGTACCTCTCGGTACACGACGTGACCTCTCGACCTACGTGGTGCGGTGTGTCCACAACGGGTTCTTCAATAGTTTGTTCATCTGTTGTGGTTACAGTAGGAGCTGAAACGTTTTCGGTGTTTCTCGAATTTCTTCAAGTTGCACCATGCTCCCACTATCCCTTCTTGAGAGAAACTCTTTCTCTAAGAAGACACCATCTTGGGCGACAAACACTTTGCCTTCTTCTTGATTATAGAAGTAATATCCTTTTGTTTCCTTAGGATACCCGATAAAGAAGCATTTATCGATTGGGGACCGAGCTTATCAGTTGTAAACGTTTTACATAAGTCTCACATCCCCAAATGGAATCCCGTCGACCCTCATGTGATTAAGATGATTGGCTACATTGAGAGTCTGGAAAAGCTTGGTTTTCCCTTAGCCAAGAGTTGGCTCTCGATGTGATTCTTGATCGCTCCCTCGAGCTTTGAGCCATTCATTCTGAACTATCACATGAACAACATGGACAAGACCTTGGCTGAGTTGCATGGGATGCTAAAATCAACCGAGGAAAGCATTAAGAAAAGCAGCCATCATGTGATGATGATGCAGAAAGGCAAGGGCAAGCCCTATGTAAAGAAAGGCGTGGTCAAAAGAAAGTTAGCTCCCGATGAGATCGCGAGCGGTTCTAAGGCCAAGCAAGTCAAGAAGGGCCTGCTCTCGATGCGATTGCTACTCGTAAGCAATCGGGACATTGGAAAAGGCGCCCAAAGTACTTGGAGGATCTTGAGAAAAGAAGGAAATACGACTTCGCTCGGTATAAATGTTATAGAAATCAATCTTGCTACTTCATCTATCGATTCTTGGGTATTTGATACGGATCGGTTGCTCACATTTGCAAATCGTTGCGGGGCTAAGAAGAAGTAGAAGTTTGAGGAGGAGCGAAGTGGATCTTCGCGTTGGCAATGGAGCAAAAGTTGTTGCGGTGGTACATTGGCACCATGCCATTGTCTTTACCTTCGAGGATTAGTTTTGGAATTGAATAATTGTTATTGTGTTCCATCTCTTTCCAAGAACATTATTTCGCTTCATGTTTACAAGCGAAGGTTATGACTTTAGATCCGTGAACAATGGTTGTTCTCTTTATTTCAAAGATATGTTCTATTGTCATACTCCATTGATGAATGGGTTATATGTTCTTACTCTTGAAGAGTCATCGGTCTATAACATTAATACAAAGAGGCAACGATCAAATGATTTGAATCCCACTTTTATTTGGCTTGCCGCTAGGTCACATAAATGAGAAAGCATGGAGAAGCTCCATAGAGATGGTATTCGCACTCATTTGATTTTGAATCATTTGAGACATGCGAATCTTGTTTACTTGGCAAGATGACAAAAGCACCTTTCACCGGTCAAGGTGAGCGGCAAGTGACTTATTGGCACTCGTACATTCGATGTATGTGGACCAATGAGCTCAACGATGAGGTGGTTTTCAAGTGCTTCATAACTTTTATCGATGACTTTAGTAGATATGGATATATCTACGATGAAACATAAGTCGAATCCTTTGAAAAGTTCAAAGAATTCCAAAAT
>JAYGGG010000256.1:0-102543 GCA_036346245.1 Bonia amplexicaulis
ACCCGTGATTTGGTAGTATGATAAATTCTGATTTATGTTCTGTGTTTCTTCAGGCTTCTCAATTCTTACGGATAGTCACATTCTATTCCACACAACTTCCAGGACCTAACTATCATTGCCGTGAGGTAAGGTGGCTTGTTAGGGCTGTAACTTCTGTTCATAATGGCATTTTTTAAAGTTTGTTACTCTGCATTATGTTTGTCTTTTATTCTTTGTGTTTTCATGTTTTTCCTATATAATACTATGTAAGATGCAAATCAAATAACGTCTACCAAATGAAGTATTGTTAATATGCTTCTTAAAGAACTTTGGTAGCAATAAATCGTGATGCTAATTGATATCATACCAGATAAGTACGTTTTTTTTATCATCTCTTATAGAGAACCTCAATGCTAGAAAATCTGAAGCTTTCTTCTGCTCTTGCTATATTTTCTAGACTTTAGATCTCTTGAATTTTGGTCGTGTTTAAGAAGTTGACTACTTTTTCACTTTCAACTGGGTGATGTTCTGCTGCTGGTAAAACCTTGAAGTTTGTTATCATATAGATAGAGTCGAATTCACTATCAACTTAGACAAAGCATGTGTTAATGTGTATAAGGCGGGGCGTCACCCATTGGCCATGTAGATTAGCAATGCATATTAGCATATGGAAAATTCTGGTTTTATGGAAGGTTATAACAGCCTTGAGCATCTTGGCAACTTCACTTGAGGTACCTCGGACTAGCGTATACACCTATTCAAGGTTGTTACTGGCGTCACCTAGTCGTCGCCAAGGCGGCGACTAAGCGTCGATCGCCCGAGCCCGACGCCAAGGCCCGCCGCCCAACTTATCGAGTTAGGAGCTCGGCCGAGGTCTCACACACGGCCAGCAGCGCGGCGCTCATGGCTACGAGTCCGTCGCTCCTCCATCCAAAAGCCACCGCCGGCCGGATCTGCCGCACCGCCTCTTCCCAAGCCGCAGCGGTCGGATGAGGCAGTAGCATCCTCCATCCTCTTCCCGAGGCGGGAGGAGGCGGGCGAGGAGGGCGGGAGGGAAAGGCGAGGAGGCCGGGCGGGGAGGAGGCGGGAGGCGGCGAGAGGAGGGCCAAGGGGGAGGAGGAGGCGGGAGGGATGCGATGGAGGCGGGGGGGGGGAGGAGGCGGGAGGAGGCGGCAGGAAGGCATCAGGCGGGGAGGCGTCGGGAGAGGAGGAGAAGAGGAGGCAGAGAGCCGAGAGGAATCCAGGCGGAATCGGGCGCTTCGGCTAGGGTTAAGAAGTGTATTTTTGCGATGAAGTCCTCAGAATTCCTGAAAATTACAAACAGATCCCTCTTTTAATGGAGTTCTTTTAATTTAGACCTCCTGAGACATGATTATTTGGATAATTTGTGTTATTATGTTGCATGGTTATTTAATTTTTAGTTATATAAGGTATTATTTATCGTCTAACTACTATCGTCTAATTGTCGCCATGGCGGGCGTCTAGTCGACTAGGCGTCCAGGCGCTTCGGCCTCGCCGCGACTTGCCGGAGCGCTGTGACAACCTTGCACCTATTCATGAGCACCCAAAAGAAATAGGAGATCTAAAGTACACTTTATTTCTTTGCCTGTGATATCTAAATAACCGCATACAAGTGCCATGTTTCCTACGCAAAGTACATGCATTTCCTCTTTCTTGTAGTTCTTTTCCTGAACAGGATGGTGCTACTACATATAAGTTTAGCTTTGATCATTGTAACAGAAACTTGTTTACCTTGCAGTGGACATTTCATCCTTTCATCCTTCAAACCAAGCGCTTCTACACTGTTCTTATTTGTCGCAGGGTGCTCGCCTTCTTATGTGTAAGTGTCTCCACTCCCAATTTTTCTTAATTTTGTTGTAAGTAATATGCTGATATCTTTCGTTTGTGCTGTACAACTTTATTAGGAATAGCGTAGTGCTGAACTTCTTCTAGGAACTTGGAAAAGAAAAGGGTTACATCATTGAGACCTTGTTTACATTCGTCTTCCTCTCCTTTGTGTTAATAAATTTCTTTATTAGTATTCCGTTTGATTTATCCTGTTCTTTCTAATTGTTATTGGACTTATTTTCTTTACATTTTCATTTGTATATGCTTGGAAACCAAATGATAACACAATGTGAAATCGAGTTGTTTTTAGAAAAGCTTGTATGTGATTGTTGTTTAGTTTAGGGTAGATAAAGAGAACCTACCTCTATACAAGATGATACCTGAGTCATCTGCTGGCCATGTTGGCTTCCTTTTTTACATGTAAATATACTCTGTTGAGAAGAATGAGAAAATTTTGAATTGAGGTTTCAGGAAAGTGTAGTTTGAAGAAAAACTGGTGTACATCTGTTAGCAGTTTTGTCGAAAGATAATTAGTAGTTTACCACACTATTTCAATTGGAAAAAAGCTGCAGATTGACAATTGGAAAAAAGCTGCAGATTGACAGTTCAGCATACATGTAAACATGTACAGATTGACAATTTCACATTGACAAGGTAAACTATGAACAAAAGCAATTAATGCATTTTCCAAGTTACAGCCTCAGCAAAGCACACAACTCACCCAATGAGATTTATAACAAAAGAAGCTTAAACTGGCCCAACATTTCACACACGCACTCCTAATTGACAAAACAGAAAGAACTTTGCGACATTTGATTTGCATACTCTTTTTTGAGTTCCCAAACATAACTTGAATGAATGGAGTCCAGTCCCCTTAGATATGGCCAAAGGATATGGACTGAAAGAATTATGACTTCCTCATATAGCTCAGGAAGATCCCGATCAAAGCAATAATTATGACAATTACATAACTGAGACACGGCGATCCTCCAAGGCGCCTCCTCCCTCCTCCTGCCCCCTGCCCCCTTTCTCGGCGCTGCCGCCACCTCCTGAGGCCGTTGCTCCGCCATCAGCCATGACCCCATCGCTAGTGCCCGCATCACATCCTGCAGGCAATCCAGGCCTCCGCCTCTAACTGCTTGTTTTGTTGTAAATTTGAATATGTAATATTTTGTGATTTTTCATTTCTAACTAGTAAGGTGCCGTGTGTTGCAACGAAGTACCAAATAAAAGTGACACATACTATCAAACATGATCTTAAACTGAATAATAAACATCAATTTTATCTTACGTCATCATGTATCAAGCAAAGCATACATGTTCATACTCGTAAATAAATCAACTATCATATTAGTGGAGTATGATAGAACAAGCATCATATAAAACAGTATGTACAAAAATGATAGTAAACAATATTTTTCTGTAGCATATTTAATACATAAATAACTGTCAAACCGTCTTAAAGAACAACAAACCAATTGATAAATAGGACATCATGTAATAAACATAAACATTAATGGGACTTTTAAAATGAAACTGATGTGCCATCTTTCTAGAAGACTTATCTTCATCTCTAGCTTGTCAAGCAAAGAGAAAGCAAGCACACTCTACAAAATAAAAAACAAATAGTTAAACATTATAAATCCATTGTATATTACATATAAAAGATACGAAAAGATTTACTGAATTACTTACGTTATTTAATGTCCTAACATTCTGGCAAGTGTATCGTTTCTTATGTCAACGACATTCATGATAAAGTTCCTTACATTCAAATTGTGCAGCACTACTTGGCGCAGTTCTGTTTGAAGGGAGCATTATTTAAATTATGAAAGATATGCATACTTGTATACATTATTTACTTGGTTTTGTACCTTCAAGTTCTTGTATCCTATCATCTTGTGGTCCAAATATGAAATTTGTACAATCCATTGTCATTAAGCAACCTTTTTAATAATATATCAATTTGATGGGGAACAGAAATAACATGTAAGATGATAAAATATTCGTATTAGCTGCACATATACCATATCGACTATTCTTCTTCAGCATTGTCACAGCTAAAATATGGTTCTGTTCGCTCGCAAGTCTCCATCGTGTTAGATACCGTACAATAAGTCCATCTCAACACGCACAAATAATAAGTTGTAACTGATGTACATAAAAAACGGAGTCAATCAACAATATGCAATATAAATTATTTGCTTTCAAGAAAATAAAAACATTCTATGTAAGTTGCCTGTCATCTATGAGGCATAATTCCTTCATTGGTATATGATGTGGGAAGCTGTTGATGTGCCGTATTGGGCCGATATATACAACCAAACCAACCACATCTTACCAAAGTTGCATTAATTATAAGGATTGTTCAAAGCAACAACACAAAAGTATATTAAAACAAGCAACAACACAAAAGTATATCAAATGAGAGACAGCATATGTGAAAACGTGGAGATCTTACCAGCAATTGACTTATTTGCCTTTGAAGATGTTTATTTAAAGTCAAACAAGTCAATTGTTGGTAAGATCTCCATGTTCACATATGTTGCCTCTCATTTGATATATTTTTGTGATGTTGCTTTTTTTAATATACTTTTGTGTTGTTTCTTTGAACAATTCTTATAATTGATGCAACTTTGGTAAGATGTGGTTGGTTTGATTGTATATGTCAGCCCAATACGTCACATCAACAGCTTCCCACGTCGTATACTAATGAGAGAATTGTGCCTCATAGATGACAGTCAAGTTGCATAGAATGTTTTTATTTTCTTGAAAGCAAATAATTTATATTGCATATTGTTGATTGACTCCGTTTTTTATGTACATTAGTTACAACTTATTATTTGTGCATGTTGGGATGAACTTATTGTACGGTATCTAACACGATGGAGACTTGCGAGCGAACAGAACCATATTTTAGCTGTGACAATGTCAAGAAGAATAGTCGATATGTGCGTGTGCGCTAATTTAATATTTCATCATCTTACATCTTATTTCTGTTCCTTATCAAATTGATATATTATTGAAAAAGTTGCTTAGTGACAATGGGTTGTACAAATTTCATATATAGACCACAAGATGATAGGATATAAGAGCTTGAAGGTAAAAAAAACCAAGTAAATAATGTATGCATATATTTCATAATTTAAATAATGTTTCCTTCAAACAGAGCTGCGCTAAGTAGTGCTGCACGATTTGAATGTAAGGAACTTTATTATGAATGCCATTGACATAAGGAATAATACTTGCCAGAATGTTTGGACATTAAATAACGTAAGCAATTCACTAAATCTTTTCATATCTTTTATATGTAATATACAATGGATTTATAATGTTTAACTATTTGTTTTTTATTTTGTAGAGTGTGCTTGTTTTCTCTTTGCTTGAAAAGCTAGAGATGAAGATAAGTCTTCCAGAAGGATGACGTTATCAGTTTCATTTTAAAATTCCTATTAATGTTATTCTCCAAGACAGTTTGACAGTTTTTTATGTATTACATATGCTACGAAAAAATATTGTTTACTACCATTTTTGTACATATTGTTGTACGTGGTGCTTATTCTATCATGCTTCACTAATATGATGCTTGATTTATTTATAAGTATGAATATGTATGCTTTGCTTGATACATGATGATGTAAGATAAAATTGATGTTTATTATTCAGTTTGAGATCATGTTTGATAGTACGTATCACTTTTATTTGGTACTCCGTTGTAACGCACGGGCACCTTATTAGTATTTATTAAAGATGATGGCTCCTATTCCCTGAAACTGGACAGTTTTATTCTCCATGTCTGCAAAGAAAAATTGTTTTATCTTCATATTCTCTATTTTCCTACCCACTCGCCAAGTCTTCATTGAAATATAATCATTGTTGTGGTCTGTGCCATATTCTTGTCCCCATTGATTTTGACATTTCCAAGTTCACCATAAATTTGCTTGAATGGAGCTCTGTTGATAAGCTTATGTTGGTTTCTTAAACCCTTATTCACCCTGCTGATACCTGATGAAATTATTTCAGGGAATGGTCTACTTCATTTTGTTAGTGGCTGTTCTGGTCAACCTAATTGCCTTTTCTGTAACAAGGCATCATATATATATTTATACGTGGGACTTGGCTCTGTTCTCTTGATAGCAATCTATGTAGGTTACTTGCGAAGAAGAATCAGGAAGCAGCTCAATATCCGTGTAAGTATTTCTTGACATTACCGTTTTCAAATAAAGTATTCAAACAGGTTGATAGTGTGCTAGAGCCTGGTAGTAGGGCTTAACGCAGTTGATTATGGCGCTTGTCTTCTCTTGCAAAAAAAAAAAAAAAATTGGTGGACCTCTCCTGTGTGTTGTCAAAAAGAAGAATTGGTGGATTGTCCTGCGAGGAAATTATCCCTACTGCAATTCTCTGCCTGTTTGCTGTATCCAGTCTGAAGATTGGCAGCATCCATATGTGTATGATGGGTGCAATTGGCCTCTATCTGCATTTATTTAGGTTCAAGGCCGGTATCTACATTTATGACATGATGCTCAAGGCTTATGTCTGAATCCAAGTTTAAATTTCTCTTGATGTAACATAGAGTTCTCCACTGGTGGTGTTCCTTCTCTGACTGATGCTGTTTCCTGTAAAATTGGCCCACCATTGCTCTTGGTTAACATCATTTTCCTTCTCTTTTCTTTAAGATAGATAATTAGCTATATCAAGTACAAGCACAAAAGATTAAAAATTACATATTTGCATTACATGCATAAAATACTTAGGGGATCATATTTCTATGCTGAGCTGTAACAAATACTTGTATAATTGCGGAAGAACCAATCTGAGAACTGAGATATGATTCCCATTCGCAGTACACATGCTGGAAGTTTCAGAATACCCATGGCTTTGTCCGGATACGCAGCTGTATTAGTACAATCATTGAAAGAGGATTAAGCCTACTAAAGCTTGCAAAGCTGCAATAATACAAGGCTGCTGCCTCCTGGTTAATGCAGGATGTTTTTCCCTTCTTTTTCCCTTTTTCGTCCTCCATGTGGTCATGTGGGATGTCCTTTTGAGTTCATAATTCTCTGGGACGAGGATTGAAGAACATCTTATTATAGGGCTTTGCCCTAGGGTTCACCCTTTTCCAAACCATTAGCTGCTCGCACTTGAATGCGTATGCGTGTGCTTGTCTGCGTGTGTCCACGGATTGATATCTTTAGTTCTTGGAGGCACTTTGTTTGCTTTTCTGCGAATCATCAATCATCCTACCAACTTTCTCATGATCAGCCTAATTTTAGCCTCGCTTCTCCTTTCTTCGATAGCGATACAGTCGAATAATTATATCGTGGAAATGTACTTGGTAAAATTTGGGAAAACTGTACTTTAGAGAACAGCGCTCGTATGGAACACAAAAGTTTCACCGGAACATAGCAATTCACCAATTCCACCAGAATTCCTTCATACATGTAAGTTATTTTGCATCTAACCATGTAAGTTATTTTGCATCTAACCATCTGCAAATGCCTAGCTTAGTTGGTTAGATTTTTTTTTTACAACACACAGGACAGGTCTAACCTGACTAACCTGCAAAATTCTGAGCATGTGAAAATCGTGTTTAGAGCTAAGTAAATAAACAATCATGTGTAATCAAACCATGTTTGGCGTGTGTATGCGTTCCACGAGCCCAAACCTTGTTAGGTCAATCATGCTCAGGTATATTCCACTTTTAGTTAATTAATCCTAAGAGCTCTATAGATAGTTAATCACAATGGACGCTATACCAAAGCAGAAAAAAGGCCATCTTAGTTTAATCCTCTGAGGCCTACGGCTTTTGGGGTTTAACACGGCTCCAACTTCTGTTCCATTTCTTAGTAACGAAGCTATGGTAAGTAGCTATGCCTGTTTTTTCAGCTTCTAAGAGCTATTTTTAGGTTTTCTATAGTAACTAACTTTTAAACAAGTATCTTTTCAAGATAGAGTATACTAATTAATTGTAGTACATATTGTACCGACTTCATTTATATCGGTAAAAACCGCACGTGAGTTTCTGTTACTCTATAATCTCTTGCATAAACAGCCTAAAAACTAAGCCGCAACTAAAAGACATAAACTTCAGCCAAAAATAACAGCCATATAGACCTCCTTGGTATCACTAGCCCACAAAGCTTCTTTTCCACTATACAGACGGCGATGATCACTTTCCAAAAAATCATAGCTATCAACAGAGATTCAATCCTGTAGATTTTTAAAATTTCCTTCCTCCATGGGTATATGAACTCACATCTTTGCTTAATTTTTACTAGTCGTGTCGGTATAATGTACCAAAATGCCCTGCATTGTTATCTAATGAAGATCAAAATGCTATACATTTTTTTTAAGAAAACCAAAATGCTACTCCATATTGCTATACATTAGGATTTTTTTGAGACTATGCATATGTGTGAAATAATGAAGTTCAAGGAGCTCACGTGTTAGCAAGAATACACTGTCTGTCATAATCTACTGCTTAAGAAAAGAAATTTGTAAGTGCCGAGTGATGCGTTCTTCACCTCCTCCCACCTCTCTCTCACATCCTCTTCCACCCTAAAAAATCTCTAACAAAAAAACACTTTATAACAAAGGAATTAACTACTAAAATTTTTCGTCTCTCACCAATTCATTTTATATGGATCTCTATCATTTCTCATATATCTCTGCTTTTTAGTCCTCCCACGTCTCCTCTCACATCCCTTTTCCATCTTAAAAAACCTCTAACAAAAATCACTTCATAACAAACACATTAACCACTAAAATTTTTCGTCTCCCACAAATTTGTTTTATATGGGTCTCCGTCATCCCCAGATCTCTCTGCTTTTCAGTCACCGCAAACAAATAAGATTGCAACTTACATTGATATCGCTAAATCATCTTGTTTATCACTATCAAGTGAAGCCACCTCTGATGGGCCCCAACATGGCATCACCCCCAAGAATAACCAGGCAAGTGCAAAGTAAAGCAGTAATTCTGGGTAATGTTTGCCATTAGTTGAATGTTGATGTACTTACCATGCTATTGTGAGTTGATTATTTCTAGTTGCATGTTGAGAAATGATGAATAATGGTTATTGAAAACATGAAATGTTGATATGCTTAAATGAAGAATTTGCATTGCATGCATTCATATCATGAAAATAGATAGCTTTTGTGGTATCATTGGTCCACTTGTGTAGACGCTCCATGGGAGTGGAGACTAAGGTCCCCAAATAAAAATGACGGGCTACTAAGGTCCCCGTTTGAAAGAGGATGAGCTTGTGATCCCCGCATGGAAACAGGGCGGGCTTGGGTGAGTATCGATGGGTGCTCACTCCGCTACAGAGAAAAGGGTGCAAATGCATAGTGAATGGTCGACAAAAAATTAAGAGAGATTAAATGAAAAAGAGTGAGACTGTACTGGATTTTGATTGAAACATGTACCTGTTATTTACTGTTTTATTTTGTACTTACTGAGTCTTTGGACTCACCTTTGTTTTCTTGGTTTTTTTACGTGATCAGTGAAGACGTCATGTACGGGTGGAAGTAGCACATGAATAACTTCACGTATTAGTAGTACTTTACGCATTAGCTTTTATTAGTATGTTTAAATTCTACTGGTATGCAAGAGTTAGAGTTAAAATAGTATGACGTTTATCTAGTCGCTGCAATATAAATAGAACAGTGTTTGCTTAAAATTACTAGTTGTTGTTGAAAATGGTAAAAGTATGCAATGGTGGTAGCATTCCAGGCCTGGAGGAAGGGTGGGGTGTTATAGGATCAAGTACGCACCATGGAGCAAGAAGTGGCGCGAATCGACTCACGGACCTAGAGGTTGGCCTCCTCGGGAGCCCGGATGGCGATCTCCTCTCCTATCCTCTCCACCGTTGTGCATGTGGTTCGCCGCCCCTTTGATCGCCGCCCCCTCACCGCCGCCTCCTTGGAACCCTTCGTCGCAGGAGGCAGACAACTGAGAGATTGTGGGAGAAAGCAAAGGCGGGGATGAAGAGGAGGGTTTGGGGGGTTTAGGGCCGTGATGGCGGTGTAGAGACGGCGACCACGAGGAAGGCTCACCGGAGCAGGAGTAGGAGGGAGTGGTCATGCTGCCGTCGCGGCAAGAAGGGGTGCAAGAGTGAGGCGAGCACTAGGCATCGGTGGGAATGTGTGCGCTCGTGGATTTTGCACTATAACTGTAGAACAAATGATGCTCCTTGGTAAGACGTGTGTGGGGTGGTTTCGGCACGGATTATAGCTTGTGTTTTGTTGTACTAACTTTAAAAGAGATTGCCTTTTTGTGATAGTGTCTATAAATTGATTATAGTAGATATTATTATGACTTTATCCATATTAGTTAAAATCGTACATGAGTATCTCTCTCTTAATATTCTCTCTCACAAATAACCAGAATTTAAAAATTTAATTCAAAAGACATAAGTTACAATCCAAAAGAATCCACACATACGATCGCAACGCATGTGTGTTGATGGTTGCTGGGGAGATGGACTAAAACAAACGGATGTTGAAATTAGTACCAACCATTTGCGCATGTTTGATGAGTCAAGAATTCTGGTTTTGAAAATGCTATGAAAAGAAGTCTATTTTTGTCCCTACAATATTGGCTAGGTCAATTTCCACCCTTAAATTCGGTACTCTCTCTGACTATATTTATAAGATGTATTTTCTCTTAGTACATAGATCAATGAGACATTAAAAATGATTATATTACCTATAGTTATTATCTTTAAACACTATATTCAATGTATGTATATAGAGAATAGCAAATAAAATTGTGTATTTATTAAGTGTATAAAGAAAATACTACACTAATTTTGTATTAGAATATAAAATACATTCTATATTTATGAATAAAGTTATTCTAAAAATATACTTTATAAACTTGTTGGAGTATTGTTTAATTTACATCCCTTGGCAATTAAAACCCGAGCATTGAACTTATCAACAGCAGTTTTGCCACGTGGGATGCTGACACAAATAAAGTTTGCCCGTGTTTCAAGATACTAGCAACTCACGTGTTAAAATCATTCTCAAGATCACCGTTGATAGTTTAAGTGCTTCAAATTTGATAGTTAGGGATGTCAATTAAACGGTTATTGGAGTTGAGGGTGAAAATTAAATCAAGGCAATTGTCCGGAGACCAAAAGTTGAGTTTTTTGTATCGAGGTATTGCGCCCAACTTTTTACAATTTACAAATTACTACCCTTTCGTATTTTCGTGATAGAAAAGATCAGTGCCAGCATTAGGGGTGAAAACGGATCGGATTCGGACGGATATTGCTGTTACCATATCCTAACCCATATTTTTTCTTCGGATTCGGTACCAATCGGATTCGGTGCCGGATCGGTCGGGATTAACCCGAGCCGTTTGCACCCCTACTTGTTTGTAAGGAATGCATGCAGTACAACAAATAGAGTAGAAGGACGTACTGTCAAGAACTTGATGTTACTACTTAATAGTTGATGTGGAAGATTTTATTTTACCATTGCAAAAGAAAATGAAACGTCAAATAGTAGCACTAACCTGAAATCAAACTTGAAGACGTATCGGATTCGGGACGGATATTGCTGTTATCATATCCTAACCCATATTTTTTCTCCGGATTCGGTACCAATCGGATTCGGTACCAATCGGATTCGGTACCAATCGGATTCGGTACCGGATCGGTCGGGATTAATCCGACCCGTTTTCATCCCTAGCCAGCATCACATTTCCATTGGTGAGCTTGACAAATAGCTCTTATTTTAAGCGGATTTTTTTCCCTTCGGGATGATTCGAAACCCCCCTTACAAACAGGTTGATTCAAATATCCTTTCCGAGATAGGCCCTAATTCATGTCGGAACAACACGTGGACATGCTGGTTGCGGTTACAAAAGATTGATGTTCTGGGTTAAGTACAATCAAAATTTATAAACTTTAATTATTTATATCTTCCTAAATGTTTAGATTAAACACATAAAAATATAAATAGATTTTCCTCTAAAAGTATTTTCATAGTACTCTTTTTATTTATTTTTATAAGACACCCACGTATTACCTAAACTTTATAATATTTGACCAACAATTAGATCAAAAATATACTCCCTCTGTTGGCAAACAAAATATCATTTTGGACGTCAAGAAGGTCCTAAGAATATAACTTTGATCATTAATTTTATTAAAATATATTTATCAAATATAATAAAATTATAATATTATAAAAATACTTTTCAAGACAGATCTACCAAATGATTTTTATATATCCGAACTAAACATTTAAAAGATGTCTATAGCCAAAGTTGTTTGGAAACTTTAACCGTACATATCCCAAAAGACATGCTTTCGTGACTAAACGAAAATAGGCTAGTGACACAATAGTGGTACTATTAAATTTGTTTTTGAATTTAATTTCATGTGATTATGACTTCGTTGTTTTTAAGAATATATCATAAAAACTATTAATGATCAAAGTTCAATTTTAAAGACCGTACAAAGTCAAACGATGTCCTTAAAAATCAATGGAGTATATAATTTATTTAAGTTTTAAATATTTTAAAATAGAAATTAACTATCAAAGTCAAAATTGCATTTTGTAGACCTAACGGTGCCCAAAACAGAACATCACTCTTTCCTGACAGGCAGAATTAAATGGACAAAAACAAACAATCAATCACTTAAAAATTAATGCATGGTCAACCAGAACAGGGGTCACAAATGCCTAATAGACAGCTCCTTTAAGAGTTTAAAAGAAAAAGAGTCAAAAGGCTTTTTATGAATCTTATTGGCCCGTTGATATTGGTTTGTGCTTTGAAAAGCAGAAGCCAATACAAATATCATAGGTTCTATAAGTCACTACTATTCATCAGATACTACCTTTTGCTTTCACATATTGTAACACACTTTATATTGTATTATATCACAATTTTATAAATCGCATAGCGGTCCGAATGTTGTAGTGTCTTTTGTTGTACCGTCTTTCTTATATAATGCATTACTATTTACCAGCTACTATTGTTCATCAGCCACTACTATTCATTAGTCGCAGCCAAAAGTCATCAGTAAAAACCAATGAGTCTTTTCTTATTAGTTTATAAAAGCTGTTTTTCGGTTTTTCTTCAGTAAGTAGTTTTCAAACGGAGTGTCTTTTTAAGGTGTGATCTACAAGTTAATTGTATTACACACTGTGGTGACTTTATTTATATCAACTAAAATTATATGTGAGTTTCTGTTACTCTATACTCTCTCTTATAAATAGATCAAAAGTTAGCCGCAGCTAAAAATCATGGACCGAAGTAAAAAAGAACATGTATGAACAGGCTTCAGATTCTAGAGCACAGGCAGCGTACATTTACTTGGGTTTGGCAAGAGGTTTCTCTGCCTTTCCTTTCTTCCTAATCCTTTTTAAGAGACCTCCCTTGTCTACGAGAATCATTTGGCTTCCTGCAGCAAGCTTCTAGCATAGCCAACGTAGATCGAGATAGCCGGACTCCTTGCATCCGTGGCCGTCAAATTGGCGCTTGACAAGCTCTGGTCCTTTCTGCGAGCGAGCCTGACGTCTCTGCCGACGGTTTCCTCGTTCGCATTGGCGATGCAGAACGACCTGGAGGACCTGAGGAGGCTGGAGAGGACGAATGGGCTTCCCTGTCCCCTTTAGGGTGTTCCCCTCCCTGTTCCTTCCACATTGCATATTTTAATTGACTCTCCAGTGAATTAGTGAGATAGTTAATTAATATAGATGATTAATTAGACTGGTAATTAATTAGTATAAATTATTAATGTGAATAATTAGTATAGATCAATTGGAATAAATAGTAAGTATATATTATTATTATTAATTAATCTATACTCACTATTTATTCTATTGATCTATACTAATTATTCACACTAATATTTTATACTAATTAATTACTAGCCTAATTAATCACCTATATTAATTAATTATCTTACTAATTCACTAAAGAGTCAATTAAAACATGCCATGTGGAGGGAACAGGGAGGGGGACACCATAAAGGGACAGGGAAGCCCCATTCGGAGAGGACCATGTGCAGGATCCGCGCAACGCTTGAAGACGCGGAGGAGCACTGGAACATCCGCGAGGAATCCGCTAAGCTGCGGCTTGAGGAGCTCAAGGAGGTTGCGTACGACGCGGAGGACGTCGTCGACGAGTACGAGTATGAGGTGAAGCTGGAGGCTCTCGAGCGACCTGCAGGTGTCCAGAGCAGCAACAATAAACGCAAGCGTACATTTCCTTGGGCTTGGTAGGAAGATTCCACTACCTTTCCATTCACTCCGATTTCTTCCTTTATATCAAAAAACAAAAGAAAAAAATCCGCCTTCGCATCTTGGTAGCATCTGCGTTGTTTCACTGGACATGAGCAAGCGTAGGGCCTGTTTGGCATGAAATCGAACGGTTTTTAGTTTTTGATATAGTATCTAATTTTTAAATGGAATATTTTCTCAAAACGAGGTTTACAAATTAAATGTAGTACATGTTAAAAGCTCAACATCTGTACTATCTAAAATCGTAAGTGAGTATCGGTCTCTCCGTAATCTGTACCATAAACAGCCAAAATTAAAAAATTTTAACCAAAAAATCATAAATCGCAGTAAAAAAAACAGCCCGTACATTTCCTTGGGCTTGGCAGGAAGGTTCCTCTGCCTTTCCATTCACTCCCTTCCCTTCCTTCCTTTGTATGAAAAACCTTCGCATCTTGGCATCATCTGCAGTGTATTAGTGGATGAGCGAGCGTACATTTTCTTGGGCTTGGCAGAAAGGTTCCTCTGGCTTTCTATTCACTCCCTTTCCTTCCTTCCTTTGTATCAAAAACAAAAAGGAAAAATCCGCGTTCACATCTTGGCAGCATCTGCAGTGTTTCACTGGACGTGAGCGACTGTACAGGTTCTTCTGGCTTTGCTTTCACTTCCTTTTTCCTTCCTTTAAATCAAAAATAGGGCCGTGCCGTGAAATTTGAAGGCCCTGTACAAAGCTCTAAGTAAGGCCTAAACCAAAGTACCAAATATAGCCAAAATAATATATGTATTGCAGAGCAAATGCGATATATCAAGAATAGTACCTTTTGAACTCTTGGTTTGCATAATCTTTACTTGAATAACACCGTTCTCTTAGTGTTCTTTGAAATAAAATCTTCAATAATATGCTCATAATTAATCTTCTCCAGCAATCCACTCTCAAGTGCTATCGTAGCCAAACTATTAAATCTTTCTTGTGTCATTGTAGAACACAAGTATGACTTCAATAGCTTCAACTTAGAAAAGCTTCGCTCCGTTGATGCAACAGTCACAGGAATGGTCAATAAAATTCTATATGCAATAGCTGCATTGGGAAAACAATCATGCCGCTTTAGAAACTTAAGAATTTCAAGAGGACCCATATTTTCTTTTGGAATGAAATCTTGAAGAAACCTCAACTCTGTATATAGTTCATTGGCATCAATATCGATTTTCATCTCTTTTAAGGTCGCTTCAAGATTGTCACAAGAAGATTTCAAGCTCTTATTATCCAATGACCGCAATGAGTCGAGTAAATAAGAAACCAAAATTCTTTTGGTAATCCGATATTGCTCAAATCTCCTTGTAAGCGAGGAAATAGCTTGATCAACAATAGGTATAAAATAGTTGATTCTAAATGATTCCTCTGCAGACGTGTGACAACATTTGTGTCATCCGGGTTCTCATCAAATTGTCTCTTTCTTTTAATTTCTCGCTTTTACGAAATGTTGTGTTGATATCCACTCAAGTGCGATTCCTTTGGTCGCCTCAATGCTTCTAAGAAACCGGTTCTCTATACCCTTTGAAAAAGAAATTAGCCCTTGCACTTTCTCAATAGCAACATCAATAAGCATATCCTTTGCTTGTTTTTACATCATTATCAATATTAGATACCTGAAATTAAAAGAAAGAAAAAATAAGTTAAATTTTGAGGACAACCAGAGGAAATGTATCGTTATTAATATGTCAATGTCAAATACCTGAAGTAGAGCCTCTCGAATGTGAGCGCATTGAAATCGATAGCTTTAACACTTTCAACACGACTCTCCCATCGTGTGACATCGACTTGAGAGTCAATCCGTTATGTTATCTTCGAATCGCCATTTCTTAGTGGAATTAGCAAAGTTGTATAGATACGTTGAATGATTCCAAAGAAGTCTTTAGCTTTACCACAAGTCTTGGCCATATCACAAAGTGTTAAATTAAGGCTATGGCAACCACAAGCAGAATAGAAAGCTCTAGGATTTACATCCAAAAGTCTCTTTGCACCCCTTGATGTTTTCCTTTCATATTTGACCCATTATCATAACCTTGTCCTCTCACATCATCTATATCAAGATCAAGACACTTTAGTTCATTCTCTAGCACATCAAAAGTCCTTGTCCGGTCAGTATCATTTACATCTAAAAATCCTAGAAAGGATTCTTCTATGGAAATATTATCGAAGATGAATCCACATATCTTATAATTAAAGACATTTGTTCTTGGTGGCTTGCATCAGGGGTACAATCAAGTATGACAGATAAATACTTTGCTCTCTTTATTTTCCTTACAATTTCGGACTTAATAGCGAAGCAAGCAAGTGTATCAACTCATTCGAATCTTTGGATCAAGATAATGAAGTAGAGTTTCTTCACTTGTAATGTCTGACGAACATGCTCTTGGATAACTGGGTCAAATGCCGCCAACATCTCTATCAAACCTAAGAAATTCCATTGCTATCTTCATACGCTTTCTTTGTTAGTACCACGAAATGCTAGATTATGCTTGGCAAGAAATTTAACAATGCAAACAATTACGAATAAAACTTTTCTCCAATGGTCCTTTTCTTTCTCAAATAGTCATTGAGCGGTTTTGTCAATAGCTTGATCCTTTTGCAACCTACTACGCAACTCATACCAAGTGGTCATATTCAAAACATGCTCGCACTTGTCTCATGCTCTTTAAGCCTACTACCAAGATGTATCCAATCATTATACCCTCATTTGCCAATTGACCCTTTCTATGCCCTTTTGTAAATAATTTACAAGCTCAAGCAAAATACACTATCGAGTTCCTTAGAATAGACAAGCCAATCTCTATCGCAATGCTCTCCATTTGATAGAATTCTAGTATAGAATAGTGAGAAAACCTTCTAGAATATCTATCCTTGGGACCTTTCGAATTGATAAGTCTCTTGTAGGGCCCTTTTGTGCTAAAATGTCGATCTGTTTAGGATTAAGTGAATCCCAATATCTTGGATCAAATATATCGGTGAAAAGAATCACCAACATTCTCACCGTTATCACCATCATTATCGGTTTCAACATTTGTGTTATTAATAAGAACTTCGAACTTCAACATTATTTTACGTCACGTCGACCATCTCTAGGATCATTTTCAATATTACTATCAAGTGTAGGAGCTTGATCGGTGCTGATTAGGAAGACACTTGTGATTCTTTTATAATAAATCTATCCATTGCTCTTTCGACATTGAGTTAACTCCTCAATTCTTTGTTTCTTCTTACGTTTTTGGGAACCGGATTCATATTTTCTAAATCGATTTGCAGAAGACATGGCTTCAAAAGATGAAAAGAACACAATTAAACTTATACAAACAGTTCTAAACTTTCAATCTTTCATACAAAGGATTTAATTAGTACAATACAATTAGAATTGAAAAAACGAATACCGAGAGTACACGAAGGCCCCTAATGGGGTCCTCGGCAAACAACGTCACCGCCCACCGCCACCGGCCACCGGCGTCCTCACCGACACGACACCGCTGCGCGGTAACCGACAATGGTCACGCGCGTCTTGCACCACAAGAAGATAAAGACCAAAGACGGCGCCTTCGCGCCGCTTTGCTGAGCCTTGCCTTGATGCCTTCGACTTCGCCCGTTCGCCGCAAGGAGCGAGCCAGCGCCCAGTGAGGTACGGTAGGAATACCGAATACGATTATACGTACGAACGAACTCAACGAAGCCACGAAGGCAGCGCCGCAGCGGAAGCGGATTAGCGGAACAGAACTGAAGCGGCGCCACGCCACGCGAGTCGCTCGGTCGCGAGAATACGAAGCGAAGCGGAAGCGGCGCCACGTGAGATTGAGAAAATACGAAGCGGCAGCTGCGGCACCAGAGCCAGACGCCAGTACACCGTACACGCACCATGCAAAAATTTTGAGGCCCTCCAAATCTGGTGGCCTGCACGAGAACGGTGGCGCCCATGGGCCCGGGCCTGATCAAAAACCAAAAGAATAAAATCCGCCTTCGCATCTTGGCAGCATCTGTTGGACCTCGATGTGCGAAGTCCTGCAGGTGCAAAGTTCCTACTTTGCTTGTTATGCGAAATCTTTGACTTCGAAGCGAAGCCTCTGGTCTTTAACTTTGACTTCGAAGTCCTACTTTAAAGGAGTCAGAGTGCGCGAAGTCTCGGTCTTCGACGCGAAGCCTCTGAACTTTGACTTTGACTTTGAAGTCCTACTTCGAAGTAGTCGGAGCTTTCTTCTTGACGGAGTCTACACTCAATCTCACGAACAACTTAAGAACAGTATTGGCTCCTTGGACAGTATGGCACCTCTGGTTTTCTTGGCGCTTGGCGCTACCTTAACCTCTCACCTTTTCTATTTTATCTTGCTCCTTTAAATAGTGAACTTGCATGCAGAATCTAAAAAAAAAATTTAGTGAAGACCATTAAGACCTCCGCCATGCACACTATAACTCCTATGAGAAACGTTTGACTCTAGAACATGGCCAACTATGAAACCGAAAAATAAATGGTCCTAATGCAGAAAAATAAAAACTTAAGCACATGATTAAATGATCATGCTAACAATTCTCCCCCTAATCCTGCTGCCGTGTGACGACCTCGACGATGCCCGCATTCTTGCGAAGTTCATGAAAGCTGATGCGCCCGAGTGGTTTCGTCAGAAGGTCTGCAACGTGTTCATCTGAAGAAGTGAACTCCACCTCAATCTTCCCTCCCTCTATGCATTCTCTGATGAAATGATAGCGTGTATCGATATGTTTACTTTGATCGTGAAAAACTGGATTCTTGCACAGCGAGATCGCGGACTTGTTGTCCACCTTGAGCAGAAACTTCTTCACTTCTCTGCCTTGGACTTCAGCTAGCAGACGCGCTAACTAAATACCGAGGCATGCCGTAGTAGTGGCGGCGATATATTCAGCTTCACATGAGGAGAGAGCTACCACCTTCTGTTTTTGTGATTGCCATGCGATGGGGCTTGAACCGAGGAAGAACAGGACCCTGGAGGTGCTTTTCCGATCATCTATATCCCAGTCATGTCGCTGTCACAGAAACCCAACAAAGTGACAGCCATAATTCAACGTACCAGCAATGTAATGTAGAATGTGCTTGACAGCGACAAGGTGATCATCACGCGGTGTCTTCATGAAGTGGCTGACATAGCCGACGGTGAATGTAATGTCCGGGTGTGTGTGTGTACTAAGTATCGCAGGCTGCCCACGAGGCTGCAATACATAGTGACATCTACCGCCGGCCTGTCGCTGTTCTTGCTCAGCTTCAATCGCGCCTCTATGGGAACACAAGTTGAATTGCACTCCACCATGCCACCAATCTTCAAAATCTTCTGCGCGTATGCCGATTGGTTGATTGTGATGCCGTCTGCGCTTTGATGTACCTCAATGTCGAGGTAGTAGCTGAGTAACCCCAGGTCACTCATGCGAAATAGGGAGTCCATTCCCCCTTGAACTTTTGGAGCTCCTCTGTGCATGCTCCAGTGATGATGTGGTCGTCGACGTAGACGCCAACGATGAGACGCGCGTCGTCCTTTCCGCGTCTGTACACTACATGCTTCGTGGCCCTTCATTTGAAGCCAAGCTCGTGTAGGCTCGCGTCTAACTTCGCGTTCCAAGCTCGAGGGGCTTGACGGAGGCCGTAGAGCACCTTGTTCAGGCGCATCACCTTGTGTGGATGGTCGTTGTCAATGAAACCCGACGGCTGCGATACGAACACTTCTTCCTCTAGCTCTCCGTTTAGAAAAGTCGATTTTATGTCCATATGATGGACGGCCCACCCTCCGTGAGCAGCGACGGCGAGAAGCAGGTGTACCGACTCCATTCGGGCCACGGGGGCAAAGATTTCATCAAAGTCAATGCCATGGCGCTGAATGTAGCCTTTTGCAACCAACCATGCTTTGTGCTTGACGACGGCGCCGGTCTCATCTTTCTTTAGCTTGAAGATCCACTTCACGACAATAGGTCGTTTGCCGGCGGGGAGGTCGACGAGGCTCCATGTATTGTTCTTCTCGATCGAGCTTAGTTCCTCCTGCATAGCCTGGCGCCAGCGTTCATCTTGTTCTGCTTCAGCTAGGGTGCTTGGCTCCTCCGCGGCGATTAAATGAAGCTAGTCGGAGTCGAGATCCACCGGCTTCGAGGTGGCGAAGATGTTGGCCATGCTTCTGTAGCGCCGCGGTGCCCCGTGATCGTCGTTGACGTCGGGTTCAGCAGTTGGGGGCGATACAAACTCGATGGTGGGTTTCGAAGTGTGGGGCGAAGCAGGGTCGTTGGGAGCCGCCGTCTCCAAGTGTTCCGGTGTTGCTGCCTGGCCTCCCAGCGCCATGCTGGATGGCACTGAGGAGGAATCCACCTCGTAGTGGACGGTGAATGAATCGCCCGAGGAGGCCACAACAGACTCTCCCGAAGCCGCCCAATCCCACTTCGCCGCTTCATCGAACACGGCGTCGCGGGTGACACAAACACGCCGGGATGCCAGGTCGTAAGCGTGATATGCCTTGGCTCCCGATTCATAGCCAAGAAACACCATGGCCTTGCTTTGGTCATCGAGTTTCTTCAAATGCGGTCTCATGTCCTTGATGTAAACAACGCACCCGAACATCTTGAACTAATGCACGGTAGGTGTTCGACCGTGCTACACCTCGTACGGGGTCTTGTTGCGAACACTCTTTGTAGGTGAACGGTTCATGACAAAGACGGCGGTGGACACTACCTTGCCCCAGAACTTCTCCGGCATGTCCTTCGCCTTCATCATGCAGCGCGCCATGGCCACAACCATCTGGTTGCGGCGTTCGACCACGCTGTTTTGCTGAGAGGAGTACGACGCCGTGAGGTGCCGCTGGACACCCTCATTTGCTCAGTACAGGCCGAACTCCATGGAGGAGAATTCCCCTCTATGGTCCGTGCGAAGAACACGCAACTTGCGGCCGGTCTCGACCTCAACACCGGCCTTGAAGCTCTTGATGGTTCCAGGAGCATCACATTTCGTCGTCAACAGAAAGAGCCACATGTAGCGGGTTAGATCATCGATCAACAACAGGAAGTACCTCTTGCCGCCATGGGTTGCTAGCGTGATGGGCAAGCATATATCGCCGTGGATGAGATCGGGACACTCTAATGCACGATATGCTGCCGTGGCGGGGAACGGCGTTCGCTTTTGCTTGCCGATCAGGCAGCCGTCGCACACCCGATTTATGCGCTCAAGCTTCGGTAGGCCTTGCGCCATCCCACGCCAAGCGAGCATCCGAAGCGAGTCAAAGTTGAGGTGGCCGAAATGCACATGCATGTCTAGGCCTGCTCTATGCCCCTTGCCGCTAGGTGAACGGGCTGTGCAATGTCAACGTTGAGCACATAGAGACGTTCGGTTGCTCGAAGCGAACATGCACAGCTGAAGGCGTTGGGGTCGTCTGCGGTGTAAGGACGCCATTCTCAATCTCCGTCTTGCAGCGAGATTCGTCCAGCTGGCCGAGGCTGACGATGTTGCTGCGGAGGTGGGGGATGTAGTAGACACCGGTGAGCGCGCAGTGATTGCCGTTCTTGCGAGCAAATAACGCGATGCCGCACCCTCGATTTCAACTCGTGAGGCGTCACCGAACTTGATGGAGCCTCGCACGCTAGTGTCGAGTTCTGAGAATGTGTTTCGCACGCCCGTCATATGATTCGATGCGCTGGTGTCCAGTATCCATTCTGGATCGACTGGTTCTCCTTCATCGCGGAGAGTGACAAGGGTGCGCTCCTCGTTTAAAACGAGTCCGGCGCATGCAGGCTCCAAGTCGACAGCGAGGGAGAGATCGCAGAGTTGGCCAATTAACAATGTGGGCTCATCTTCACCCTCGGCCTGTTGTTGTTCGGCTTTGAGAAGATTCGCCTGGGCCAACTTCTCACGATCCCGCTTTGCCTTTTGGCACTCCTTGCCCCAGTGGCCTATTTTGCCGCAATAGCGGCATTTGTCCTTGGAGATGTCGCGTCCCGCAGCCTGGGATGGCCCAGACCATGGTTGCCCGCCTCCCCCGTCATGCCCGCGACTGCGTCGGCCGTGCTGGCGTGAGCGCGACGTGTTCCCACTGTTCGCAGCGGCGCGAGAGGCGGACTTGCCGGTCTCCTTGGTGTTGCACGATGACCATTCCTGTTCCGTGAGTAGAACCTAGTGTCCTTCCTCATCGTTTGACTCTCCACGGTCCTTGACAGCGTGGAGCCAGCCAGTGAGGTCCTCGATTGGCAGAGTGCTGAGGTCAACCAAGGTTTCAATTGACAATACGATTTGGCGATACCTGCAGGGGACAACACGCAGTAGCTTACGGACCACCTTCTCCTCTGACAACTCCTCCCCAATGAGGCGAAGGTCGCTGATGACACCTGGAGCCGGAGACTGAAGTCCTCCACTTGCTCGCCATTTTTGAATCGCATCGACTCAAATGTCTGGCGTAGCTTCTGCGCCTTGGATTCACGCACTCGATCCGCCCCAACCCTCATCGCCTTGAGGGTGTCCCAGGCTTCTTTGGTGTTGTCCTTCTCGGCGAGCGGCCGAAGCATTTCTGGTGGCACCGCGTGCAGGATCGTTGAAAGGGCCTGGCGATCTTCCTGGTACCGCACATCACCGGTGTCGACAGCGTCCCATAGGCCTTGAGCCTGCAAGTTGACTCGCATCAACACCGCCCAATCGGAGTAATTTGAGCGTGTGAGTGAGGGGTAGGAGATGGAGCCACCACCCTCCTTCACGACCTGCTTGACAACGAGTTCACGCTGGCCGCCATCGCGTCGATGCGGGCGGCGCGTCGGTGGGGATGGCGAGCGTCTATGGCCATGTCGTTGTGGTGTACGGGAGTGTCCTACGGCCATGGCAGGGGTCGATATTGTGGCTCTAATACCAAATGTTGGACCTCGATGCGCGAAACCCTGTAGGTGTGAAGCTCTACTTTGCTTGTTGTGCGAAATCTTCGACTTCAGAGCGGAGCCCTTGGTCTTCGACTTTGACTTCGAAGTCCTACTTCGAAGGAGTCGTAGTGCGTGAAGTCTCGGTCTTTGGCGCGGAACCTCTGGACTTTGACTTAGACTTGGAAGTCCTACTTCGAAGTAGTCGGAGTTTTCTTCCTGGCGGAGTCTACACGCAATCTCACGAACAACTCAAGAACAATATTGGCTCCTACGACAGTATGGCACCTTTGGTTTTCTTGGCGCTTGGCGCTACCTTAACCTCTCACCTTTTCTGTTTTTTGTCTTGCTCCTTTAAATAGTGAATTTATGTGCAGCATCCAAAAAAACTAGTGAAGGCTATTAAGACCTCCGCCGTGTATGATATAACTCCCATGAGAAACACTCGACTCCAAAACATGGCTAGCTTTGAAACCGAAAAATAAATACTCTTAATGCAGAAAAATAAAAACTTAAGCACAGGATTAAATGATCATGCCAACAGCATCTGCAGTGTTTCACTGGACATGAGCAAGCGTACATTTCCTTGGCCTTGGCAGGAAGGTTCCTCTGCCTTTCCATTCACTCCCTTCCCTTCCTTCCTTTGTATGAAAAACCTTCGCATCTTGGCATCATCTGCAGTGTATTAGTGGATGAGCGAGCGTACATTTTCTTCCTTTCCTTTCTTCGTTTGTATCAAAAACCAAAGGACAAAATCCACCTTCACATCTTATCTGCAGTGTTTCACTGGACGTGAGCGAGTGTGTTCCTCTGCCTGCCGTTGCTTTCACTTCCTTTCGTTCCTTCCTTTGTATCAAAAACCAAAAGAAAAAAATCCGTTTTAGAGACCTCCCTTGTGTATGAGAATCATTTGAGTTCCTGCAGCAAAACAGAGCTAGCATAGCCAACGTAGATAGAGATGGCCGGACTCCTTGCATCCATGAGGCTTGACAAGCTCTCGTCCTTTCTGCGAGCGAGCCTGACGTCTCGGCCGACGGCTTCCTCCTCGTCCGCGTTGGCGATGCAGGACGACCTGAGTCGTCTGGAGAGGACGATGCGCAGGATCCGCGCAACGCTCGAAGACGCGGAGGAGCACTGGAACATCCGCGAGGAATCCGCTAAGCTGCGGCTCGAGGAGCTCAAGGAGGTGGCGTACGACGCGGAGGACGTCGTCGACGAGTACGAGTATGAGGTGAAGCTGGAGGCTCTCGAGCGACCTGCAGGTGTCCAGAGCAGCAACAATAAACGCAAGCGCCATGAGGTAACCACTCCTATAACTAATTTGTTCCGGCAATTTCTACTGATTGTTGTTAATTAATTGATTGTAAGCTAAGCCCATGCTAATTAAGTGGTTAATTAACTCCACTCCTATGACAAATCCAACCTGAATAAATAAAAGTATCCAAGATAACAGATGATAACTGCCTGTTTTTAAACCATGGCTGAGATCTATTAGCTTTCTCTCAAAACAATAATTTCTTTTCATAGGTTTAAAAGGGTGAAAGTTAGGCCCTCAAATTCCTAATCTTCGTCCCACTGAAATTCTAATACATACTTTTTTCCATGCCCCACTCTATTGAAATTCCTATACCCATTTCTGTGCATTTCCCCTTAACCAAACACGCCGTTAGTACGTTATATACAGGTAATAGACAAAAGTAGCTACATACATACGTACACGTACGTACATACATACATGGGTTCAAATATTACAGGTATATAAAAAAATTCTTTTAAATTCTATGGATCTTCAATACAATATTAGTGCTGTTTGCATTTGTTACCACAAGAAACATGCATGGGAAATGGATCCATACTGACTTAGCATTTTTTTTGTGTTGGAAAAGGGGAATGGGACCGATGCTATTGATACCGGCACAGTAGCAATTCCAAAAGAGTTGGTGATACGAGCAAGGCAAATTATAAAGAGATATGATGAGATTATTAAAGATTATCGCGATCTCGCTTTAACAGAGAATGATGGTGAGAGACGGTTCGCTCCTGATATTAGTAGTTTAAGGGAGACTGGTTCTGTTGTCCGCGAGAGGAGCATTATTGGAAGAGAGCATGACAAGGAGAAAATTGTGGAAAAATTATTGTCCACAGAAGATGAGCATATCGGAGATCGAGTGTCTGTGCAGGCTATTGTTGGCATGGGAGGATTGAGGAAAACAACACTAGCACAACTTGTGTATAATGACCCGAGGGTGCGCCAGTCATTTGACAAGCTTGCTTGGGTCTATGTGTCAGACTCAGACAAATTTGATGCTTGTAACATAACGAGGAAGATCATTACATCACTAACGAAGGACAAGTGTGATGATACAGAACTTGCTATTCTTCAGGGGAAACTGTTAGATGAAATTAGGGAGCAGAAGGTTTTACTTGTGATGGATGATGTATGGAATGCACGAGGAAACTGTTGGGAGAGGCTGTGTACACCGCTGTCAAAAACAAGGGTTTGTAAGATCATAGTAACAACACGTGGTAAGGTAGTCGCAAGGTTGGTGCAAACAATGCCCTTCTACCACATAAACTTCCTAAGTTTTGATGAGAGCTGGTCACTGTTCAAACAAGTTGCATTTGCTGCTCATCTAGAAAATGACGCCCCAGCAAACCTGAAAGAGATTGGCAGGAGTATTGTTAAAAAGTGTGACGGCTTGCCATTGGCAATCAAGACATTAGCAGGCATGTTGCGCTGCGAAACTGATGAAATGAGATGGAGACATGTCTTAGAAAGTCAGCTATGGGACTTGGAGCAATCACGGAATGAGGTTTTACCGGCCTTAGAGTTGAGCTACAAGCACATGCCTATATACCTGAAGCGATGTTTTGTCACCCTTTCTCTATTTCCAAAAGGTCATTTACTTTCAGAGATTGACGTGCTTGAGTTATGGAAAATTCTTGATCTACTACAATGTGATGGAAATAACAACGAAGATGAAATTGGAAGGTGATATTTCGGTGAATTAGTTCAGCGGTCTTTTCTTCAAGTATATTTTGACAGCCACGGCCACACTATGCATGACCTTGTCCATGCTCTTGCATGTTTTCATGCTGGAGAAGAGTTCTTTAGACTTGAAGGAGATACACCAATTGAAATTCCACGGAATGCTCGGTATGTGTTCGTACTTGATATTGAAACATCTGTTGCAATTTCAATTGCCTCACGTTCTCTCAGGGCCATCATAGTGTTGGCAGAAACGTATGTCGAAATTCAAAATCCAGAAACATTATTTTTGGACTGTAAGAAGTTACGGGCCCTTAGCTTAGGAGTTAGCAACCTCAGAGATGCATTACGAGACTATACATGGGTAGCCTGAAACTACTACGCCATTTCAAATCTGGAGGTGACATTGGTAATGGGCCAAGGCCTGCACCAAGTGGAATTGGCCACCTAATTAACCTGTATAGGTCATGTTCTTTTCAGTTTTTAAAAGCTGTTTTTCGGCTTTTCTACAGTAACTAGCTTTTAAATAGAGTATTTTTTCAAGATAGGGTCTACTAGTTAATTGTAGTACATAGTTTGCCTCCAATTCATATGAGCGTATGTGGTTGCAGTTGTAACATACGAGAGCTGAGGAAGTTGAACAAGATTAGGGAACTGCATATACAAGTATTGGGTA
This sequence comes from Bonia amplexicaulis, assembly GCA_036346245.1. Classification (NCBI taxonomy): domain Eukaryota; kingdom Viridiplantae; phylum Streptophyta; class Magnoliopsida; order Poales; family Poaceae; genus Bonia; species Bonia amplexicaulis. The sequence continues at coordinate 26,610 of JAYGGG010000256.1, forward strand.
GTGTATGTCTTATCGAAGATGCATATGAAGCTCAGCTATGGAGTAAGAAGCACCTCCAATCGCTAAAACTGTGGTTTCGTGATGACAAAAGCTACTGCTAATGTACACGCTATGCACGGAGTTTGCAAACTGGACCTGCTACCGTAACTCACGAGCAACTACTTGATAACTTGCGACCACATGACGGCCATCTCTATCTACGTTGGCTACTATATGGGGCTACAAGTATCAGAAATACCCCATTTGGTTGGGTAATGCTTCCTTTTACAACTTGATCAACATAGTGTTACGCGGAAGTAAGTCTCAGCACGTTCCAACGCTTGGTGAGTTGCCTTCCCTCAAGTTCCTCAGAATTGAAGAAATGCATTGGGTGCAACAAATTGGCCGGGAGTTTTGCAGCCACGCTCCAGGTAGGAAAGGCTTCCGATCATTGACATGTTTGGAATTTCATAATCTCTGCGACTGGTCAGAGTGGTCTGGAGTGGATGATGATGATTTCCCATGCCTGCGTACCCTGTCGATCAGAGGTGCCTATCAACTGCGATCTCTTCCGTCGGCTTCTGCGTGGCCCACCCTTCGTGAACTATGCATCGAGCGTTGTAAAAGTCTAAATGAACTTCCTACCGTCCCATCACTTTTGAAGCTGGAGATAAGCAACTGTCCGAACCTGAGTGCAGTCGGTTCCCTTCCCTCACTCACCACCTTAGGACTCAAAGATACACCGCCGAATGAAGAGATAACTCGCAGGCAGTTGAATTACCACCCGTCACTGGAGTGCTTAACAATTATACGTCATAAAACGACAACCATCCCTCTTGATCCTCAAGGCCTGCCTTCACTCAGGAAGCTTCAATTAAGCTGTCGAAATCTGCAGTACTGCGATGGGCTCGCTGGCCTCACTTCCCTCAAGGAGCTCAAGGTCTGGAACTGTCCGAACCTCCCCGTAAATAGTTTGCTCCCAAGACAGCTGTCCGAACCTCAAGGAGCTCAAGGTGTGGACATTCGGGATGAAGGTATGTATCTCGTATTGTTTCTACGTTTTCAGAAGATAAATTTGTACGGTCCCACGTTCTTTCTTACGTTTGCCTGCACTTGCATGTTTCCGCAGTTCGGTGTCCGGTCATGTTTTTTGAGGACTTCGATCGCTAGGGGTCCGGTCCACTCCTGGGCGACCAGGGCCTTTCGAAGACTGCCGGTAACCCCTTGTAGCTGAAGCACTGCTATGGCGGAGAAGAACACGACTTGTCGGGTCTCTCCACTGCGTTAATTGAAGGCTTGCGTTCATCAGTGCATGCAAGTTCCTGCTCTTCTGCAAACATGTGGTTTGGTTGGGGAGGATTTGGCATGTGCATGTCGGAGGCGGCAACATGGATGATTGAGCTCCTCTGCACCAGGATTTAAAATTTCTTTTTTACTTCATCCGGAACTTTTGAGTTGAAATTTGATTTTTTTTATAATTATTGTAAAAGCAAAAAAATGCATTTCCAAAGCTCGGACTCGTGGCCTTCCACATTTAAAGGTTGCTACTTATCACCAGGTAAAATGTATAACTAAGACAAAATTCCTTAAATGCCGCTGTAAGTTACTCCTATCCTAATCTGCCATCAAAAAAATTGCGATTGCTTCTGTGCTATTGAGTTTCAACTTTGTGCCACCAAAAAAATTAGATCTTGTTTTAGAAACAATTTGTATACCAATTTCGCCTAGATTCACATTGTTTCCGCAAGTAAACTCTCTTTGGCAATATTTCTTTTTGCATAGCAAAGCAAATAAAAAGGTTAAAAGTTGATGATACTTGACGCTGCTGAGTTTTGTAGGTAATAGGCTAACACCACTTTGTTATGCTGAGTTTTGTAGGCAATATGTCCTTTTAAACTGATTAACTAATTCACATGCCTAATGCTATTACACCTCTCCGAAGCAACCTGATTCGAAAACAGAGAGTTGTTGATATTTCATTTCCATGCCAGAAATTACAAAGTTCTTGCTTGAATTTGATCCCAAATGGTTAATTCCTTCTGGTTTGCTTCTGCGAGTACCAGCTCATCAGGCTATAATACACCCATATGTTCATTAGTAATGGCTGTTTCTCCGAGTGAATAGTAAGACTCAAAAACCAATATATCTAGAACTAGAAGGTGGTGGCAGTGATTCAGAACTCAGTGTGAGGATAAGTTTTCAGTTACTGCTGCGCTTCTTATTGCGCTACCTTCACCGGTTTCAAGAAGATTCAGCTACCACTGCGTATATTCACGGAAATTTCGTAGGAATTAATACAAATCTTAGGTTGTAACTGTAGTGCTAAACCAGCTATTCCAGTCACTGCATAGAACATTTTTGTCTCCAATGGATTTTCAAAATTGTCTACCCTCATGTTCAGATCTTGACCATATCTTCTGGCACATCGATTTTTCCTCCATAAATGCTTGATTTGTCCAATTGTAAACGAATGGTTGGCGTAAGAAATGTACTCTCCAAAATGATATAATCCCTTGTAAAACAAATAGACAATAGCGATTATCAATTATCACTATTTATATGCTATATTTCTAAATTATCTTTACTACTTAAAAAAGAAATCGATGATGGTACATTCTTTCCCTCACTTAAAAATGATTCACGAAACTGGTCCATTCGATTATGGGCCTGTTCTTTTTGGCTGTGGCTTATGGCTTTTGGCTGAAATTTTTTAATTTTGGTACATTTTACAGTCTGATTACGGAAAAGCAGATACGTATTTGCAATTTTGGCTAGTACGGATGTTAAGCTTTTAACGTGTACTACGTTTAACTTGTAGATCCCGTTTTAAAAAATACTCCGTTTAAAAGTTAGGTACTGTAGCGGCTGCGAAAAGTCGCCCGGCTTTTGCACAGCCGAACATGGCCTATGGGGTTTGTTTTTTCGGCTTTTACTATAGTACCTAACTTTTAAACGAAGTATTTTTTCAAGACGAGGTCTATAAGTTAATTATAGTATACGTTAAAAGCCTAACATCTGTATCATCTGCAATAATAAGCAAGCATCTTTCTCTATAATCTTTATCATAAATAATTAAAATTTAAAATTTTTAGTCAAAAATCATAAAACAGCTATAAAGAGCAAACCCTAGATTAGATCGCACTCCTTCCCCACACATCCCCTCACCTCCGCCGCCGCCTCCTTCCGTCCCCACCCTCTCACATCCGTCGCTTCCTCCCCATCGCGCACCGCGCCGCCGCCGCCTCCTCCTTCGCTCCCCACCGCGCGCCGCCGCCTCCTCCTCCCACCCCACGCCGCCGCCTCCTCCTGCCCCCACTCCTCCCCATCCTGCGCCGCCGCCGCCTCCTCCCCACCCCACACCGCCTCCTCCTCCTCCACTCCTTCGCCGCTCCTTCTCTCGCGTCGCTTCCTTCCCATCTGTTCCCACCCCGCGCCTCCACCCCCACTGAAACGCCTCCAGCCGAGGAGGAGGCCGACCAGATCCGCCACCACAGGCAGCGAAGACGGCGGCTGTGAGGATGCTGCCGGACGGCGGCGCCGACGAGGAGGAGCGGTGGCTCACCGAGGGCGTCGCCGGCGTCCAGCAGAACACCTTCTACATGCACCGCCCTCGTAAGCCCATGGGAAACCCTAAATCCACCCCAAACCGTAGCTTCTTTGGCCCGTGTCACCTCACTTTCCTACCTCGATTGGTAATTTGGGTGCAGGATTCGAACCACCTCAAGGACACGCTCTTCTCGATGCAGATGCTCTCTGAGCTGCGCACCTCGAGGCTCTCCCCGCACAAGTACTACGAGCTATGTGAGTATTTTGGGCACAGGACTCTTCGGTTTGTCAAATTCTGGGAATGGGTTTCAGCTGGGATTTGGTGGGATTTACTTATTGAGTTAACAGATAAGTGCGTTCGATGAGCTGCGGAAGTTGGAGATGTTCTTCAGAGAGGAGACCCGGCAGGGCAGCTGCTCCGTTGTCAATCTGTACGAGCTCGTGCAGCATGCTGGCAACGTCTTGCCGAGACTGTAAGGCTTGTGCCCCCCTTTTGCACGTGCACAGTTCTTGTCACTGTGTAGATACATGATGTTAGTTCAATTTTGCTTGCTTGATAGGGAGATTGCCATTTCGTGGCATTGTAGATTGTTACAATTGGAATACTATCAGTAAAAGATATGTTATGTCCCAATTAACAACTATGAGATTGATTGGTTAACTTGATAGTCAAACTTCTGAGTAATTTTTTTGCTGTGTTGAAAGATAAATTTGAATGAAGTGCATATAATAGATTTGTTGCTTATCTATCCACACTTGATCTAGATGGTCTGCTGTCATCGATAGTTCCACTCCTTGCTTTGTTTGGTATCGCTTGAGGCAATCATGATCTAGGATTTGATAGGACAGCATTTGTCAATTAACTTAGAAAATGTGCTTAAACTTGATTTACGATTGAGCATATATGCAATATAGATGTGTGTTGTCAACATTAGTGGCTGGCGTGATAAAAGCATATAGGACAATCAGGGACTTGGCTAAGTTTCAGAATATAAAGAAGCTTATAAAAAGACGAATGGAAAAGGTCCATGGTGGAAGTTTTGGTCTAAGGAGCCTGAATCATCTTCTGAGGTGATTTGCATTTTTTTCTGGGCATAGTTTCCAATCTATTGCCTAAAGTTGTCATTGTTTGTCCATCAGAACAAGTTACCATGTGTTCTGTTTGTATTTCACTACTGTTATCTTTTGAATGTCATGTACATGAACTCCTTGCACATGATCAGTTGATAACATTGTGACAGCCCATTATCAAATAACTTTTGTGTATCATTGTTAACTAGACCTGCTTTACATCATTAAATGCTGTCACTGATGATTTCTAGAATGTTGAGTATGAAATGTAGGCTGGTTGTTGGGTTTTATGTCAATTGAGAGTTAATACCATGCTGCCATAATCATCTACTTCCAACAACCATTATGGTTGTCACTATCTTATTCTACGTATTTTAGTCAGGCACAAAATTGATGCAAGTTACATGGTTTTACTCTTTTTTCAGGTTGGAAAACCTGGAAAACCACTTGTAAGAGTTAGAAAATGTGCTTATACTTGACTTACGATCGAGCAAATATGCAATATAGATGTGGCCACTATAAATTGTGATTATGCTGCTGTTTTAGGTGTCACTGGACATGAGGTATGTGTGAAGAAATGTAATATGTTACTATTTTATTATGCTTATATTGGTTAACACATTTATGTCGAGTGTGTATGTTGACTGCATATTTAGCTTCACGGCGTTTCTACATCTGGAATGGTGCTAGAACTAGATAATGGGCTCATCTGGATCATTAGTGTACTTGATTGATTAGTCAGATTTAACAAAATGCATTAATTAGTGTGCATTTCTTCTCTTGAATTTTATTTCCAGTTTGTTCTCCTCAGACAAAGTGGCAAAAGGGGATTATATTCCTCTTTGTCATAGCTTCTTCTATCTTTACTATTTAAAAAGTTTGAGTTGGTGGTCGTACGTCCGTTCTCTCCCACCCTTTCTCACAAAAAGCAGCGCCGACATGTGGGCCCCAACTCACAAAAACACCTGTGTCGAGTGGCTTCTCTCCTCCCACCAAATCTTCTCCCCATCTCCCCTGTTCTCATGCGCTACCTCCCCACAGAATCCTCTCTCCGTCTCATTTGGTTCTCCGCCCTGTTCTTTGTGTCTCCTCTCGTTCTCCGCGCCGCTACCCTTCCCCACCGATCCTCCCAGTCTCATGGGTTCTTTGCGCCTTGTGATCTCCACGCCGCTACCCTACCCCCCCGAATCCCACCGAGTCTTCCGCCTCACCTCCTCCCCATATTTCTCCATGGCTCCTCCCATCGAGTCTTCGCCGCCTCGCCTTCTCCCTCTCTCCTCCGCCTCGCGCTCTTACACTCCCTTCTCCGCCGCCGCCTCGCCTCCTCTTCCCACTCGTCAGGCCGCCGCCTCCTCCCTCTTCCGCTCCACCGCCTCCTCCTCCGCTCCGCCTCCTCCTCCTCCGTGCTCCTCCGCCTCCGTCCTCGCCTCCTCCCCAGCTTGCGCCGCCACTACCTCCTCCCACCCTCGTTGTCGCCTCCTCCTCCTCCCCCCTGCGTGATCGTCTCCTCCCCTCCTCCGCCCGCCCGCCGCCTCCTCCCTCCTCTCTGCCGCCCTCGCCTCCTCCCCGCTCCTCCAGCCCCGCCTTGATCCTCTCCCCTGTTCTCACCGCCACTCTCCCTCCCAGTCTCTCCCTTCCCCATCCCGATCCGCTCATCTCCTCTGACGGTGGTGGCGTGATTCTCCTCCCACCAAGTCCTCTCCCCATTCTCGCGCCATCACTCTCCCTCCCCGTCCCAATCACCGCCCATGTCTCCTCACCGAGTCGTCTCCCCCTCCCACCGTCCTGATCCGCGTCGCTACTCTCCCCTTCCCCCATCTCGATTCGCGCCCATCTCTTCTCTGCGTCCTCTCCCCCAATAGTCGACCATGGCAACGAAAGTGCGGCGTGGGTTGTGGTGTGCATCAGCTGAGAGCAAGGCGCAGCCAGAGCTAGCTGCAGCCTCGGCAATTACAAAGTGAGGAGTTATGTGGGCGATCGTGGCATAAGATTCGGCAGTTGCAAGCGTGGACGTGTTTGGCTGGCAGTTGCATTGAGGTAACATGCTTCCCTATTTATTCCTCTCGTTCTCCTTCTTAGGTTCTTCTCGGTCTCTTGTCTCTTCTTACCTACTACTGTTTCTTGCTCATATTGCAAAATCACTTGTGCTTGAGTCTCCAATGTGAACAAGGATTTGAAGGGAACATCTATTTCATTTCTTTGCTACGACAGCGGCAAGGTGAGTACCACCACATTGTCCATGTAGATTAACAATGCATATTAGCATATGGAAAATTGTGGTTTTATGGAAGGTTATAACAGCCTCGAGCATCTTGGCCATGCGTTGTATTTGGTAATGCAATTGTATTTGCTATACAATTCGCATGCGTATATAGGATTGAAAAATGTATCGGAATAATGTACACACTTATAATCCAATATAGTTATAGTTCATGATTATAATTAGGACCCACCGAAGCAAGGATGGTATGTTTTTCTTTTTTGTGGGAACTTCTAGCGTCTCTCTTTTTCCTTAGAAGCGGTAAAACGCGTGTTGTCCGCTTTTGTTGCTTTTTTAGAATTTGCAGTGTATTTTTTCTTAGCAACAGTAAGACACAGTTAGTAGCTTTCATTATATAATAGTTGTTGTTCAAAGTAATTTTACCTACTTTTGTTTTGTTTTTTTTCTCAAAGATGTTCAGTTTACATGCGAGAGATACCTGTACTATATTTTGTGTTCCCTAATTTTCTTTCCTTTTCTTTTAGAATCAGTAAGACACCCGTAATCGGCTTTTATTTTTTTAAAAGTATTTCTAGCATATTGTTTCTTAGCAGTGGTAAGACATCGTTATTAGCTTTTATTATATAATAATAGTTGTTGTTCAAACTAATTTCCCTTACTTTTGTTTTGTATTTTCCTCGAAGATGTGCAGAGATACCTTGACTCTATTTTGCGTCCCCTAATTTTCCTTCGTTTCCTAAGCTTTTGACTTGAGGACCAGGGTGCGTTATCTTTAAAACTCTGTGTATGCACAGGAACTTTGCTTGACATCAATTCAGAATTTCGGACTCAAACCTGTAGTATGGTGCGTCCTGCCAGAACATGCAGGCACAACGTATGAGTCTCAAGACTCCGGTATCGGTGTAATTACGTGGCTATATATCTTAATACGTATGCCTATAATTGAAAAGAATTATATTTTTTATTCAAATCTAAAGCATATAATTTAAAATCAGAATTTATCATACTACATCTAGATTTGGTAATGCAATTGTATTTGCTATACAATTCGCATGCGTATGTAGTGCTCGTGCTGTTACTTAGTAGTGATTTATTACTGCTTAGCGATGTCATGTGTTATGTCCATGATTTGATCGTCTACTGATGCACCTAGCTAACCAACCCAAGTAAGCTTCGGTTAAAAAAAGACTATGAGATAAGCTTCTGTTAAAAAACATGAATACTATCTCATGTTACAATTAGTTGATTTGCGTCGATTTTTGTTCAGACAATGATGGCGATGTTGCGGTGCCCGATGTTTGTTGTCCTTAAAGCATTGCTCATGCACCCGTGATTTGGTAGTATGATAAATTCTGATTTATGTTTTGTGTTTCTTCAGGACTTCTCAATTCTTACGGATAGTAACATTCTATTCCACACAACTTCCAGGACCTAACTATCATTGCCGTGAGGTAAGGTGGCTTGTTAGGGCTGTAACTTCTGTTCATAATGGCATTTTTGAAAGTTTGTTACTCTGCATTATGTTTGTCTTTTATTCTTTGTGTTTTCATGTTTTTCCTATATAATACTATGTAAGATGCAAATCAAATAACGTCTACCAAATGAAGTATTGTTGATATGCATCTTAAAAAACTTTGGTAGCAATAAATCGTGATGCTAATTGATATCATACCAGATAAGTACGTTTTGTTATCATTTCTCTTATAGAGAACCTCAATGCTAGAAAATCTGAAGCTTTCTTCTGCTCTTGCTATATTTTATAGACTTTAGATCTCTTGAATTTTGGTCGTGCTTAAGAAGGTGACTACTTTTTCACTTTCAACTGGATGATGTTCTGCTGCTGGTAAAACCTTGAAGTTTGTTATTATATAGATAGAGTCGAATTCACTATCAACTTAGACAAAGCATGTGTTAATCTATATAAGGCGGGGCGCCACCCATTTGCCATGTAGATTAGCAATGCATATTAGCATATGGAAAATTCTGGTTTTATGGAAGGTTATAACAGCCTTGAGCATCTTGGCAACTTACTTCACTTGAGGTACCTTGGACTAACATATACACCTATTCGTGAGCTCCCAAGAAATAGGAGATCTAAAGTACACTTTATTTCTTTGCCTGTGATATCTAAATAACCGCATACAAGTGCCATGTTTCCTACGCAAAGTACATGCATTTCCTCTTTCTTGTAGTTCTTTTCCTGAACGGGATGATGCTACTACATATACGTTTAGCTTTGATCATTGTAACAGAAACCTGTTTACCTTGCAGTGGACATTTCATCCTTCAAACCAAGCGCTTCTACACTGTTCTTATTTGGCGCAGGGTGCTCGCCTTCTTATGTGTAAGTGTCTCAACTCCCAATTTTTCTTAATTTTGTTGTAAGTAATATGCTGATATCTTTCGTTTGTGCTGTACAACTTTATTGGGAATAGCGTAGTGCTGAACTTCTTCTAGGAACTTGGAAAAAAAAGGGTTACATCATTGAGACCTTGTTTACATTCGTCTTCCTCTCCTTTGTGTTAATAAATTCTTTATTAGTATTCCATTTGATTTATCCTATTCTTTCTAATTGTTATTGGACTTTTTTTTTTACATTTTCATTTGTATATGCTTGGAAACCAAATGATAACACAATGTGAAATCGAGTTGTTTTTAGAAAAGCTTGTATGTGATTGTTGTTTAGTTTAGGGTAGATAAAGAGAACCTCCCTCTGTACAAGATGATACCTGAGTCATCTGCTGGCCATGTTGGCCCCCTTTTTTACATGTAAATATACTCTATTGAGAAGAATGAGAAAATTTTGAATTGAGGTTTCAGGAAAGTGTAGTTTCAAGAAAAACTGGTGTACATCTGTTAGCAGTTTTATCGAAAGATAATTAGTAGTTTACCACACTGTTTCAATTGGAAAAAAGCTGCAGATTGACAGTTCAGCATACATGTAAACATGTACAGATTGACAATTTCACATTGACAAGGTAAACTGTGAACAAAAGCAATTAATGCATTTTCCAAGTTACAGCCTCAGCAAAGCACACAACTCACCCAATGAGATTTATAACAAAAGAAGCTTAAACTGGCCCAACATTTCACACACACGCACTCCTAATTGACATAACAGAAAGAACTTCACGACATTTGATTTGCATACTCTTTTTTGAGTTCCCAAACGTAACTTGATTGAATGGAGTCCAGTCCCCTTAGATATTGCCAAAGGATACGGACTGAAAGAATTATGACTTCCTCATATAGCTCAGGAAGATCCCGATCAAAGCAATAATTATGGCAATTACATAACTGAGACACGGCGATCCTCCAAGGCGCCTCCTCCCTCCTGCCCCTGCCCCCTTCCTTGGCGCCGCTGTCACCTCCTGAGGCCGCTTCTCCGCTATCAGCCATGACCCCCATCGCCAGTGCCCGCACCACATCCTGCAGGCAATCCAGGTATCCGCCTCCACCTCTAACTGCTTGTTTTGTTGTAAATTTGAATATGTATTTTCATTTCTGACTAGTAAGGTGTCCGTATGTTGCAACGGAGTACCAAATAAAAGTGACACATACTATCAAACATGATCTAAATTGAATAATAAACATCAATTTTATTTTACGTCATCATGTATTAAGCAAAGCATACATGTTTATACTCGTAAATAAATCAACTATCATATTAGTGGAGCATGATAGAACAAGCATCACATATAACAATATGTACAACAATGGTAGTAAACAATATTTTTCTGTATCATACTTAATATATAAATAACTGTCAAACCGTCTTGGAGAATTTATGCCATCCTTCTAGAAGACTTATCTTCATCTCTAGCTCGTCAAGTAAAGAGAAAGCAAACACACTCTACAAAATAAAAAACAAATAGTTAAACATTATAAATCCATTTTATATTACATATAAAAGATACGAAAAGATTTACTGAATTACTTACGTTATTTAATGTCCAAACATTCTGGCAAGTGTATCATTTCTTATGTCAACGACATTCATGATAAAGTTCCTTACATTCAAATCGTGCAGCACTACTTGGCGCAATTCTGTTTGAAGAGAGCATTATTTAAATTATGAAAGATATGCATACTTGCATACATTATTTACTTGGATTTTTACCTTTAAGTTCTTGTATCCTATCATCTTGTGATCCAAATATGAAATTTGTACAACCCATTGTCATTAAGCAACCTTTTCAATAATATATCAATTTGATGAGGAACAGGAATAACATGTAAGATGATGAAATATTCGTATTAGCTGCACATATATCATATCGACTATTCTTCTTCAGCATTGTCACAGCTAAAATATGGTTCTGTTCGCTCGCAAGTCTCTATCGTGTTAGATACCGTACAATAAGTCCATCATAAACACGCACAAATAATAAGTTAGTGACTGATGTACATAAAAAACGGAGTCAATCAATAATATACAGTATAAATTATTTGCTTTCAAGAAAAATAGAAGCATTCTATGCAAGTTGCCTGTCATCCATAAGTCACAATTCCCTCATTGGTATACGATTTGGGAAGATATTGATGTGCCGTATTGGGCTGACATATACAACCAAACCAACCACATTTACCAAAGTTGCATCAATTATAAGGATTGTTCAAAGCAACAACACAAAAATATATTAAAAAAAGCAACAACACAAAAGTATATCAAATGAGAGGCAGCATATGTGAAAACGTGGAGATCTTACAAACAATTGACTTGTTTGCTTTTAAATATGTTTATTTAAAGCCAAACAAGTCAATTGTTGTAAGATCTCCATGTTTTCACATATGCTGCCTCTTATTTGATATACTTTTATATTGCTTTTTTTAATATACTTTTGTGTTGTTGCTTTAAACAAACCTTATAGTTGATGCAACTTTGGTAAGATGTAGTTGATTTGGTTGTATGTGTCGGCCCAATACGGCACATCAATAGCTTCCCACGTTGTATTCTAATGAGAGAATTGTGCCTCATAGATGACAGTCAAGTTGCATAGAATGCTTTTATTTTCTTGAAAGCAAATAATTTATATTGCATATTGTTGATTAACTTCATTTTTTATGTACATCAGTTACAACTTATTATTTGTGCGTGTTGGGATGGACTTATTGTACGGTATCTAACACGATGAGACTTGCGAGCGAACATAACTATATTTTAGATGTGACAATGCTGAAGAAAAATAGTCGATATGGTACGTTTGCAGCTAATACGAATATTTCATCATCTTACATTTTATTCCTGTTCCTCATTAAATTAATATATTATTGAAAAGGTTGCTTAGTGACAATGAGTTGTACAAATTTCATATTTGGACCACTAGATAATATGATATAAGAGCTTGAAGGTAAAAAAACCAAGTAAATAATGTATGCATATCTTTCATAATTTAAATAATGCTTTCTTTAAACAGAACTGCGCCAAGTAGTGCTGCACGATTTGAATGTAAGGAACTTTATTATGAATGTCGTTGACATAAGGAATAATACACTTGCCAGAATGTTTGGACATTAAATAATGTAAACAATTCACGGAATCTTTTCATATTTTTTATATTTAATATATAATGGATTTATGATGTTTAACTATTTATTTTTTATTTTGTAGAGTGTGCTTGCTTTCTCTTTGCTTGACAAGCTAGAGATGAAGATAAGTCTTCCAGAAGGATGGCGTTATCAATTTTATTTTAAAATTCCCGTTAATGTTTATGTTTATTGCATGATGTTCTATTTATCAATTGATTTGTTATTCTCTAAGACGGTTTGACAGTTATTTATGTATTACATATGCTACAAAAAAATATTGTTTACTATCATTTTTTTTATATATTGTTGTACGTGGTGCTTATTCTATCATGTTCAGTAATATGATGATTGATTTATTTATGAGTATGTATATGTATGCTTTGCTTGATACATGATGACGTAAGATAAAATTGATGTTTATTATTCAGTTTGAGATCATGTTTGATAGTACGTATCACTTTTATTTGGTACTCTGTTGCAACGCACGGGCACCATACTAGTATCTATTAAAGATGATGGCTCATATTCCCTAAAACTGGACAGTTTTATTCTCCATGTCTGCAAAGAAAAAATTGTTTTATCTTCATATTCTCTATTTTCCTGCCCACTCGCCAAGTCTTCATTGAAATATAATCATTGTTGTGGTCTGTGCCATATTCTTGTTCCCATTTTTTTTGACATTTCCAAGTTCACCATAAATTTGCTTGAATGGAGCTCTGTTGATAAGCTTATGTTGGTTTCTTAAACTCTTATTCACCCTGCTGATACCTGATGAAATTATTTCAGGGAATGGTCTACTTCATTTTGTTAGTGGCTGTTCTGGTCAACCTAATTGCCTTTTGTGTAACAAGGCATCATATATATATTTATACATGGGACTTGGCTCTGTTCTCTTGATAGCAATCTATGTAGGTTACTTCCGAAGAAGAATCAGGGAGCAGTTCAATATCCGTGTAAGTATTTCCTGACATTACCGTTTTCAAATAAAGTATTCAAATAGGTTGATAGTGTGCTAGAGCCTGGTAGTAGGGCTTAACGCAGTTGATTATGGCACTTGTCTTCTCTTGCAAAAAGAATTGGTGGACCTCTCCTGTGTGTTGTCAAAAAGAAGAATTGGTGGATTGTCCTGCGAGGAAATTATCCCTACTGCAATTCCTGCCTGTTTGCTGTATCCAGTCTGAAGATTGGCAGCATCCATATGTGGATGATGGGTGCAATTGGCCTCTATCTGCATTTATTTAGGTTCAATGCCGGTATCTACATTTATGTCATGATGCTCAAGGCTTATGTCTGATTCCAAGTTTAAATTTCTCTTGATGTAACGTAGAGTTCTCCACTGGTGGTGTTCCTTCTCTGACTGATGCTGTTTCCTGTAAAATTGGCCCACCATTGCTCTTGGTTAACATCATTTTCCTTCTCTTTTCTTTAAGATAGATAATTAGTTATATCAAGTACAAGCACAAAAGATTAAAAATTACATATTTGCATTACATGCATAAAATACTTGTATAATTGCGGAAGAACCAATCTGAGAACTGAGATATGATTCCCATTCACAGTACACATGCTGGAAGTTTCAGAATACCCATGACTTTGTCTGGATACGCAGATGTATTAGTACAATCATTGAAAAAGGATTAAGCCTACTAAAGCTTGCAAAGCTGCAATAATACAAGGCTGCTGCCTCCTGGTTAATGCAGGATGTTTTTCCCTTCTTTTTGCCTTATTCGTCCTCCATGTGGCCATGTGGGATGCCCTTTTGAGTTCATAATTCTCTGGGATAAGGATTGAAGAACACCTCACTATAGGGCTTTGCCCTAGGGTTCACCCTTTTCCAAACCATTAGCTGCTCGCACTTGAATGCGTATGCGTGTGCTTGTCTGTGTGTCCACAGATTGCTATCTTTGGTTCTATGAGTCACTTTGTTTTCTGCGGATCATCAATCATCCTACCAACTTCCTCATGATCAGCCTAATTTTAGCCTCGCTTCTCCTTTCTTCGATAGCGATATAGTCGAATAATTACATCGTGGAAATGTACTTAGTAAATTTTGGGAAAAACTTTACTTTAGAGGACAGCGCTCGTATGGAACACAAAAGTTCCACCGGAACACAGCAATTCACCAATACCACCAGAATTCCTTCATACATCCCAAAACTGAGCCTTAAGAATTGGTGAGACCATGTGGAGGTCACCAATGGTTGTGATAGTAATTGACTCTTGGTTTAGAGAGATTGAGTTTGGTTTTTGAGATTTGAGCTGACTCTGCATAGTTGTAAGTCTTGAGAATGGTTGGCAGACCTCTTACGACCTCATTATCGGCAGCACAAAGTCGGAAGGAGGTCTTACGATCACATTGGGCGTGGTCGGCGGTAAGCGATGGCGTTTCTCGGCGATCGAAGTCGCTCTCCCATGTTGGCCATGGTAGGATGTCGTGATTGGTTCACGACCACTGCGGAGGAATTTGAACGTGGTCGGAAGGTTGTACGACCACGTTATCTCGGGACGAAGTCGATAGGCACATTTACGAGTGGTGGGAAGGCGGACGGCGTTCTCAATCGGTGGTCGGTCGGGTTGTCGACCACGTTGAGTAGTCGGTCTTCAACAACGTTGTAGTGCGCTGCGATCGGTAGTCGGTGGTAGGCTGACGACCACGTTAGGCTGACGACCACGTTGAGTGTAGTCGGAAATCAGCTGGGCGGCGTTCGAGTACTTTGACCGTGGTCGGAAGGCTATACGACCATGTTGAGCGAAATCGAGTACCGACCAAGTAGCGTATGACCACGTTGTGGAGTCTCGACCACGTTGGCGTGGTCGGAGGCCTCGGGGCCATTTACGACCACGTTGTGGCGCTCGAGCTTCGACCACGTTGGGCGATCGGTGCAAGCCGACCACATTAGCACGAGTGAGCGTGGTGCGAGCGGGTTCGACCATGTTAGCGAGGAAATGACCGTGGTCGATTGGAGCCACTGGAACCGGTCGTATGACCTCTATATTCGGTCGTTTTGGCTGGGAATCGGTCGTAACGACTTAGGTTGAGGTCGTCGACTTTGGGCGTTGCATATCTTGTGAGTTCGACCGATCGTAAGTCATTGAGACTTGGTTGGGTAAGTTGTAGGCGATTCTTGCGGTGGTCGGAGCGGTGTATGTGGTCGTAGCCCTTTGAAAGCGATAGTCGTAACTTGTGTCTGCATGGTCGTAATGAGCTTTGAGGTGGTCGTGACGACATGCTATGTGGTCGAGGAAGGAAGTCTTCGGGGCCGACCACTTCGTGTTGTGCTTTCGAGTGGTTGTAAGGAGTTTACGACCGGGTCTTGTGATGTGATACTTGTCTTTGATTGATTGTCGGTTGTTTCGATGCGGTGCTATGTAATGGTTTGCTTGTGCGTGTGGTGCAGGACTTGAGCTATTTCATGGTGAGGCGTGGGAGGACCGGGACTAGGCACGGAGGTGTTGAGGTCCAGACGGTCGGAGACAAGAAGATGATCGAGGTGGTGAGGTGGTTGCGGCCGGGAGGCGAGGAACAGGCTGTGGCTACCGTGATGGACACGACAGCAACGACGAGGAGGATCGGGACTAGGCTCGGGGAGGAGCTAAGGTCCGATGATCGGAGGTCGGGTGCGATCGTGTGTGACGAGATGGACCGAGACTAGTCGTGGAGAGGCATGGATGGTCGAGACTAGGCACGGGTGGTCTTGAGGTCGTGAGCGTAGGGAGTTGCCAATGACGACGAGGTCTTGTGAGGTGGTTGCAAGCGTGGACGGGGAAGGCGGTGTGAGGGCATTTTGGAGAAATGCCAAAGTCGCAAGGAAGCATCCCTCGGTAAAGCACCGAGAAAAGAAGTGGATTCGGTTGGCGCTAATGGGCAAAGTGCGGGTCTGTTGGGATGGCGGGCAAAGCACTTTGGTTAGCGAGTAAAGTGAGTGATAAAACCGGTGTTAGGTGGGGTTTACGGGTTATCCCAGTGTGGACTAATGGATGGATCCATTAGGGTTAGTCTCGGTGTGAGGCTATAAAAGGGAGAAGGAGGCAAGTGTTGGGTGGAGTTAGTCGGCTAGGCCGTGGAGGCAGCCGCCTCTCCCTCCCTTGGGAGTTTATCTCTGTGTGTGTTCGCTCTAGGGCTAGAGCTTGTCCTCCTAGGGGGAGTGGTTGCAGAAACCTCCCTTGTTATGCTTTTGAGAGGACTCATCTCTCTGTATCTATTAGAGTTTATCTATGCGATGGTTCTTTGTTTGTGATCTGGGTTGAGAGGTTGTTCTTCATGCTATTCTTCAGTCTGTGTTGATTTGAGTCTCTCTTCTTTGAGATTTTGACCGAGCAGTCGTCGTCTTTCATGCGGTTCTCTGTTTGATTGCATCAATCTCTTTGGCGGAACAAAGACTTTTGGCTTTCTGGTAAATTCACTTCTAGAGATCATATTCTTGCTAAGTTTGAAGTTTCATGTGCTCGGATCTCTAAATCAAAAGTTCTTTGAAAAATCGTTCTAGCGATCGTCCCTCGAAGATGCTCATTTCGATTTTTCAGTATTTAGACTTTGCGTCTTCTTTAGCTTCGACCGCCTTGAGGAGACCGGTCGAAAGGAAGTCTGACTTGAGAATACAAGTTTCAGTTTGTTTATCTCAAGTTTCTCAACTGGTCTGAACACTTCCTTAGTGGTGAAATCGTTCATTGTCACGCTCCGTGGTCGTCGCTCCGACAAAAGTAGTACTTCTTGTTTGCTCGTCATTTTCGATCGAGTATCGACCACGTTCTATTTGCATCCAAGCACCGCTTCGCCGATTGGTCCAATCACGGCGTTCGACTTGTCATTGTCGGTTGGTTCGACCGATCAAGGCGAGATCATCCGCTTTCTTTTGCATTTGGTTTCCGAGTGCTTGATGGTCGATATCTCGTAGTCGTGTGCCCCCATGGTCTCATGAGGTGTCTGCGACGATCGCGATCGGCTATAGGTGCGAGTCGGTCTTGACCACGTTGATCGCACGACCATGTCATTGGCTTACGTCCACGACGGTTCGGCCGGACGCATCTTCGATCATTGCCGCTTCACCGTTGGTCATACTTTCTCGTCGCTTGTTGTCATCCTTTGTCGGACGGTCGACAAGCGCGATCTCGGTATTCTTGTTGGTTGTTTTCGGTTCTCGGGTGATTACGTTTTCGGATGAGTTGTTCGACCATTGCAAATATCATTCGGATATAGATCACGGTATTCGATCGTTGGTTTCAACCATAGACGATTACTCTCGGTCTTCACGACCACGGAGAGACTCTACCGATACTCTCTGCGATAGCTTTCGACCACGGTTTGATTTTCCGGTATTCGTTTCTCTCACGGATTTCGACTACGATCTTTTGACCCTTTTCCTCTCGGTCTTAAACTAAAGATTTATCTGTTCTCTCTGAGTTTTCCAGTGAACAACCAATCTTCTTCTTCATAGCTCTTTAGCTACTGGAGAAAGGGTTGAATTTTATTTGAGAATTTTTTTAAGGCACCATTCACCCCCCCTCTGTTGCCATTTCGATCCTACACAGATTCACAATGATTATTGCATATAAATTACTATATAGATCTAAATATGGAACTACCAAGTAGAAATTTGAAAAATCCTTTTGTGAATTAGAGTCATATCTCATATGTAATCTTCATAGGATAAGAGGATAATCAATACAAAGGGCATATTCTTTTCAGTTTCTAAAAGCTGCTTTTCAGCTTTTCTATAATAACTAGCTTTTAAATAGAGTATCTTTTCAAGATAAGGTCTACTAGTTAATTGTAGTACATACTGTACTAACTTCATTTATATCGGCAAAAACCATACGTGAGTTTCTGTTACTCTGTAATCTCTTGCATGAGCAGCCCAAAAGCCACAAGCTGCAGCCAAAAGTCATAAACTTCAGCAAAAAAAAGGACAGGCCCAAAGTTCCAAACTCCAAAGTATACCTTAGCAATGAAAAAGGAAAAAAATCATGCAATACAAGGATTTAGTGCTTGGAGCCTATCACATAAGTAGGAAACATCTCATAGATAAAGAAGAAAAGTAACTGAGTGTAAATGAATATGTATGGTTTGCCCGATGATTAGGGACCGGTTTAACATAACACTCAAAGCTACAGCTGTCAAGATCTTGTACATTTCATTGCCAAACCCAGCTTCAGATGCTTTCCCCCAGCATAAAGCCTTGTTTGCAGAACTATTGGACCGGATGGCAACAGGGGGTGAATGGTAAAAACTCAATTTTTTTTCCAAGTATTCAAGATTTTATTCTCACACAACTACAGTTACAGAAAATAGAGTTTTTATTAAAAAAAACTCAAGACAAATAGCTCAAGAACACAAAATGATGCGGATCCAGACATGCTTAGCATTTTTCAGTTAAATACATTATTTGACTGGAAACAAGTATCGAGCCGCATCAAATATCTCCAGGTGAACGCTAATTTAATTGGGTCATTATTTCTTATATTTGAAGATACAGAACTACTATTTTATTTAATCATATGCAAGCTCATATTTGATCTGTACAAATCTAAAATGAAAGTGCGTTTAAAAGGACCTGAAGAAAGAGATGCATGCATGCAAGCTTCATACACCAGAAGAAACCCATGCACGGGAGCCGTATGCACATGCGCTGCATTCGCTAGGAGAGAACTTCATGGACAGAGAAGCTTACACAAAGTGCTTCATGGCAATACTTCAGATCAGCTTGGAGGGAGAATCTACATAGCCTGCATGCCAAGACCTGGCCGAACTCATCATTGGCTTCGGTTCACATGGCCTGCGTGCCAACACCCACGTTTGCATGTATTTTTGTTACTAGCCAACTGGAGTCCGAACGCTAGTAGTCAACTAGAATAGAAATCGTACTCGGTTTGCTTAGCTAGACTTGAGATTGATTCGGTTTTGGCGAGCGACCCGGAGGATGATCAAAGCCACGTTCTGGTCGATCAATACCAAGCCATGCGTCGATGTCTAGCCGCCGTATAAATACGTGTGGGACGGACACACGACGGGAGGATGGATGGACGACTAGATAATGAGATATGAACAGTTTTTGCTTGTTTTTGAGTTTTGGTTAGCCAAACAAATTCAATAGAAGAATTTGAGAGCTCTTGTAAATTGAGATCGTTCGACCTTTCCACTAGAAATTGTGAGCGCGATAGGGCTTCGCTGGGTGGTCGTGAAGTCCGGCACATTTGAATTTGTGAATTAAAGAATGTTCGTTCTTGCATTGGCAACAGAGAATCGCTACGATTCAAGAGGCTACACGTGAGTATCCTGATCCTATGTCAAGAAGATCGGGCGACCTCGTATCATCTTGGTATCAGAGCGTGGTTTACTCGGTAGAATTATTTACCCTTATTTTTAGATTGATTTAGTTCTGTCCTATAGTCCATTAAACAGAAAATTGTAATAAAAAATCCAAATCCTAGTTTTCGCATATGTTATTTTTTTGTGAGTTTTGTTAAGTTTTGATCCATTAGAATTTTTGTTTAGGTGCTGATCATCGTGTTCCTTTGCGTCGCTTAATCATTGTGTCCACATAAACCCTAGAGAATTTCGCTAGTTGAATCCTCAATTAGCACATAAAAAAATCTTGATTGAGTTTCAGCTGAAGCTAGAAAATTCTTGGTTGTGTCCGGTTTGAATTCTTAGCAAGCCATCTTTGTTCTGATGCAATAGCAGTCATCACGTGGAAGTCGGCTACTAAAGAAGTTGGTGTTCAAATTAAGCCTGAACAATCCAGCGTGTTGCTGTGATCTGAATCCCATCTGAAGTCCATGTGCAGGCGTTGTAAACTGAGTTTTCTTGTTCCAACCGAACATTTGTGAATCTGACTGAATTCTCTGTTGCTTGCGTCAAACCTGCCAGCCGAGAACAAAAATCATTGTGAGCTTCACTTATATTTATTTTTACTCATCAATTGAGACTAGCTATTGATAATTGCTTAAAAGGCTGCTCACTAAATTATTTTACACCTTACTGAATATTTGTGATTTGTGTTCAGCCTTTGAAACAAAAGAAAAGGTGGTAACCCCGTATCACAAAACCTTGTAGTAATCACTTCCCGACAGTCTAACCGGCATAGAAATGGCGGTTTGACTGGTCCCGGGTGGTCTGACCTCTGTTACAGTAAAATCAGGCAAATAAATAGTGTTTTCAGTCTGATTTCAAAAATCAAAATCGAGAGAACTTTTGATCCGTAGATCCAAATGATCTAAAATTTTGTAGGGATCTTCTCTAGAGTATTGTGAACCTATTCCAATAAATGATTATGAATGTTCCAGAAAACAGCCAAAACAAAGTGCATGGATCTGAAGTTTTAGACAAAGAAGAAGACTTTTGCAAAGAGAGCTCTAAATGGTCAAAAGAAAAATGCAATGACTGAAAATGACCATATGTTGTAGAAATGGAGTGAAGCTACAAAAAATGACGAGTTTTCCACAAAAAGATTCAAATTCACCAAATGAGTCGGGAAATCTCACTCTAAGTCCATATGAAAGGTCAATTATTCTATTTGACCATAGTCATAGTGAGAAGAGATTAAAATATCTGATTTAGCAAAATAATCACATGCTCCAATTTAGCAAAGAATCTTCACAAAAACTCTAAATCATGATCTAGATATGTATTTTTATCAATTTTTTCCCTTTGACAATGGTGTCATCAAGATGTATGGAAGAAGACAGAGCATGAATGAAATAAAGTGGATGTATTTTATTTATTTTTCGCATTTAGGAGCCATGAAAATTATCCAAAGTGAGTTTTTTTAAATATTACACCAAGCCATAAAAAGTGAAAGTGCTATCTAGATCATGGCAAGTCATATATAGCAAAACTAAATCCAAATGAGCCATAATTTGAAATTAAATGGATTGTTTAATGTGTCAAGTCATTCAAGATCACAGTCTAGCTAAACGTATCTAAAAATAAGTCAAGCCATGTCAATATTCTGAATGGAACCAAGAAGCTATAATTGAGCCAATTTGGAGTGTTACAAGTTCAAGATTGAAACATTTTGTTCAAGCACTTGCTACCACATGTAATTGAGCAAATTTAGCACATTTGACATTTTCTAAAAATTTATTTTGCACATTTTTTTATTTTCTTAGCAAGTGCTAGATCTCAAGCTTTATATGACCACCCTAAGCAAGAAGCTTAAAAAAATAATCTTGGTCATCCAAAACTTCCCATGAATTCATGCCTAGTGCAATGGTAAGCTATCTCATGAGAAAGAATTTGTGAGATCAGTTTTTTTTTGCACAAAAGAGATCATTTTGCATTTTCTTGACTTAGTTCAAGAACAAATAGTTAATACTAACTCATGATTCAATAAATAACTAGTATAGCTCAATCTAAAACTCAATTTAGGTTGAAGACTCGACTTAGCTTATTTAACATGATATGAATCATAAGAGGATCACTAGATTAAAACTAGTCACAAAATCCAACAAGACATGATTTAATTCAAGTTATTCACATTTAAGAAAACTTGCATTGCAAAAGCTAAGGTACACATGGAAGGACATGATAAATCTAGCAAGTTAGCACAAGATATGGTAAGATGTAAAGTAAAAAATCATGTCACATGACGAGAATAGTCAAAACTCCACTGTTTGTACATGCATTCATTTATATACAATGCATGCTAAAATTAAAATGCAATATGATACATATGAATACACAAGAAGTAAGCTCCCCTGAAAAGTAGCCTAAAAGGAAGGAAACTCCAACTCTCCCTAGAAAAGGCAAATTGAGAAGAGCTAAGAAATTTGACGTAAAATCCAGAAAATGAAGGTGCAAACTCAATGAGATGACTCCCAAACACACCCTTACCATATGGTCTCTAGCCTGTAACCTCATACCACGGAGCAAAAGGCAACACTAGCTATCATAATACAAGACACTAGCGGCCAAGAAGAGAGCTTAAACTAGACAATAAATAATTCTAGAGAACCATTTGGATGAGAAGTGCGACAGACAAAATCATCTAGAGTTGGTTGCTATCTACCCAAGCCAACCATCCCTACTGCTAGAACAGGAATGTTATGTGAGATCAAGTAGTAGGAAACAAGAAATTGAAGGTCACAAGGGAGCAAATCTCTGTCACATAGCTTGGCGATGTGGTGTAGTTGATGTAGTAAAAGCTGACTAAGGCTGCATCGTGAGATCAATAGTAACCTGTACCAGAAGCTCAAAGAAGGTGAGAGACCTAAGGTATTCATACAAACCACAGGTCTCCCCTCACATCCACAACCTGTAACTCAAACATAGGAACAACTAGTGTACTAGTACTGGAGTAAGTGATATACAAGCATAGATCCAGTACTGAGACATATAACAACAAAAGTAGCATGGCAAGCACAAATGACAAAGGACACAGAAGAACACACTCCCACACAAGCTCTATCTAGACCTCACCAAATCACCTAGGACAACAAAGCCTAGTGCAAACCAAATCTAGAAGAAGCTTGTGGACTAACCAAAGTTCTCATGATATCTAGGCATAAGCATAATCTAAAGTACCAAGATGTCATACAGATTATTTTCATGCCAAGACAAAAATGAATAAGTTCAAGATATGCATGCATCTCAATAAATCACAACCATACACATATAGCAAATAACAAGGAAAAATCATAAAAGCATATGCCAGTATGGATACAAGTACAAGCATGTACACATCAACTAAAAATGATAAAAAGGCATGAATAAATGTGGTATCATAACATAGAAAACTATTCAAGATATAATCAAGCTCAAAATATCCATAATCAAACATGCATCATGTAGACATACATCATGACAAACAAAAATAATGGAAAGTACGTTAACATGCATAAACAATGGTGAATGGACATAAAGAGCAAAATGTAGGGAATAAAATAGGATAGCTACAACAAAGCATAAAATCATGATGATACTTGACTCCAAAAATACACAATTACAAGTAACATTTAATCTATAGATTCAAATGATATGAATAGTATTTTCAGCTCGATTTCAAAAACCAAAACCGAGAGAACTTTTAATCTATAGATCCAAATGATATGAATTTTACAGAGATCTTTTCTAGGGTATTGTGAACCTATTCCAATAAACGATCATGAAAATTATGGCCAAAATTGAGACATTTTTAGTTTATTAGAAGGTTGAACCAACACTGAGTCAAAACCAAAATAGATGAATATAACTTACTCATAGCTGGATGATGACCAAGATAGGTCTAATGTATTCCCACATGTCACAATAAATTAGAACACCAAAGAAATCCAATGAAAACCATAGGATTAAGAAATCACTCGAGGAGGTCAAAATCAAACAAAAATCGGGTTTCCTCAAGAATTTCCTCTAGATCATGCCTAGATAGATGAGATCTTATCTTTAAGAGACATTTCCACCTCTTATACAGCCTTGGCAGTAGAAAAGCTCAAGAGAATATAAATCCAAATAAGAAAGCCAAGAAAATCAAAAGCACATGAGGGGATTCATGGCACAACTCACTTGGGCAAAATTTGGATGTCCAATTTACTTGGAAAAGAATATTTTTATGGACAATTCCTCAGAATAGTAGAGCTTTAAGCCTAGAGCATATACACACAAGGCTCCAACCCTTAGGAACCTTAATCTCACATAGGAGGGAGGAAGAGCTAGCCATCACAAAGACTTAGCCAACCTTCTTAAACCCTAGCCTTTGCCTCTACTCCCCTTATATAGCCTCACAATCTGAAACAAAATCTAATGGATCCACCCATTAGGCTAAACTGGGGATAACCCGTTAACCTCGCATAACACTGGGTTTTACTATCTAATGCACGCTTCTCAATGTGGCTTACAACCATTAACCCATTAGTGAATCAACACTTGATTCATTTCACATTTTTAACACATACAAGACCTAAACCACTAGGCCAACACCGCGATTTTACATACCATCGCTTTTTTGGTATTGGACAATTTACCAAAATACCCCTCTACTGTTTTCCGTGAAGCTTCCCGCTTCCTTTCCCACGAAGCATTGCTCATGCTTCGTCATCTTCTATGTGGCCCCAATGACTTATCGCCAAGCCTGTCACGTATCCAGATCCCACCAAACCGTTCTCGTTTGCAGATGACCCAAGTCACTTGGCACACCACATGCTTCTCCTTGCGCATGACGGCACTCGGCTTTCTCGACCGTTTGGACTTTGGCTTCTCCCTGAGCCTAGTCCTGGTCCACCTTGCCGTTGCCCGTCATGTCCACCATCGGTAGCTCTCGCTCCTGTTCCTCATTGTCCCAGCTTGCAACCACTCCATGAGCCTCAGACATCTTCAGCATCTCCCTGATTGTTCTGGACATCAGCACCACCCTGTGCCTAGTTCCGGTCCTCCTATGCCTCACCATGACCTAGCTCTGAAGTCCTACAACCAACAAAAATAAGCAAATTGTCACGTAGCACCTCACAATACACAAGATCATCATTTGACACTTTCATCCATACAATGCACCGTGCAAAAAGTATGCAACCAGAATATTGATCCTAAACTTAAGACCAAACAATAAATCCATATACACACAAGCAACAACACCCATACCATGACCACATGGTCACCCCAACTCAAATCATGACGCAAATCCCCAAAACCCTATTATTCTGGAAAGATCGGTAGTACCGCACCTACAAGCCAGTACTACTGTTCCCAAAATGGAACTGCCGCACCTTGCAAACCCGACTGGACCTCTCTGGAAAAATATACTGCAACTCAAATCGGAACTACCGTTCATGCGATATGACCACCATCACAACGTCGGTACTACCGCATAAACACATGTGGTACATCTAATTTTCCTAACAGTTCCAGAAAACAGCCCAAACAAAGTACAATCTTTGCAAAAACACCTAATCACTCCTCTAAACTTGCAATGGTTTATCATAATATTATCCTAGACCTTCTCATATAGTCATTCAAGAACTCATATCTAGGCAGCACTCTCACTCTCGTAGCTCTTGACAAGTTAATTGAAGAAGTAAACATTGGGGGCTCCGGAACCCACCTAGGAACTGCAATTCTCTATTCGAAACTAGATTGATTAGCCATAAAATCTTTGACAACGTCACAGTTTTTGTCAGATTGTTTATGCTAGTGAATGAAAAATGCAACGGCAGACATCATTCAGGAAGAGATTTGCTTCAAGTGCATGAAACAAGAGCTACAGTTAGGTTCTGACATGGTAATTTGTAATGCATCAGCAATAAAATCCGCAAGTGCTTGTTCAGTTAGCACAGATTTTTTGCCTTTTGAACTTGCCAAATATGGTGATCTTTTGGTGTGCTAGCAAGAAATGTTCCCTCTCTCGGAGAGGAGATGGCTTAGGTTGTACAATTGTTGCCTCCCTAATCGAAAAAGCAAGAAATGTTCTTTGTTGCTTTCTTGATACTATTTGTGCACACATTAGTAATGCAATCAATCACGCGTAGCGATGAACCTACACAATAGAAGAGCACGTGAGATCAAGCATTACATCGAATGGGTCAGCTTCGTGAGGTTCTGTAATACCAGTAATAAAGAAAAGTGAGAAATGAAACAATTCAAAGCAGAATAAAAGAAATAAAGAAGAGTTTTGCTGTCAGACCCATCAATTTTGGAAATGCCAAAGCAATAGCGCTCATAGAGGTTCCCAAACTGTCCGGGGCCGGTCAGTGCCTCTCGTTTATATGGACATTGTCATACGACAGTAGAGAAATCCAACACCCACATTTTACTGACTTACCTCCGTAATAGAAAAACCATCAAACAGAGCAATGCCCACATGTTGGACAAAAAGTCCATAAAGCCCATAGAGACCTGAGTAGGAGTTAGGGATAAGGGAGGGGCAGGCTGGTCATTGCACAAAGCCAAGAGAGAGTCTCACAACCATGACCTTATAAACAAGCCAGCAAGCCGACATTTTCTCATTTTGTTCCCTCATTTCTTTCTCCTCTCATAGCCAAGGCAAAAGCAAAGCAAAAGAGCCACTCCTCATTTCTTCACTTTGGCCACTAGCACAGAACCAAGCCAAGCACCATTTCACTTTTACTCCCTCAACCGATAGTAAGCTAGCTGAGGGGAAGAGAAGAGGAAGAAGGAGCAAGGAGGATAGGAGGCCCCAAGGAGCTTGGAAGGCTGGGGTGTGAGGACAGCACCAACGACAACAGGGGACGTCGATGGCCACCGAATCCACGCCAAACCGACCACGACAGCAAGAGAGGAGGCCCAAGAACCACAACGTAGCCATCCTCATCGTCGTCCATGAACCTTGCCTTTCTCAACCTGACATTTTAGTAGGCCATTCTATACACCTTATCTCTAAGCGCGGCCGAGAGAACCATAGCCGGCTTGGCTTTCATGCCAATGGCGGTGAGCTCGTAGCATCACCGTTGTCAGACCCGGATTTTTCAATCCAGAATCTGCTGTGTCTTACCGCATTATTCCCTAGATCAGTAGATAATGCACACAGATACATTGCTGAATCATTTCATACATCGCTGAAATCTCATTAAGCCATAATATCATTACATAACATAGTCGAAGTTAGGCCTTCAAACGGGCGGAGTTTTCACAGTAGGGCCGGTCAGGCCAAATGTTTACATTACAAAACTACATCAGCGGAAACAGAACAAAGTAGGCCTTTTAACCACAGGCAAAGACTGAGGGCAAACGAGGTCATACAAATATTACTAAAGCTCTAGCAATATTTGTATGCAAGCCACACCTTAGTCTAGTTGTCTAAGGTTCTAAGCGTGAAATATTCGTCCTAAGTCTCGGCGTTGTCACCTCCCTCCGTAGCCGGTGCTTCCTCATAGGCATAGTGATCTTGAGCTCCTGAATCTGGGTTTTGGTAATGCGAGCGTGAGCACACTAACCACCGTGCACAGCGAGTCAATGCACAGAATGCAGCAGGTAGTATGCAAGGCTTTAGCAAGGGAGGCTCAGGTTATTTTGTTTGCTGAAATGTGCTTTTAAAACTACAATACTAAAAATTTCCTAAGACCTAGCCTTTTTGGACTTCAAAACATGATGCTAATAACATATACATTTATTTTCAACGAATCAGAGACCATCCACCATTACATGGTCTCTGCTTTTCATACCATGCTTTCAGCGTTATAGCCACTTACATTACCGCTGGGACGACACCCAGGACAATTCAAATAAGGGTCTTTCTCTGCCCTCCACTTTATCCCATTCCATCCAACAAGAATTTTAAAATAGAACTATATCTAGTCATATTCCCATGTCCGCCCATGACCGTGGGCACGGCTATTCGAATAGTTCTTACTCTGCAGAGTTTGTACACTTTACCCACAAGAGATAAATCTGCTCGTTGCCCCACATGGTTCCTTAGCCATGCAGTTGAGTAGACTATCACAGGACTGTTACAATGCATAATCCTACTTGTGGTTACGTCTGCTAAGGTCTATCTTCTGTAGGATGCAACCATCCCTCGACAAGGGTCCCTCGTGAGCCATCACGGGCAAAGGCGGGGATGAGACCATCCATCCCTTTGCTCGTGTTCACACCTTCACGTAACCACACTAGAGCTACGCAAATTATTTAGTCATGCCTACACTTTGCCAGCATGTGGTTGTACTGTTTGTACCTTGGGAGGTCATCACAAGATTCAGTTCTTAATGGTTATCTGGGCGGTTCTACCACAATCCCCTTTGTGCTATCACGGCACCATTCATACATACACACCCCCTCGAACCATCCGCCCAGATAGTTAAGCATGTGGGGTCCTTTTAGAACGTAAAATACTTATACCAACATACAACCGTCATCATCACAATGAATGCCCAAAAATGCATTCTCAAGTTTATAAGTGATGCTAGGGTACTCTCACACCCCTACTTACCTAAACGACTCTAGGCATGGCATTTTTACTTATAGACTTATTTTCAAAAGAAAGAGTAGTATTATTATTACTTTTACTAGGGTGACAAAGATCACATAACCAGGTATACAAAAAGGAAGTATAATATTAATCAAAGAAAGCAGGGATATATAACTAGAATCTGAAATTAACATGTACTGCAATATAAATATAAGCATGTAATTTTTACTAACTTAAATCAAAGTAATTTACTGACAATGTAGACTCAAAATGATCAAAGTATTGACTCGCCTTGGTTATAGATGTCGGGATTCCGTGTGTTGGGGCCTACAGCTGCAGCTTCCTCTTCCTGGGCTTCGAATGCTAATTTTTACGTGCGCGAAAATTTGGATAAAAATCATTACAACATCCAAAATAACACAATAAAATTCAAATGAGCTACAAAATATTGGTTCGGTTCCATTAGATAGCTCTTGAATTTAGATGAATTTTGAAATTGGTTTCACTTAATTTAGAGTTAAAATGAATAAGTTATGCCCATTTGAATACCTTCGGTTTAGTTAAATCCGAAAAAATAAAATCTAACATGTGGGACCCTTGCTGTGGCTAGCGCTTGCGCTTGGCGCTGACATGTGGGGCCTGGCGGCGATGGCTCACGCCCTCCACCTTACGCCTCTAACGGTAGGGCCGGCGGTCGGTCATGGTTCTCGCGATCGGGACAGTGGGACCCACTGTCGGCGTCGCATTAAAAAAATGGCTCGACCTCGGGCGTTGCGTGAGAGGGGCTCAACGAGCGAGGGAGCCCGGGGAAGGAATTGGCGCTAGCCGACAGACTCGTGGCGCATCCGAACCCATAAGGGTTGATTATACCTTTGAGGTAGTGCGAGGGAGGCGGGCGGGGCCCGAGCCGAGGAAGGCGACGGTGTCGCCGCGAGGAGGTCCGGGAGGTAGCGGGGAGGTCAAAGCAGGTTCTTGGTGTTTTGGTGAAGGCGACGGAGGTGCTGTGAGGGTCGGGGCTCATGGGAGGTAGGTCGGCGACGCGGTGGCGGTGCGCTCGGGGGGCGTTCGGTCTTGGCGAGGCACGCAGGCGACGAGAAGCTCAGTTGAGGCCGAGAGAAGGTCGGCGATGTCCGAGGATGATGTAGGAGGTGGGAATTTGGTTCCTCGGCGGGGCTGGAATCGCGGAGGCACGACGGCAGTGGGCTGGGAAGAAAGGAGGATCTGGCGATCCGGTGGCTTTTGAGTCGATTACTCGGTGGAAGGATGAGGCGGCTTGGCGGTCCTTTTGAGGGCACCGGGCTTTATAGCCGACCGGTGGTCTTGGCCATGGCGGACCGAAGACGGGCAAGGCTGTTGTCATGTGGGTGGCAGTGATGACCGCATGGTACTGGGGATGCAATGGGGTTCAAGGGCTACTGGGGTGCGGCGGGGTTCAAGGCGTCCTTGCCTCTCCGCGGGTTTTCGCGACGTGGTCGCCGCCCGAGCCGAGGCGGAGGGAGGCGGGGGGTCGGCGAGAGAAGAAGAGAGGGGTCCGGCGGTGGGGCCGCCGGTCGAGGGAGGCGAGGGCGAGAAGGGGCGCTTGCATGGGGAAGGGGTCAATGAGTCGGTCGGTCGGCTGGTGGCTCCCGTTTTCTTTTATTTTATTTTTATTTTTCTTTTCTATTCTTTTTATTAAGTTATGGTATATCTATTTTGTGTAAAATATAGATGTTTTTAAAATTTTAAGCCAAGCATTTATGTAATATTTATTTCTAAATTTAAATCTACTTTTGCACTTTGCAAAAATATTCATATCAACTTTTGCATTTTTATGGATCATCTTTTCAGATTCGGATTTAAAATTTGAATCCTCTATTATTTAAACAGGTGCATTTCCTTCTTAACATCTTAATTTTTGGAACCTTATCCAAATTTTTCTAGAAATATTTTAAAAGCCAAACTCAATACAATGTATCGCAGGATAATTTACAATATTTTATTTCACAGTCCCTTTGATTTTTCCAGCATGTTACAACCGTGCGCCCTTGGATGGAAGTGCATGCTCCCCGATACATGGACCCCACCAAGTCCCGTCAAGGTGGCCACCCTAAGCCTTCCGACCATGCGTGGTGGAAGTAAGATCAAGCGAAGGATAAGAACTCAAAAATGAATAATGTATAGAAGAAAGTAGGAAACCATCTCAAGTAGGTAGCGGAGTAGTAGTGTACTAGTAAAGCTCAAGCTGCCTTGGCCGAAGCCATGGCCAAGGGGAGCCGAGAGGAAACCCAGGGAAGGTAGCGCATGGGGCTCAGCTGTCAGACCCAGATTTTAACATCTGGAATCCTCTGTGATTCCACCACACTATTCTCTGGATCAGTAGATAGTGTTCACAGATACAGTAATGGACATCTTAATACATATCATGCAAAAGCACAAATATAATAATAGACTTACTCATGGGTCGATCGGATCGAAATCATTAAATTGCAGCGGTGGAAGAGCGAAGCACAGTTTGGGCCCTCGGGACATGCCCACAGGCGACCAAGCTGGGGTTCGCGACCTAGCCCTTGTCATCTTCATCTTCTTTGCCATCATGACCAAGAGTATTCTTTGAAGCATAGTGATCGATTCACGATTCGGATTTATTGTGAGGCGAGTGTGAGCACACTAACCACCGTGCTCATGAGCCAATACAGAATGCAAATAAATAGTATGCATGGCTTATCAAAGGAGCGGCTCGGGTTATTTTATTTGCCATAAAGTGCTTTTGGTAGCATTAATATTATTAAATCATAGTGTTATTGTTGCTACCTAAAACTCCACATGCGATTGCCACAATTGACTTAATCCACCAAAGATACACTTTCTTTCTTGATTCTTGTCTAAGACTCCAAACAACGAGTGTCATCATTTACTTAACCCACCGAACATACTATTTCCAAATTGATTGCTGTCTAAGACTCCAAGCAATGAGTGACATCATTTAATTAATCCACCGATCATCGCTTCCTATATTGATTCTTGTCTAAAACTCCAAGCAATGAGTGACATCATTTAATTAATTCACCGATCATACATTTTCTATATTGATTCTTTGTCTAAAACTCCAAGCAATGAGTGACATTATTTCTGAATCCACCGATCAAATAATTCCCATTACATTGTCTAAACATTCTACTAATCACATTGAGGTTACTAACTCCCATATGAATCTAATTTTTTTCACCAATTCATGGATCCAATCTCGGGTTCACTATTTACCAATTTCTTTATTTTAGGTCCCCCAACATCTTGTGTATTCTAATTTCCTAACAATCCCATCTTGTGGTTGCTAATCATCAACTCTTCATTTCTAAATTCTAATGATTATCCAATATAATTGCTTTCAATTCCACCAAAATCCTTCGTCTCAGGACTTTCTAATAGTTCAAT
Organism: Bonia amplexicaulis; assembly: GCA_036346245.1. Taxonomy (NCBI): domain Eukaryota; kingdom Viridiplantae; phylum Streptophyta; class Magnoliopsida; order Poales; family Poaceae; genus Bonia; species Bonia amplexicaulis. Next base: position 58,218 of record JAYGGG010000256.1, read on the forward strand.
ACTGTTGTTCCTGATCCAAAACCATGATTTGCTCTTCCAATAGTCAACCTTATTTTCCATTATCTATCTCTAACTAATTCACTAGTATACCTCCACCAAGAACATCATTGATCAAGTTTATACTCCAATTATCATATCTCCCAATTTCCAAAAATTCAATTCATCCATCTAGTATTTGATCAAATCCTGTTAATCCCATTATCGCCAACATCTCCCAAGAATTTATAGTAGTTATCAGTGTCGTAATCCAGCAATTACCTTTGCACTCTCTAATTCTCCAAAAAATCATTTAAATCATCTACCTAGCCTATCTATTCATTTAGGCTCCACCGACTTATTTCTCCCAGAATTCACACTATCGCTTCCTCTTTATGATCGACATGAACCCACCAGCCTCTTTATGTGTTCACCACAAACAACCATCTTCTTTTCTTATGACTCTATTTATTCTTCCTGACATTTTATTTTGTGAAAAGTATTATCATTATTTGCTTTCGAAATATGATACCTAGCAGTTTGGAACAAGAACATAATGTGTAAGAGAATGCAATAATAATAGCGATGCAGATTTCATCCACCGTTACATGGTCTCTGCACCATATGCTAGACCTTCAGTGTTATAGCCGCTTACATTAACACTGCGACGACACCCAGGGCAACTCAAAACAGGGTTTTCCACTGCCCTCCACTTTTACATTCCCACCCACAAGGTTTTTGAAATAGAACTATATCTGGTTAAGTTCCCATGTCTACCTTTGACCGTGGGTACGGCTATTCGAATAGTTTTGACTCTGCAGAGTTTGCACACTTTACCCACAAGAGACAATTCACTCATTGCCCCACATGATTCCTTAGCCGTGCGGTTGAGCAAACCATCACAGTAACCGTTCAAAGTACCTCACCTCGTCCATCATCTCACCCTCTGGGCCGCTCCCACTTGCGGTGGGTCCCATACGTTGTGCGGGATGTTCCCCTCCTATGTGCCTAGCAAGCGACTCCTGTCTCGCTAGCACGCCGCAGAAGAATTTCACTCACAAGGCGTCCCATTCAAGCCGTCACCCAGATTCGCTACTTGCACCACCACTTCTTCTCCACAGATGATGATGACTTTGGTCCCAGTAAATTTACTAGGCCAAGTTGTACTTCTGAGACTTGTGGTTGTACTTGTTTTACACAGGAGGTCATGACAAGATTCAGTCCTTAGGGTTATCTGGACGGTTCTACCACTAACCACACTCTTGTGCACACGCACCATACCCCGAACCATCGCCCATATAAGTAAGCAATTTGAGGTTTTGAGGAGCATAAAATAACCATACCAAAGTATACTAGTCATTACCACCATGATGCCCAAACTAGTTTCTCATGATTTAAAAGTGATGCTTGGGCATTTTGGTGCCCTTGAATATCTAAGAAATACTAAGCATGGTGTATAATTAAAGACTTATTTCCGAGAGGTTACTATCATAATTTTTGCTAGGGCGACAAGGTTCACATATTCAAATATTCCAAAAGAGGTGTAGTATTAATCAAGGTGAACAATGGGCATATAACTAGACTCTTAAATTAAACATGTATTTGCATATAAAATAACAGCATGTAATTTGATAGTTTAAACAAAAGTAATTTGTAAAAAATGTAGGTTCAACATGATCAAAGTATTGACTCGTCTTGCGCGGTTTACCGCGGTCTTAAGCTCACTCAAAGCTTTCTCATGTGATGGGTTTGAGTTTCTGGTCTTCGTCTTGTTTGGATCAGGGTCTTACTTGATCCAATAAATCTTCAGGACTCCATTTCTAATTACGCGATAAGCAATGAATCCAAATAAATGCAAATAACTCAAAAGGTCCAAATAAATCCAACTGAGCTTGATTAAATTTGTATTATGGTTAAATGGGTGATTTGAGACAAGGTTGATTGGACTCGGAGTATTGTCGGTGTCATAGTGGTTGAAGTGGCGTGGGAAACGGTAGGGAAAACATGTCAAAATGGGGTTCGAGGATGGGTCATAATAGAGGTATATTCATGAGATTATTTTGATGCTTGATGACCCAGGGCTATCATATTTTAGCATCTATATATTATCTTGACCTTTTAATTTGAGTGCTCTCTAAAAATTACGACATCGATATTTTATCCTTTACAAATCGAGCACTGCTACACATGAGTCTATTTTGTTATCATTATTAACTAAAGCTTCCATTTAAGACTTCATGATTGGCAATATGTTAATGATGATGTTTACATACACACACACAGATATATATATATATATATATATATATATATATATATATATATATATATATATATATATCTTTAATAGGGTCTATGGTGAACTCAAAATTGTCTTGATATATTTACTAGTGGCATGCATACATGCCATCCGCATTCTCTAACCATTTATTTTATATATATATATATATATATATATATATATATATATATATATATATATATATATATATATATATATATTTATATGTATATTTACTTAGAAAAGTCTCTAAATTTAGATGGACATATTATTCCAATTACTTTTAATATTTTTTATTTCCTGTGCCTTAATTGGATATTATTCACCTTAAGAACCTTTGATGATTGTCTATATTTACGAGGGTACCTTTTTACAATCTCCACAAATTTTAGTTTTGTGTTTTAATTTAAGTTGTATGTGCATGTTGGCTAATTACTTGATCTTTTTATTTTATTTAAGGTTCTTGTGATGCATGGATATTTCTACCAAAAACCACCCTCTATTAATGCTCTTTTATCAATATTTAGATTTTAAATAAATATTGAGGCCACATTATTTACTCATATATGACAAGTAACTAACTCTCAAATAATCTTATTTACATCTAGTCGAGTTTATTAGCTTCCAAGAATTTATTTCTAATTTTTGTTTAAACTGAGTTGCATGGGCAAAGCTTGGTATATAGGTCATATTTCAATATTTGCAGTTTAGTAAAATCTTCCACTAAAATTTATTTAATGGAGGCATGTTGAATATTGGACATATATTTCAATTATAATTTAGGGTACCTTTATTAATGCCTTTAATTATTAATTAGATTTAAAATAAATACTAAAGGTACACTGATTATTCCTTATGATATCTAATTCAAATTTAAATCTTACATAATCTCTTTCTATATCCAAATTAAATTTATTATCTCCCGTGGATTATTCTCCCATTTTTCCTTAATTTTTACTATTTCAAATGGAGTACTAACAGAAAAAACAAAAGAAGGTAAAATGGGCAGTGAGTGGGTTCAAACCCAGGACCTCTCGGACGACCTAATCTCTAACGTGCGCTCAGCTGACCAGCATGCAAACACCCCTTTGTGAATAGACAGAGGGAGTAAATTAGAAAGTCAATCGCAGACAGTGAGCTCAGGACAGAGCATTTCGGCGGAGCTCGGTCTTGGCGTTCCGCCAATGGTGGTGGCAGGAGGAAGGGTAACCATAAAATGGGTTGTCCCAGAACGGTGAGGCTAGGGGTGGCGGGCGGTGGCCGAAGCGGCGGTAAGGCGGGCTAGTGGCAGCCTAGGCGGACGGCGCCGAGGGGAGGAGAAGGGGTTCGGTGGACATGGTGGAGGGAGCACGAGGACTCACCGGAAGCGATGGCGGGGCGAAGAGGGTCGAGGTGGGTGGCATCGAGCCGGTGGGCGCAGGCGAGGCACGGTGCCCTCGAGCTAGGGTGGAGGAGGAGCTCCGGCGACGGTTGGAGGAGGTTTGTGGCGGTGAGCAGGTGCTCCACCGCGAGGAATCGAAGGAAACTTCGCCGAGGAGGGAGGCGGCGGCGGCGGCGGTTTTGGCCGACGGTGAGGAAGATGGGCGTCTGCGAGGATCCGAAGGCATGGGGTTCGATAAATCCGGTAGGAGGTAGAGAGGGTGTGGCGGAGTGGAGGGAGGGTCGCGTGGACTTTATAGGCGGTGGGAAGGGGCGGCAATGGGCGTCGGCGGCGGTGGCAGGCGGTGCTACGCGGGATTTCCGCGGATTCGAATGAGACTACGCAGTGTAGGGCTGCAGCTTTTGTACCGCGCCGCGGCGAGGCGCATGACAGGCGGAGTAAGCGATGGGTGGCGGCATCATTGCAGGAGGTGGCGCGGCTTTCGCTAGCGCGTTAGCCGAGGTGAAGTGACTGCACAGTGGAGCTGCGGCGAGGCATTGCAGTCTGCAGGCAGCGGCACTCGATGGCTCATGGGGCGTGGCGACGGAGCGGCGAGCAACAGAGAGAAAGAATGGAGGCAGCACGAAGCACGGTCGTCACGGGGAGAAGCGAGACAGAGCAGAGAGGAGACAGGGAAGAGGGAGAAGAAAGAAAGAAAGGGCGGGCGGGCGGGCACGTTGGGTAGAGAAAGGGAAGGGGCGCTCGATCGGCAGGCGGAAAAGAGGAGGAGAGAGAAGAAGGAAGGCGGGTCCCACACGTAATAGGGAGGAAATTTGGAAAGAATGAGAGAAAATGAGAAGCTTTAGTAGTTTTTGAAATTTGAATCTTGAATTTGAATTTCTATTTCCTAATTAAGATTATTGATTTTAATACTAGAACTTTTATTTCTAGTTTTGGTTCAATTATCTAATAGTCCTCTATTTTTGATTTTATTTAATTTTTGCTATAAATTGCATATATAAATTTTTGAATGCCCAAACTTGAGTTTTGTATGCTAATTAAATTAAAAGAAGGAATTTTTGGCTCAACCTTTTAGAGATGTGTTTTAATATTCTTTTTGGTTTCATTTCCTTATTCTTGAATTTGATTTCATGATCTGCAAATGTCATTTTCCATTGTTATTATTTACATGATCATTATTTGTTCTTGGGATTATTCCTGGGATATTAATTTGCATGGCGTGAAACTCAAAAAAAATTTCAATTACACATTCAGCATAAATGCAAGAAAAAATGGAGGTAGCACAATTTCAATTACACATGCCAGAAAAATGCAAGAAAAGATTTAAAAAACTCTATATTTTGAATATCCAAATTTTGGGATGTTACATCAGCCATGGCCAGAGGTTGAGCCGCGACATTGGCAGCTAGGCCAGAGGAGGGTGACAGTGGCCTGGGGTAGAGCCGCACATGAAGGGCGGCAGGGAGCCTACCGGTGGTGAGGTCGGCCGGAGGCGACCCCAAGGCCGACGCGTCCACGGCACTTGGGGCGGTGGCGCCGAGTGCCTTGCCGTGCGCACGCACAGAGGGGAGGTGGTGGATCTGGTCCCAGTTGGCCAGATTCGAGGTGAAGAGTGAGGGGAGAGAGGGGTAAGGTGGCCCAGTGTGGGAGAGGTGACCGACGACAGGGAAGTGACCGGATGGGAAGGAGAGAGAAAAGAGAGAGCTCGGGAGGGGAAAAGAAAAGAGAAAAATAAGAAGAAGAAAAAAGAGAGAAAAGAAAAGAAAGGAAAAAAGGGTTAAAGAGAGAAGGAGAAAAGAAGGGGTTTTGCGACGTACGTGTCAAGCCCTTAACGCTGAGCATCCAGTTTGCCATTATCAGGTTATGCGCGTAGGGTTGTCACTGCTCGCTTAAATATATGTGTTGATATGATATATTAAATCGGGTGACACTTGTATAGGTGGGGGTCCTAGTTCAGAGCTGTCCACGCATCGTCCCCAAGAATAACCAAGCAAGTGCATGGTAAAGCAGTAATTCCAGGTAATATTTGCCATTAGTTGAGTGTTGATGCATTACTTACCATGCTATTGTGAGTTGATTATTTCTAGTTGCATATTGAGGAATGATGAATAACGGTTATTGAAAACATGACATGTTGACATGCTTAAATGAAGAATTTGCATCGCATGCATTCATGTCATGAAAATAGATAACTTTTGTGGTATCATTGGTCCACTTTGTGTAGACGCTCCACGGGAGTGGAGACTGAGGTACCCGTATGAAAATGACAAGCTACTAAGGTCCCTGTATGAAAGAGGATGGGCTTGTGATCCCCGCATGGAAATAGGGCAGGCTTGAGTGAGTATCGATGGGTGCTCATTCCGCTATAACGGTATAGGCTAAAGAGATTAAAGAGAGGTGCATTTGCATACACAATTGCATTATGACAGAGAAAAGGGTGCAAATGCATAGTGAATGGTCGATGGAAAATTAAGAGAGATTAAATGAAAAATGGTGAGCCTGTATTGGATTTTATTGAAACATATATATGTTATTTACAGTTTTACTTTGTACTTACTGAGTCTTTGGACTCACCATTGCTTTATTAGTTTTTTAGGTGGTTAGTGAAGACGTCATGTATAGGCGGAAGTAGCACATGAATAACTTCACATACTAGCAGTACTTTACGTATCAACTGTTGTTAGTGAGTTTAAACTCTACTGGTATGCTAGAGTTAGAATTAAAATGGTATGATGTTTATCTAGTCACTACAATATAAATAGAATAATGTTTGCTTAAAATTACTAGCTGTTGTTGAAAATGGTAAAAGTATGAAATGCTAGTAGCATTCCAGGCCTAGAGGAAGGGTGAGGTGTTACAGGATCGAAGTACGCACCATGGAGCAGGAAATGGCGCCGGATCAGCTCACGGACCCGGAGGCTGGCCTCTTTCAGGGAGCCCTGGACGGTGACCTCCTCTGGGGAGCCCCAGACGGCGACCTCCTTTCCCATCCTCTCTACCATTGTGCACATGGCCCCGCTGCCCCCCTTCGACAGCCGCCTCCTCAGAACCCTCTGTCATGGGAGGCGGCACAATGGAGAGAACGTGGGAGAAGGCAAATGCAGGGGACGAAGAGAAGGGTTTGGGGGGTTTAGGGCCATGATGACCTTGGAGGAGTAGGGCGGCGCAGAGATGGTGGCCACGAGGAAGGCTCGCCGGAGCAGGAGCTGGAGGGAGTGGCCGCGCTACCGTCGCGGCAAGAAGGGGGGCAAGAGTGAAGTGAGCACTGGGCATCAGCGGGAGTGTGTGCGCTTGTGGATTTCGCACTATAACCGTAGAACAGATGAGGCTCCTTGGTAAGATGTGCATAGGGTGGGTTCGGCACAGGTTATTAGCTTTGCTTTTTGCTGTACTAACTTTAAAAGAGATTACATTTTTAAGATAGTGTCTATAAATTAATTATAGTAGATATTATTTTAAATTTATCTATATTAGTCAAAATCACATATGAGTATCTCGCTCTTCGTATTCTCTCTTACGAATAGTCAGAATTTAAAAAATTAAATAAAAAAAATCATAAATCATAGTTCAAAAAAAATCCACATATACCATCCGTCGCAAAGCATGCGTGTTGATGGTTGCTGGGGAGATGGACTAAAATAAATGGATGCTGGAATTAGTACCAACCATTTGTGCATGTTTGATGAGTTAAGAAATCTGGTTTTGAAAATGCTACGAAAAGAAGTCTATTTTTGTCGCTACAATATTGGCTAGGTTCAATTTCCACCCTTAAATTCGGTACTCTCTCTGTCTATATTTATAAAGCGTATTTTCTTTTAGCACATAGATTAAAGAAGTAGTAAAAATGATTATATTATCTCTAATTATTATCTCTAAGCGCTATATTCAATATATGTATATAGAGAATATCAAATAAAATTATGTATTTATTGAGTGTATAAAGAAAATACCACACTAATTTTACATTGAAACATAAAATACACTCTATATTTATAGACAAAATTATTTGAAAAATATATCTTATAAACTTGATCGGGAGAGTATTGGTTAATTTACATCCCTTGGCAATTAAAACCCGAGCATTGAAATTGTCAACAGCGGTTTTGCCACGTGGGCTGCTGACACAAATAAAGTTTGCCCGTGTTTCAAGTAGGGGTGCAAACGGAGCGGATAATTTTAGTCCGACTGACCGACCGAAGGCTTGCGGAACGAATACGGAAGGGGTAGATGGGTATCCGACACTATCCATGTTTGACTTCGACTCCGAGGAAAAAAATATGGAATATGATACGGGATAAGTGATATCCGTATATCAAGTGATATGAGGAAGTCTGTTGTAACTTCAACTAAGAACAAGATAAGATATAGGCAGATTGTTACATATAAATATGCGGGAGTACTGAGTGTTCTTCCTTTAACATCTCAGTAATTAATGTCTCTATGTTCGCTTTGATTGTATCATACTGTCCAATGTCCTGTGCAAAGAAGCGGATAATTTCCGTTCGACCAACCGTCCGAAAGATTATGGAACGGATATGGAATGGAGAAACGAATACCCGGCATTATCCATGTCCGACTCCGAGAAAAAAATATGGAATAGAATACAGAATAAGCGATATCCGTCCGTATCCACTCCGATTATACCCCTAGTTTCAAGATACTAGCAGCTCACGTGTTAAAATAATTCTCAAGATCACTGTTGATAGTTTAAGTGCTTCAAATTTGATAGTTAGTGTTAGGGATGTCAATTAAACGGTTATTGGAGTTGAGGGTGAAAATTAAATCAATGCAATAGTTCGGAGACCAAAAGTTGAGTTTTTTGTATGGAGGTATTGCGCCCAACTTTTTACAATTTACAAATTACTAACATTTCGTATTTTCGTGATAAAAAAGATCAGTGCCAGCATCACATTTCCATTGGCGAGCTTGACAAATAACTCTTATTTTAAGCGGATTTTTTTCCTTCGGGATGATTCGAAACCCCCTGCAGACAGGTTGATTCAAATATCCTTTCCGAGATAGGCCCTAATTTATGTCGGAACAGCACGTCGTGGACACGCTAGTTGCGGTTACAAAAGAGTGATGTGCTGGGTTACGTACAATCAAAATTTATAAACTTTAATTATTTATATCTTTCTAAATGTTTAGATTAAACATATAAAAATATAAATAGATTTGCCTCTAAAAGTATTTTCATAGTACTCTTTCTATTGATTTTTATAAGACACCCACGTGCTACCTAAACTTTATAATATTTGACCAACAATTAGATCAAAAATATACTCCCTCTGGTGGCAAAAACATATTATTTTAGATATTAACAAGGTCTCAAGAACATAACTTTGATCACTAATTTTTATTATAAATATATTTATCAAACATAATAAAATTATAATATCATAAAAATACTTTTCAAGACAGATCTTGTCGGGACCCCGGATTTCCGAATACGGACCCTCTGTGTATTACAGTACTAGTCCCAGATCAAAGCTAGTGCACACAGTCAAACAGTGATGAATACATAACCAACAACGCTTTATTACAATAATAGAGTACGGACCAAAGGCCTCTTTATTACAAGCGAGGTTTCAAGACCTCACACACACAAAACACAGTGAAGCAAAGATAAATCCAGTGAAAACCCATCAATACGCCACAGGCAATTGACTTGGGAAGCGCAACCAAAAGCCTTCGTCGAATCCACACGTAGTCTCCTTCCTGAGCTTCATGTTCCTCTGAGATTTTGTTTTAAGTGTAGCATGTGAGTACATAAAAGTACTCCGCAAGTCTTGGGAAAATGCAATAGATGCAAGGCTTAACAAAGGAGGGTTATATGGTTCTTTTTGCACAAAGCAATATTTTATTTCAAATACCATTAAATATTTTTGAAAGCATTAGTTTAAACAAGGTAACTGTTTTAACAGAAATTTTCAAATTGAATAGTGAAGATTACAGCCACCAACACTGGATCACTGGCTTTCACCGCCAAGATCAAAGAAAACGGGTTACAACCACCCACACTGGCTCCAACCGCTAGGATTCAAGAGAACGGGTTACAACCACCCACATTGGCTCCAACCGCCAGGATTCAAGAGAACGGGTTACAACCACCCACACTGGCTCCAACCGCCAGGACAACTCCGGGAGTTCCAACCATTCTCGGTTTCCAAAATATTTTCTTTGAAAACAAAACCAAAGATTTACCATGTGAATGCATTCCTTGCCCGCCCTTGACCGTGGGCACGGCTATTCGAATAGTTTTAACACTCTGCAGAGGTTGTACATCTTTACCCACAAGAGATAAGTCATCTTAATAGTCAACACGCTTCCTTTGGCATGAGACCCAGATAAAATATCACAAAGCTTTTACCTTAGTCTAGTCTAGCCAGACACCACCCGCTGAGGTTTCACTGCTGAAGGGTTAAACCACCCAGTCAGAAGCCCGCTCTTGCGCCGTATGAGTACAGTAAACCCTGTCCCTCACTGTGAATAACCAATACACCCTGGCACTCACTTTCCACTGGTGGTACCTAGACTAAACTATCGTAAGTTAGTCAGCTAGGTCGTACCCATATAGACTTGTGGTTGTATGGTAGTGCTCAGTCTGGACAAACACAAGCGTCGGTCCTTAATTGACTAGGGCGGAACATACACTTTACAAGTTCTCGTGCTAACCGCACCAATCCAATCCAACCATCTGCCCTGGTCCAAATCCAATTTTCACATTTTATTTTATTTTAAAAGGACTGTGGCAACTCCAATCACCACTGATTTCTGAACAAAAGTCTAGTTCCACAAAAATATAATTTCCCATTTCAAGGTTACCAAAGGTTATATAGCATGACTAAGCATTTTACTACCGTTACAACATTTACCAAAGTTTTATAATAACCTCATTATTGAGACAAAGGAAATCCTAGGGTGTCAAAGGTACATGGTTGTCAATGTCAAATGAGGGCATAACAATTATCGGTTTAACTATTATCTCTACAACAGGAATTATCATTTTTTGTAACATAGTAATGCATTACATTTAAAATAATTAAAAACATTTCACAAACATAGGTTCAAGATGTTCAAAGGAGACTTGTCTTCGTGTGCGATATCTTGACTTTCTTGCTGCGGGTCAGAAAATTCTTCGGCGACGTCGGGTTCTACGCGCGGAACGATAAATATAAAAGAATAAATAAATACAAATAAAATCACAAAAATAAAAAATATATACTGGAAGAAAGGTTAAGATTTTAGATGAATTTACAAGAAATAATCAATGGATTCGGAGTTCGAATGAGGGAGAACGGATATCTGGAAGTTTTAGATATCACATGAAATGATAACAGAAACCGAGAATTACTTTTTGAACAGTATGGTGCCAGTTGGTTGCGAGGTGCTGGCGAATGGACAGAATGGAACCCCGGCGACAAGGTGAATGTGGTGATGTGGGTACGACATCGAGGAACGGCGGCAATCACTGGCGGTGAGGGAAAACGGCAGTGACGGCGAGGCTGCGACAACGGCAGGTTGGAGAGACATAGTACCGGGTATGGAACGTGGAGATATAGGGTGAGCACAGGGTAGAACACGACATGGTGAAGCTAGGAAAATTATTGGCTAAGCTGAAACTTCATCGGATACGATACAATCGACGTTTGAACGACGACGGTAGAGAAAAAGGAAAATTTTGATATCTTGGTGCTCGGTGAGGCGAATCTAAAGCCATTTGAAAGGTAACTACCTGGGATGGTTTGGCACGATATGACGTGAACGGATTGGGGAAAAACACTACCGGATGAATGGGGACACTAGATGCCATTGGCGGCCATGGCGAGGTGTCGGAGGCAAAAATTTGTAGAGGCTTTTCGGGGAAACGGAAGGAAGCATGGCATAGAACGCCGCGAGGCAAGTCTAAGAAAAATTACGGCACAGGCTAAAACTCAACAGAGACGACAAATCGACGTCGGGAGTCAAAAACGGTCATTTTCGCGGAAAGTTCAATTTCTGACAATTGGCTCCACGAAAAATTAAATAAAAATGATAGATAAATTGCTTGGAGGCTAGGACACGATATGACGTGAACAAAATCAAAGCGCTTACCGAAAAAGTTGTGTGCGCGAAGGCACGGTTTGATGCGGCTCGACCGGTCGGCGAGGACTAGGGGAGTCTTCGAGTGATGGCGATGGGAGCATGGCGTAGAACGCATCGAGGCGAACTCAACGGTACAGACAGATCGGCCAACGGACATCGGATGGTGATGATACATGGCGGAGAAGACATTAGGTGACCGGCGGGTTGACATCGGCGTTCCGGGCAAACGGAGAGGAGTTAGAGGGTGAGGTTTGCGGCGAAATGAAGAGGAGAACGTCCGGAACACAATGCTCACCTCGGTTTTGATCCAACACGCACGGTCGGCTCGCAGCGAGGAGAGGAGCGACAGCGTGGTTTGGCCACGGTGGTCCGGCGATGTTCCGGTAATGCTCCGGCGAAGGCGAGAGGGGCACCGCGTAGAACGCGAGAAGGCAAAGCCAACGGTGTGGTCAAAAGTGACCGGACTCCACTGTAGGCATCGCAAAAGGCCGAGGAACGGCGCTCGGTACATAAAAGTAAAATGGCTATTACGGAGAGAAAAAAGGGAGAGAGGACTTGAGATTTCGTGGGTTGGATGAGTATGAAAAGGGGCACCTGGTGCTCCCTTTTATAGGGGTGGAGGTGGACGGGAGAGAGATCAAGTAATGGTGTCATTTAGAGCAAGGTTTTAAATTCCTGTAAATACACATGAATGAGAGGGGAAACGGTAGGGAATTGAAAGCTCTTGAGGAGAGAAAGTGAGCTCAAACAAAATCCGAAAAATATAAGAAACTTTCTGAAAATTTCTTGAGACCCAAGGAACTCAAATAAAATATTTTTAGCAAATGTTAATGTTTAATTTAATGTTATTAAAAAAATTCTAATTAAGCTTTAGTTTAAACCAAAAATTTCAAAAATTTGAAAATAGGGTATAAATGGATAGATTAGAATTTTATATGAATTTAGAAATTTGAATGGGCTCAATCGGAGTTAAAACGAAAAAGAACGGGCTCTCGGAAGTTTGAAAAGAGAGAAAAAGAATAAACCGATTTTCTAGAATTATTTTTGAACTGAAAAAATCAAATTATGAGGTCATCAAAGGACTGAGGGAGGTGGGGGGAGGACGCGGCGGCGGCAGGGGAGGGAGCGCGGCGAGGCCGCGAGGGACCGAGGAGGAGGAGGCGAGTGAGGAGGCGGAGGAGAGGGACCGTGGGGAGAGGAGACCGAGGCGGGCGAGGGCACCGAGGCCGCGTGGGCGTGGGGTCGTCCCCGACCCGATGTGACGTGCACGCGCGAGCGTGACCGACAGAGGGAACGGGGCAGCGACGTGGCGGCGTCAGATTGGTTGGGCGGTGGAAAAAGAAGACTAAAAGGCGAGAAAGTCGAAAGCGGTCGATTAAGCGGCCAATTAAACGGTCATGTAACGTTCCAATAATCATCTCTATAAATCACTCCGCTTCAGGCCTCCAGACTCACAGCGTAATCCATTTTTCACAGATAGGTATGGAGGGGATAGGTGAATGTCTTGGCCTAAATTATTCAGAAGCTTTTGCACATGTGAAAGAGGAGCTTTTTCATGTTTTCCGTTTGTATCATGATAAGTTTGGTAGCAGCGGAAGATCGGTGGCCTCACAGCAGACGCAACATGGAAAGACAAGTATGACATCACACTTGTGGAAGAAGCTAAAGAGCAAGTCTACTTCTTCGTCCTCTCAGTCTCAGGCGGCCTCCAAGTGGAATTCTGTCTCGGAGTTGAACCACTATTTGGAGCATGATTTTGCAAACATTGATCCTGATCTTACTGATGGAGGCAAGATAGACTTGCTCGAGTGGTGGAAGAACAACAAGCGGATCTTTCCTGTCTTTGTCACATTTCGCACGAGATGTTCTCTTGGTGCCGTGTCCACCGTCTCTTGAGCGACATTGATGCGGTAGGGAGAATAAGAAGAGAGAAGATCATCCTTACGCCCGGGATGGTGGAGGCAATCACATGTGCCAAAGGCGAGAATTAGCCAAAGAGCGGGAACAACATCAACTGGAGGATCCCGAAATAAATGCAGCGTATCTTGACCTAGACATTGCCGAGTAGATATTATCTATGCATGTTGTAATAGTTAGTATATACATATGTTGTTACTGTACTCTTTTCCTTACTCGGGAAACCCCACTCTGGGGCGTAAGGTTTTTGTTAGAGTATAATATATTTGGTCGTGTTCACACCGACTGTTCGGTTCGGCCTTGTGTTCACACCAACCTCGATCGGCTATATATATGTAACCCATGTACCTTAAACTTAAGATCAAATCTATTGTATCATTACCCAAAACTCTATACGCTTTCATGGTATCGACGTCCAGGTTTAGATCCTAACCCTAGCCCGCTTGCTTCCACACGCGCCCGGAGATCTATCTCCGGGGCAGCGCAGCCCCGCTTAGGCGGCAGATCCTATTGATCCAGCCGCCATTATCGTCATCGCCACCACAGATCGGGACGCCTCCACCGACTTCTTCCATCGTCGTCCCGCCTCGCGCGTACTCGGTCTGATCAGCCGATTGTGCGCGATCCACCCGGCTCCCGTGACGTCCATCGTCGAGTACTACGCGCATCTTCTTCGAACAACAAGGCTGTTGTTGTGTCGCCTCCTCGGGCCACAGCACCGCTGCACGTGTGTCCCCTCGCCGTTGCATCTACATCGCCGCCTCCTGTGCATCGACGACTGTGCTGCGTAACCTCTTGTCGCCATCATCGCACTGGTCTTCGTCATGCTGATTGGGACCTCATCGCCGACATCGGCGCCACCGCCGCCGTGCCTTTGTCGGGACTGCTCGCCGCGGCGAAGCGTCCGTCCCGGACTGCCGCCGTGGCGTAGCGTCCGCCCGAACTACTCGCCTTCGGGTTGGAGCATCCGCTCCCGCACTGCTCTTTCTTCGTCCAGCACAACCATGCGGTTGGGGCCCTCTCCTTATGCGTCCGTGCGGCAACACCGGTGCGTGTTGCCCCGACGCGTTCTCGGGTCTGCAAACCTAGCACATGCCTCGTCTCGGCGGCTTGATCGTATCGACTTGGCATCGACCCTACCGCTTCCGCCCCGTCGCCTCGATTGCATCGCCGTTTCGGTCTACATCCTGACGGCCCGACTACGTCGACCTCGACATCGCCCCTTCCACGACAACTGCCTCGACGTGTCTCTGTCATCACCATGGCGCCTCTTTTGCGCCCGCGGCTTCATGAGCGACCGCCTCGACATCGGTAACCTGACCACGACCACGTTGACCACGGCCATCTCCAGCACGGCATCCTCGACCACGTCTACTCTACCCTAGCGCTCGTCTACCTCGACATCGGCACAAAGGCTCTTGCCTTGCTTGAGCTACTCGTCGGTTCCTACTCGACCACAAGCATACGCGCCGCATCGACGGTTATGACTACGGGGATGTTGGCTCTTGACTTCTTCTCCGTCTCACCGTGCAAGCGCTCCCGTTGTATTGCGGGGATGTTAGAGTATAATATATTTGGTCGTGTTCACACCGACGATTCGATTCGGTCTCGTGTTCACACCGGCTGTTCGGTTCGGTCTCGTGTTCACACCGGCTGTTCGGTTCGGTCTTGTGTTCACACCAACGGTTCGGTCTCGAGTTCACACCGACTGTTCGGTTCGGCCTTGTGTTCACACCAACCTCGACCGGCTATATATATGTAACCCATGTACCTTAAACTTAAGATCAAATCTATTGTATCATTACCAAAAACTCTATACGCTTTCAATTTTTAACGAGGCAGTAACATTGTATTTCTAAAATATCAAAGAAATTCCACTTTTTCTGAAATATTTATGTCATTGCGTGCCCATGTTTTTATACAATTAATTCAATTATTTCAACTAGTTTTAAACGAGGCGGGTACGAGAGAAAGGAAGATGACGACCGTCGTCACCGCCTTCGCGTATAGTAATTTCGGGCTGGGCTTGGGCTGGCACGGCACAAACGCAGCCCGGCACAGCACGACACGATGACATGACTGGACCGAGCCGGCACGGCACGAAGTGGCACGAAGCACGACAAGTCCCAGCTCTATGCCTTACCTTTCACTTCGTTTCCTTTCTTTTCTTGCTTCGTATGTCAAAAAAAAATCCTTTTTCAGAGACCTCCCTTGTGTACGAGAATCATTATGGGCCATCCTCTTTGATTATCATGGCATCCTCTTTGAGATTATGGGCCATGCTACTGATTTGCCCAGGCTAGAGGAGGAAGTGGAGAGGGTAAGGACAATCTTCACGGCATTCGAGAACTCAGCGACTGATCCTCCAACTCCAAAAGTCGAAGAACAAGCATATGAAGCCCAGAAGACTAAGATATAGGAATCTCTTTTTTGGGACTTTTGTAATAAATTTGCCTTGAATTTGTCTCTCGTATCAGTAGCTTCTGTAGCTCATACAACAAAGGACAAAACACAGACAGTTGTAAATAAAAACCATCTATGATAGTTTTATAGACGGTTCTACTTAAAAACCGTCTGTGATAATGCGTATATCACAGACGGCTTTTAAACCTAACTGTCTGTGATCGTTTTAGAGATGGTTTTTGCCATGAACCATCTGTAATAATCAAAGCACAGACGACTCTACATGAGCCGTCTGTGGTGAGACGTCCAGTATAGTTAGCCTCCAAAAACCGCGGAGTTAGCCTCCAACCCCACCTCTATTTATAGTTTAGGGCCTAAAACTTGGGCTTATCCTAAGCTCACGAATTCTAATCGAATTCCAACAAATAAGGGACCCGAAACCCTTCCTAACATAGGTTTTCCAAAATTCAAACTTCTCCAACTTATCACGTGTCGAAGCCTCTAGGACTGCACCTTCTGTATCTTCTCCACGCATCATCCACCACGTGTCGTAGCCTCCGGACCGCACCTCTATAGCTCCAACACGTATCATCCATCTCTGATCTCCATACGCCCCAAGCATGAGCCCGACCATCTCGTGACTTCCTTGACCGTCTGAACCTCGGATCTCCCCATCCTAGTCCCGATCCACCTCGTCACCGACCATGATCGTTTCCATGCTCAACCAACACACGCAAAGACCAAAGAATATTTTTCCTGGCATAAGTTCATCCCAACTTGACCAATCATCAGTCCACACACGCCATATACCTCGCATGACATCGATAAGCAATATTATCAAATATTCATCATCATAAATTAACCATTGTCAATTATTCATCACTAAAATATTTTAGATCTAGCCATATGGTCTAACAGTAGCATTTCGGTAGAGTCCTTTGTCCTTTTTTCTTTCATGTTTTGCCTTTCCTAAGTCATCACGGGGTATTTTTGCCAAATCATCGAAGGATTTCCATGTCAGGGAGAAGAGGAATGAGCTGCATGATGAATAGATCATTTCTGAGCTCTACAGTAGAAGACTTTTCTGAGGAGAATGTTCGCAAAATTTATGGCTGGCTAAACTCTAGTAATCATTCCAAGCTGACTGTGGATCAAACAAGCGATAAAGATCATGGAGTTCATGTTATTACCTATCATGTCTCCTTTTGTCCTCTATGCCTTGTGGTTCTACGAGATGTTCTTGCTTGCTTTTTTCCATTCATAGATAGTTTTTTCTCTGCTATATTTTTTTTTGTTATTTTCCATCTCTTTTTGGCATGTGGGTTCATGGGTTCTTCCTAGCCACACTCTAATTCTCACATAAGTTCGCGAATGTGTCATCACATTGCTTTGGACTATTTTGTGTTTTATTTTTGGAATGTGCTAGCGTCTAGACGTATGATGGGAACCATCTCATCATACGCTTCTTTCCAACATAAAATCTAACTTAAAAGGGTCATCTCGGTCATTCGATCTAGTGCAACAAAAATCAGTGAGACTTAACAATTAAATAGTAGTTTTGCAATAAACCTCCACCCCTATGCAACAAATACAACATATTCACAACTTGATGCAATAAGCACATATTCCTCGATGCAATAAATAGACATCCTATTACAATAGTAATTTACCTTCAGACAAAAAAATTAAAACGCAATTGCAATAAATACCTCTTCATGCAACAAATTAAACCATAAATTCAAGGAAATTTTGAGAAAAGAAAACTCATAATCTGAAAAATCAAGTTGACAACTTGCATACTTGTTCATACTATGCTTTCCATCTCCCAAAAAATCCAAACAAACAAATCAATAGATATTACACAACCTCAACATTAAAAAACAATAGTTGCAGCTTTTTTGCAACCTTAGATGCAACAATGGAAAAATGATATTGCAACAAAATAATGAAAGGGTGAAAAACCAAAACATATTTTGCAATAAATGAAGAAAGGGCTGCAATAAATTCAAGAAATGCAAGGAACAAAATAATGAAAAGGCTGTAACAACTAGGACAAATTTTGCAACAAATGGAGAAAGAGATTCAATAAATTTGATAAATGCATGTAACAAATTCAAGAAATACATGCAATAACCATACCATATATGAGCTCACAAGAGCAGAAAGGAGATGGCCGGTCCACACCACTGCTTCGTCGCTGGTGTTGGACCCAGATTTTACAATCTAGAACCCTCTATGATTGCACTGCATTATTTCCTAGATCAATAAATAGTGCTCACAGATACATTACTGAAAATCATATACATATCTTACGAAAGTGTAACTAATACAATAGTAAACTTACACATAGGCCGATTAGGCCGAAACCTTTAAAGAGCAGCAGTAGAAATGAAACCTTCACATAGATGGGGCCCTCAGGACATACCCATAGATATCTAACTAGGGTTCGCGACCTAGTTCTTGGCCTCCTCATCTTTCAGGTTTGTCGACTCCTTTAGATGTCAGTAGGGCTTGTATTTCTTCTTCTAACTTGCTGAATAATAGTAATTGAGCAACAATGAGTACAAAGATACTTAGCAAGCCATCATATAGAATGCATTAATAATAGATGAAAGGCTACACAAAAAAGGCTTAATGTTCTTTTATTTGCAAAAATGCCACCATTTTGAGATACAGATATAAGAAATTCCTGATACTTAACGATTTTAACTAAAATAGATTTTCTAAAGAGTGTGAAAGATTGCAATAATAGTAGTATAGATCCCATCCACCATTACATAGTTACCCACACCATATGCTAATTTTTCAGCGCTACATCCGCTCATTATTATCACTAGGACCGACTGCCCAGGGCAACACCAACTAGTTTTCATCCCAATCACAAAATATTGTTTTATAAATAGAACTAACTCTAGGAAGCTCTAATGCCTGCTCATGACCATGGGCATGACTATTCAAACAATTTTCACTTTATAGAGGTTGCACACTTACCCATAAGAGACAATCAACTTACTATGTTCTACCTGTTTGTTTAGACGAACAGATCAAGAAGGTTACCACAAGGCCTTTACAAAGTACTTCTCAGTGAGGTCACACCCCACTAATGTTTCCACCGCTGTGGGATACAATCATCCCACTAGAAGCCCCTCTTGCGCTATCACATCAAAGGGATACAACCATCCTCTGCATGTGTTCACACCTATGACACAACCCACACTAGGTCGATGCAAATTAGTTAATCAGGCCGTACCCATTATAGACTTATGGTTGCGCTGTTTTACACTGGGAGGCACTACAAGATTCAGCCATTAAGATTATCCAAGTGGTTCTACCATAATCTAACACTTTGGTGCATCCACTGCACTAGCCCCTCATACCATCTGTCCACATATTTAAGTAATTTGGGGTTTTTAGAATTATAAAATAACCATACTACAACATACCAGCCACTTTCCATCAATGACTGCTCAAATCAAGATTTCTTGTTGAAATGATGCAGGATAAATTAATACTCCTGAGTATCTAAGCAAGATTAAGCATGACGCTTAAATATAGACTTATCATTAGTATGTTTACCATTATTCCTAAGAAGACAAGGTTTTATGTCCAAATTCAAAGAGGGGAAAATATAATTAAGCAATTATCCACAAGGGATTAACTATGAACTAATATGAATATAAATTTGTATAATAAAGGAAAGCATGCAAATTGATACTTTCAATTAAAATAACTTGCATTCAAAAGGTAGGTGCAATATGATCAAAGTGATGACTTGCCTTGTTCAATTTATTGCGGCCTTGATCTTACTTGAAGCCTTCTTAGTTAATAGACAAGAAACTCCTGGTCTTCATCTTTATCTGAATCTTGATCCCTCTTGAGTTGTCGCCCCTTTGGAACTCCAACTTCTAATTACACGATAAACAATCAAAATCCAAATAAATCCATAGAACATTCCAAAGTCCAAATAAATTTAATTGAGATTATTTAAGTTTTGCTATGTTGAGGATATGAGAGAAGATTTAGTGAATTGCGGGATGTTTGATAACGTCAAACGAAATTTGAGCGAAAGGATTAAACGGCGGAGAAGTGTTGTTGGGAAGGATGAAAGAAGGATCTATGTCGAAGGAATATTCACTGGAGTATTTTGCTTAGGATTGGAAGATGGCAAGACATTACCGATTGCAAGGAACCAAGGCTCAATCTTTAATTACTGGTTTCTTTTATTAGTTCATATTTATTAAGGACGTTTCATGAGTTAGGTTAGACCTACGGACAAATGGATTCATATTCGATCAATATAACTGTATTAATCTTTTTAATTCTTATCTCCAGGAATTCATGATATATTATTATTTTGAGGTTTAGTTGCCAAATGATCAAAGGGTTTGAATATATGATTAATTCAATAAATTACCAAAGCATGGGATTATTTAATTATCCAATTGCTATTTAATGGTTAACTTTAGTTATACCACTATTTACCAATAAAATGCGACTGACATTTAATCCTCGGGTTTAAATTCATTCGGATGAAATACGGCTTCTGGCTTGGTCTAGGTATTACTAGACTTTAGATTACAACCTAATGGTGTGTTAGCAAGTTATCATAATTATGGTCTAATTAATTGGTCCTACCATCACATTGTTCATTATTAAAGTGTACATGAGTGGGATTATGTCTAATGACCAATGACCTAGGGGTCATTATATTTTAATGAACACATAAGGTTATATTTTGACATGATCTCTTATTTAAAGATGCTCTTTCGATTAAAGGCCGTTGATATTTTATGTACTCTTAGCTATGATCTGGCGTGGTTTAATTAAAATATATTTATGTGAAGCCTAACTTATTATATAACACTAAGGCTAACTTATTATATAACACTATTTTTTAGCATTAATCTATAATTAAAATTTGAGCGCTAGTGGTATGCTAAGGGCTTTTAACATCATTTATGCAAAAAATTATATATTCATAGGACTTTCAATTGATATGTGGGTTTCTACTTTAATATTTGATGGCATCACAAACAACCTCCATTTCTATCTACTTGTCTCTCAAGAAAGATCGCTAATTAATATGGATACTTCAATTTTAATCCTAAAAGCATGCTAATTAATCTGTTTATTCCAATTAGCCATTATTTATCCAAAGTGACCTTGATTTCTATTTATATTTACAAAAAGAACTACATTTTGGCATCCTTTACCTTTAAACATGTATTTTAACTTAAGTGGCAGGGACATATCAGCTAATGACCTTAATCCTAACTCAAATGTCGTTTTAAACAAGGTTTGCTATGATATTTGGAATATATAGTTAATTTAGATCTCACATGGTTTAATCTTACAAGGATTAACTTATAGTAACTATTTCTAGTCGTTAATTAATCTGCTAAACCTTATTGTCATGCAACTTAATCATGATTACTTTTAATTTACATAAATCCTTAATCTAATTTTACAATTCATTTTGTTTATATAAAAATACATTTCAAGGTAAACCTTTAAAATCCTTGTATTTTCAGTTATATTAATTAGTTTAATAATTATCATTAACAAGGGGCACCCATGATTTGAGACAAAGGAATGATTTAATTAATTTAACATGGCTTGATTTTACACTAATTATTTTTATAGGGAAATTAATTTGCTAGCCTTTGTTGACGTGCAATTAACCAAGATTAAATATCTAATATTCTTAATTTGCATAAGTTTTTATTCTAATTCCACAATTAAATTTTATCCTTGCCATTATTTTTATTTGAATTTGTGTCAATTACTTGGATTTCACAAAATTACTTTCTAATGGAAAATTAATTCATGGAATTTGTGAGTTTCTAATTATGCTTTACATGAATCTCAAATTAATTGACAACTTAATTAAATAGGGTGTCTCAATTTAAAGAGAAATGGGGCCTATATGTTAGAGACATACACGGAGGAATAGAGACAGAGGGGAAACAGAGGAAGGCCGACAGGGGAGGCAGCACTCGGTAGGTGGCCTCACCGGTGGCGGGCGATGGCCAGGAAAGTAGCGGTGAGTGGCAAAATGGGTTGCCGAGGAGATGAGGAGGACAAGGAAGGCGTTGGCTCAGGCCGGGGCAAGGTGGAAGTGGCGGTGGCTGGGCGGTGGGAGCGGGGCTGTGAGGTGGTGATGGTGATGGTAGGAGCAAAGGAAGAAGAAATACGAGGGAGCATGAGTAGGAGGTGGTCACAGGGAACTCACTACGGCGGTTGGCAGAACCAGAGAGGGACCGTGGCAGGCCAACGATGTGTACAAGCGGTGGCGCAGGGTGGTCCATGGTGGTGGTGACCTGAGGTGGAGGAGAGCTCAAACCAGCAGTGGGAAGAGTAGAAGGCGTTGTGGGGTTGCTCCCAAAGGAAGGAATTGGAGGGAGGAGCTTCGGGGAAGAAATGGCGATGGTGGAGGTGGTGTCGTCCGGAGGTGAGGAAGAAAATCGACGCGATGAGCTCCAGCGCACAGATTTCCAATTAAATGGGAGTGGGAGGGGAGGCTCAGGAACACATTTCGCCATGAGCGCTTTGTGGAGAGCCTTGCCAGAATAGCAAGGACGGTGGTTGTCGGCGCGGACGTGGCCTGTGCTGAGCTCAGCTTGGGGGAAAATGGAAGGCAACCAGGGGCAAGGCGGGCATTGTAGGCTTCAATAGTCAAGTGGAGCAATGGTTTGGTGGCGCGCACTGTTGTTCAACAGGAGAGGGCCGACCGACATGGTGTGCAGTGTGGGTGGGGCAGCGTGCGGTGCGGGCGATGTGCGCACATTGTGACGCCTACCGTACATGGCGGTAGCGCGGCGTGTGCAAAAAGCTAGGTGTGACGGGGGCAGGCTGGCTATCTGGCACCCAGGAGAAACAGAGAGGAAGGGGGAGGAAAAGAAAGAAAGAGGTAGAAAAGGTAGGGCCCACTGGCAAAGAAGGAAAATAGAAGGAAGAGAAGAATAAGGAGAATGCTAGCACAAATTGGAGTTTGAATATGAATTCTTGGTTTGGAAATAATTGGATGCAATTTTTTAAATATGCCTTGTTTTTTATTTAATTAATTTGATCTCTAATTTTCATCTTCTGATTTCCGTTTCAATTTCATATTTGTACTTAGTTTTGTTTCTAATCACTTTAATTCTTGATCATGGATTTTATTTATTTTTATAATTAGAGTTGTTTGTCAAAAATCCAATTCAAGAAACTCAATTAAAAGCTGAAATTTTGAAATGCACCAAAAGCGAAAGAAAGTTTTTAAAACTATAGCATTTTTAACAATCCCCTAAATTGGGATGTTGCAACTGGTCAACCCCCAATTCTGGCGAGGTAAGGCCAACTTGTTATCCCTCCTACGTGTGCCTTCCTCTCTAGCTCCTCAACACCAATTCCTTCAAATATGCCAAGTTGCAGGAACAGTGGTGACAAATCTAGCTACTCGGTGAACTCCAGCCACCATTAGAAGGGGACACACCTTGCACGAACACCAATCTATGGCAGATGGCCTCCCCTCGAGCAGGAGTGGTGGTAGAGCTTGCTAGTTCGGCAGCTCGGAGAGGAAGACGGGGGAGAGATTCATGGTGGGAGAGTGAGGAATGAGTGGATGATTAGATAAGGCTTGAGCAGCTGTGGTTGAGAATGCACGTGATGAGACGTGCCAGACAGTAGACATCAGGAAGAGGGAGAGTTGTCTGATTTTTTTCACCCACCAGAACATGGTGGCGGGATAGGGGAGCTCGGGGAGGATACATCTAGGGGAAGCATGAAGGATGGAGGCATAGCATTGATTGGTGGACCGATGTGCCGTGATTTGATTAGAGCTCAAGCTTGAGACATGTGTAGAGAGAGAAATGAATGGCTAGTGGAGGGTGTGGTTGGCAAGGATAAAATTAGTGGAGGTCTCTGTTGAGGGGATTAGTGGATAGGGGTGCAAACGGATCGGATTCGAACGGATATTGTTGTTACCATATCCTAACCCATATTTTTTCTCTGGATTCGGTACCAATCGGATTCGGTGCCGGATCGGTCGGGATTAACCCGAGCCGTTTGCACCCCTACTTGTTTGTAAGGAATGCATGCAGTACAACAAATGGAGTAGAAGGACGTACTATCAAGAACTTGATGTTACTACTTAATAACTGATGTGGAAGATTTTATTTTACCATTGCAAAAGAAAATGAAACGTCAAATAGTAGCACTAACCTGAAATCAAACTTGAAGACGTATCGGATTCGGACAGATATTGCTGTTACTCATCAAGGGGGAGATTGAGAGACCATGTGTGGTCAACCCATGTATGATGAGAAATTGACATCGGCTTAGGGAAGTCGAGTTTGAGTTGGTTGGTTCGGACCATGTCGTTGCGAGGTGCAACGGGCTCGGTCGGACTTGGTCAAACCTAGTCAAAAAGAATTAGGACGATTATTCTGTTGATTTGACGGGTTTCGGCTTGATATAGTGTCACTAATGCTATTTATGCTTTCATATATCGAGCGGTGCTATTTGATGTGTTTCTTGTCTGTGTTGGCTGCAGGATTTCGAGGCAGAGTCGTGGCGAGACACGGGGCGACCGGACTAGACGCAGGTGGCATTGAGGTCAGAACGGTCGAGATGTGTCGAAGACGGCGTGATCTCGAGGTGGTTGCGAGGCTTGGACGACAAGGAGCACGGAAGCTTCCCGGAAGGTGCAGGAGGGGCGAAATGGTCATTTCGTGAGGCTGCATCAGGTGGGAGCGGGCTCCATTTGGGTTTAGCCGTGGCGGGTGGGAGACCCGTTAGCTGAGGCTATAATAGCGATGAAGGGCTGCGCACCCTTCATGCACTTGAGGGAGGATTAGGTTTGCTTTAGTCAAAAGTGCCTTTGGAGAGGCCTTTTGCTTTAGGTTTTAGTGGTTGGAGACTACTAGAGGGCAGCAAAGGGGTCTCCCTCATTCAGCCCCTCCACCAAGTGTGTGTGTTCCTCCCAAGAACATGTGTGGTTCTTGGTGATCTTGAGGATGGAGAGGGTGAGGATGGATTGAGAGTCTTGTATCATTTCTTCTTGTTCTAATGTACATGCGTATCGGGACTCCTTGTAATCCTTCCTTTGAAATGAAAATCTGAAGTTTCTTCTCGGTTATCTTTTTGCTACGATGCTTTCTAGGCTTGATTCTTGAGATTTTTGTTTCTTTGTTGATTCTTGCATTTGAGTGGCAAAATGGGTTGCTCAGGGATGGAATTGCATTTATAGACCCTTTGGTCATCTAATTCCAAGACCAATTTGATCAATTTGCAAGAATCACATTTTGAGCTTTTCTTGTTCATCCTTTAGGTTTTACCCCAAATCTTGATTCCTTCTTTGAGATGGCTTGATTCTTGACTTGCAGAGTCCTGAGGGTATTACCAACATATCTGCAAAGTTTCTTGGCCAAAGGATCAAAGAATCATCGGGAATTTGGGTTTTGGTTTTCGCTGTTTGAAGTTTCAGTTTTGCTGTCGGGCTGCCTGGAACAGGGGAGCGGTCTGACCGGACCCATGTTGGCGGTCTGACCGGTGAGCCCATGGCGGTTAGAGTGGCGTGTACCGAGCGGTCAGACCGGCCCGAGCGGTCAGATCGGCCTCACAACGGCGGTCGGGCCGGCGGTCATGAAGCGGTCCGACCGGCTGCTCAGAGTGATCGACCCGCTTCCTCAAGCGACTGAAATTTTGTTGTTTTGGTAGATTTTATTTTCTTTTCAGCGTGCCTTTTCTTTGGGGGCTCAAGGTTCCAGAGAGGTCTCTTGAACTCCATCATAAGCTATTCGTAGCTTTTGTCGAGGAGTTTCATTAAGTGGAACCTTTGAGAACCTTTGAGGGGAAAGTTTTTTTAAGACGACATTCAACCCCCTGTCGCCATTTCGGTCCTTCAATTGGTATCAGAGCCGGTTAGCTCTAATCCATAGATCTTAACCGGTCTCAAGAGCCATGGCGACGGACAAGTACTCGACCAAGCCGCCCATTTTTGATGGCATTGATTACCCCTTCTGGAAGAGCCGGATGGAGACATCCATCCGTGCCCGTGGGTATAGCATCCGCGCAAGGTCAAAGTCCGATTTGTTGTTCCCGCCGATGAGAACATCAATGCCGGAACATGGCGATGTTGAGGCGAATGCTAAGGCAAGGAACATCATTATTCAGGGCTTGAGTCGTAGTGAGTTTGACCGCATCTCTCATCTCTCGTCGCTTCGATATCCGGAAGACCCTCGATGCATACCATGAGGGCACCACCCAGATTAAGACAGTGAGACAGGACCAGTTCAAGCGAGATTACAACAAGTTTGAAATGCTCGCTCGCGAGTCCCTTGATGAGTGCTTTGCTCGTTTTCACAAGATTTTGAGCAATCTCCGAGCCGTGGGTCTCACATACTCCGACTCGGATAACGCTCGACAAATACTTGCTGCACTCGACTGGTGCAGGAGATGAAGGTGATCGCCATCAAGGACACCACCGACCTCTCGACATTGACGCTGACGCTGTACTCACGCCTCAAGACGCACGAGATCGACATTGTCTCTCGTAAGTCAAGTCGCGATCGATGGCTCTAGTCACCGATCCCGGTTAAACCCGGTGTTTGCCGATTCACTTGGTGGGTTCTCCTAGCGGCTCTCGTGGCGAAGCGATGATCGATTAGAGCAGCTAGAGGATGAACAAATGCCCTCCTAGCTCGGAAGTTCTCCCATGCTTACAAGAGGAGGAGGGACAGAAGAGAGGCGGACCAGTCATTTGCTTTGAGTGTGGTGGCCCCAAACACATTCGAGCGAACCGCCCTAAAGCGGAGAAGGGCAAAGCTAACTCCGGTTCGAGCAAGAACGACTACACCGACAAGAACCGCAACAAGAAGACTCCAGTGCACCAACAAGGCAAGAAGAAGTTCCGCGACTTCGGGAAGGCCAAGAAGCTTTTCCACCGCGTCCTCTCCGCGTTCGACGACCTCGACCTCAGCGAGGTGGAGGGATGGAGCGACGACGACGGGATGGGTGACCAAGACCCCAAAGGCGGCGACGACTTCTCCGGCATGTGCTTCATTGCCCTCGAGGGCGAACTGAGCGACAGCGAGCTCTACTCTGACTCCGACGAGGTATACCCATCTTACGACCAGCTGAATGATGCCTTTCTTAAGCTAGGTAAATTTCATGCTAGATCTAGAGCTAGATGTAGCGAGTTGGAGAAGGAAGTAGATGAGCATCACGGAGCTTACTTCACTTATATCCGCTCCCTCCCGTGATTTAATGTGATACATGCCCCGCTTTGATTGGTGATATGGAGAAGTTAAGGACTTTCTACGATAGTGTGACCTCTGAGCTAGATATTCTTAAGGTGGAAAATGTTAGTCTGCTTGCTGAACTAGAAATGACTAGGATTGTTGTTCCTTCATCTACTATTGAGACTACTTCATGCACCTCATGTGAGGATAAGGACAATGCTTTTAGAGGTCTTTACACTATGCTTCTTGATCTGCCCGAGATTTGTGAATGTTGTAATAATTTGAAGATAACCTAAAACGGGCAGATCATAAAATTGCTGAATTACAAGCTTTTCTACTTGAGCCTATTGCTTCATGTGTGAATTGTCCCAAACTGACTGCTGAGCTTGAATCTGTTTCCAAACAGTTTCAAGAAATGATTGACAATGCGTTTAGAGGTCTATATACCATGTGAGGATAAGGACAATGTGTTTAGAGGTCATTATACCATGTTGCTCGATCTGCCCGAGACTTGTAAAAATTGCAATAACGTGAAGTTGAACCTAAAATGGGCAGATCAGAAAATTGCTGAGTTGCATGCATCTTTACTTGAGCCTATTGTTTCTTGCATAAACTGTCCTAAGTTAACTGCTGAACTTGAATCTGTCTCAAAACAGTTTAAGAAATGATTGACTACAATAAGAAAATAGCTCAGTATGCTTCTAAGAACCCTGTTAGCTGACCATGCAAAAATTGTGATAAACTAAAATCTGACTTAATTGTATTGGATGAAAAATGTGTGAAGCTCACTAAGGACCTTCTAGAAAAATCACATCCTGTTTGTGCCTTCTGTGCTGAGGTGATGGAAAAGGATAAGGACATGGTAGAGACGTTTAGGAAGAGTTACGAAGACCAAATGGCTAGGATTAGGACTGCCCCTTGTGTGTCCTGCGAAGCCCTCAAGGTTGAGGCGGCCGTGCATAAGGAGATATACGCACGTGCCATTCGCTCTTCTGCTGTTGGTTCTTCTTCCTCTCCTCCCGCTGCCTCTTCTCCTTCCCTTGCTCCTCTTGCACCTCTCTCTTCAGAGTGCCGTACCTTATGAACACTCTTGAAAGATTCGTTGGAGGCAAGAAAAGTGAATCTTATTCTAGACAAGTCCAAAATTTGCAAGTTTAATCAAGGTCTAGGATATGATTACTTAGAGGATGTGAGGAAGCATCCACCTGCCGTGCTCGCACCCGAGTCAGAGGTGTGATTGAGGTCAAGCCCAGGACTGAGAAAGTTCAATTCAAATCAGCGGGTTTTGTCCAAGAGATTTCTGACAGCAAGGTGATTCCACCTGCAGCTTCGGCCTCTCAGAAGGCGATGCCTCTTCGTGCTACTTCTACCTCTCAGAAGGTGAAGTATCATTGCACCTTCTGTCAGAAGGATGGACACTTGGTTGACCGATGCTTCAGGCGCGCCAAGATCGCGCGTAGAGACCGTGTTGCCGCTCTTAGGCGTATTCAGGGTCAGCCCCAGACCTTGAGTGCACCTAAGACCAACACGAGGTATAGACTGGCTACTGTTGGTGGATTTGGGCAGCATCGAGGACTTGGTTCTTTCGAGTTTTTTGGTTTTCGTCCTCATGCTCCCTTCGGTCGTGACTTCCGCCGTCCTGAGGGTAGATCTCATTTCCATCGAGATAGCTACTCGCGGCGTGATCGTGATCGGACCCAAAGAATGCCTTCAGTGTCCGCACACGCACCTTACGCTTCCTTGGGTAACAGAGAGCGTAGGGTAGATAGAGGTCAGTCGTGCTTAACTACTTCATCTGCTCGACGTGTTACTCAATATTGGGTACCAAAATCACTCTTGATTTACCCCAAGATCGAAACTTTACTCTGCTTGACTCAGTTCACGGGCGAGGAAGGAAAGGTTTGGCTCAGACCCGGTGTTCACGACACATGACCGGAGACTCTCGTTGGTTTTCTTCCCTTGCCCATGCTCCAGGTGATGAGACGATCACCTTCGGAGATGCTTCGTCTAGGCGCGTCATCGCCAAAGGTACAGTGCGCATTAATGATTCATTTATTTTGAAAGATGTTGCCTTGGTTAGTAAGCTGCAGTATAATTTGTTTTCCGTTTCTCATCTTACCGATGACGACTTTGAGGTAAGCTTTAAGAAAAACAATTGCAAAATCCTTGATTCTTCGGGTAGTCCGGTTTATGGATTTCTCGCTTTGGGAGGATCTTTCGTGCTGATTTTTCTGAGTCTTCTGGTGATCCTCTCCGGTGTTTGGTTGCTTCAGAGTCCCGCGATCTCTCTTTCTGGCATAGGAGACCTGGTCATATTGGATTTGACCATTTGACCCGAGTTAGCGGCCACGATCTCATTCGTGGTCTGCCGAAACTCAAAATGGTCAAAGATCTGGTTTGTGCTCCATGCCGGCACGGCAAGATGGTTGCCGCTTCTCACCCTCTGGTCATAGTTACTATGACCGATGCACCAGGACAGCTGCTCCATATGGACACGGTTGGACCAGCTCGAGTGCAGTCAACAGGAGGGAAGTGGTATGTTCTTGTTGTGGTCGATGACTTCTCGAGGTATTCTTGGGTGTTTTTCTTAGCCTCGAAGGATGAGACGTTTACACATTTTTGAGGTCTTTTTAGTAGGCTTTCTGTTGAGATTCCAGGTGTCTTACGAGCGATCCGCAGTGACAATGGCACGGAGTTCAAGAATTCCTACTGCGAGAGGTTCTGTGACGAGACAGGTGTAGAGCACCAGTTCTCTTCTCCGCACGTCCCCCAGCAGAATGGCGTCGTGGAGAGGAAGAACCGTACCTTGGTCGAGATGGCCAGGACGATGCTCGATGAATACTCTACACCGCGGAAGTTTTGGGCTGAGGCTATAGCCACTGCGTGCCATGTTTCAAACAGAGTTTTTCTCAGGGCACACTTGCACCGCACTTCTTATGAGTTGAGATATGGGCGAAAGCCCAGTGTATTTTATTTTCGTGTGTTTGGTTGCAAGTGCTTCATTCTGAAGTCTGGGAACCTAGATAAGTTCGAGTCACGGTCTTGTGATGGGATCTTTCTAGGCTACTCGACTTCTTCGCGGGCCTATAGGGTCTGGAACTGCGAGTCTAGCAAATTGGTAGAAACATGTGAGGTGACCTTCGATGAGGCCAGTCCGGGGACTAGGCCCGATATCTCAGGTTCTTTAGAGCAGTCCGAGACCATCTTTGTGGATGATGAGGACGATGGAGACGAGAGTTGTCTACCCGATCCAGTCCCTCATCCACCCCTTGAGGTGCCGTCTTCCACCGCACCTCGAGGCGATCAGCCCATGCCTTCTGCTTCCTCTGGAGCTAGTGGCTCTGTTCCTACCCCGTCAGCTCACGAGGTAGAGGCCACTTCCTCATCTCATTCTGGACCTCCTAGACATATCCAGAAAGCTCATCCTTCTGAGCAGATGATTGGAGACCTCTTTGAGCGAGTCACACGCTCAAAGTCTGGCATGTCACTTTTCTGTCTCCATTCTACCTTCGTTGCCACCTTTGAGCCCAAGGATATTTGTCATGCTCTTTCCGACGAGTCTTGGGTCAATGCCATGCATGAAGAATTAGAAAATTTCGAGAGAAACAAGGTCTGGCTGCTTGTTGAGCCCCTCGAGGTCACAATGTCATTGGAACCAAGTGGGTGTTCAAGAACAAGCAGAATAAGGAGGGGTTAGTCATTCGAAACAAGGCTAGACTAGTAGCTCAGGGCTTCTCTCAGGTTGAGGGTCTCGACTTTGAGGTGACTTTTGCCCTTGTAGCTAGACTTGAGGCCATTAGAATTCTGCTTGCCTTTGCAGCTTCTAAGGGTTTTAAGCTTTACCAGATGGATGTCAAGAGCGCCTTCCTCAATGGGTTTATTGAGGAAGAAGTTTATGTGAGACAGCCTCCAGGTTTCGAGAACCCCAAATACCCAAATCATGTCTACAAGCTTTCCAAAGCATTGTATGGACTTAAGCAAGCCCCTAGAGCTTGGTATGAGAGGCTTAAGTCCTATTTGTTGAGTCATGGTTTTGAGATGGGTAAGGTGGACAAGACCTTGTTCATTAATAGGCATGGCACCGACTTTCTGCTCGTCCAGATGTATGTCGATGACATTATCTTTGGCGGCTCTTCTCATGCTCTAGTTTCACAGTTCTCGGATGTCATGAGCACCGAGTTTGAGATGAGCATGATGGGTGAGCTGACCTTCTTCCTTGGCTTCCAAATCAAGCAGACTCGGGAGGGTATCTTCTTGCATCAAGGCAAGTATACTCGTGACCTCTTGAGACGCTTTGACATGAGTGATGGTAAGCCTGTGTCAACCCCGATGGCTTCCACAGCCTCTCTTGACCCAGATGAGGATGGTGAGTTAGTTGATCAGAAGGAGTATTGCAGCATGATTGGCTCCCTCTTGTACCTCACTGCCTCGAGACCAGACATACACTTCTCTGTGTGTCTTTGTGCTCGGTTTCGAGCTTCTCACAGATCTCACCGCCAAAGCGGTGAAGCGCATCTTCGGTACCTTCGAGCTACCATTGACTATGGTATCGCTACTCTTCCTCTTCTTGTCTTTCCTTGAGAGACTATTCGGATGCGCACTTTGTCGGTCAGAGGATAGATAGGAAGAGCACTGCACCGCCAATTCATTGGCACTTCTCTCGCTTCCGGTCCTCTAGGAAGCATCCGGTGTTGCACGCCCACCGCAGAGGCCGAGCACGCTTGTTGCCGATTCTTTGCAGCCTGTACTTTGGATGGCGTCGACCTTGCGGGACTTTGGGTTTACTATAGACAGTGTTCCACTCTTTTGTGATAACACTTCTGCAATTAACATTGCTAAGAACCCAGTGCAGCATTCTCAGACCAAGCATATTGATATTCGATATCACTTCCTTAGAGACTTGGGGTGGTTTGTCCTTACGGACTGTTGTAAGGGGGAGTTTGTGCCTTACTGCTTTACATTATTAATTATGCTCTTACTCCTTTCTGATTGCATTGCATACGGGTGCATCGGGTTTAGTCCTTCTAGCATAGGTTAGAGTGGTTCTCTTGCAGAGTTGTTTAGACTTCTTACTCTTATCTTCTACTTTAGGATGTCTGATATTAGTCGCTTCTTATCTCACTAGGTTGAGCTCACTCACTTCTTGTAGGCTCTAGCGAGGGTTGGGCCACCCTGCAGAGGCAGTACGTGTTTGCTCTCTAGTGTGTGTTTTCCTGTCAGCTGATAGTCCTGGAGTCATATGGGGTAGATGAGAGTCAGTCTGAGCCATAGTATCCTCTATGTCTTATCTATGCTTTAAGGACTGCCTTTCCTGTTTTCTTTGCCAGCTTCTCGCTTTTATTGCTTTGGTTCAAGGGGAGTTCATTTGGGAGCTTCTGGAGCTTAATATTGACATAACTCAACTTGAACTAAACGTTGCATCTCATGTTGAGGGGGAGCTGGATTTTCTGCTTTGTAATATAACTACATGGAGCCTTGATTATTATCCGCTTATGACATGATTACAATGCTTTACTCCTTGCCATGACTTGTGCTTATTTGCTAGATTTATCACGACTTCATACGTGTAGACTAGCTTTTGCTATGATAAGTTAATTAAACTTGCTCAATTTGAACTAAAACTTTCATGTTAGCACTTGAGATTAGTCTTTCTTGAGCTATCCTTTTATGATCCATGCCATATCAAGTAGGCTGAGTTGAGCGCTGAATCTCTATTGAGCCTTAGATTGAGCTGTTTTAGTCTCTTGATGATGCATAGGTTAGTACAATCATTTCAAAAGCAAAAAGATCTCTTTTGTGCGAAAAAACTGATCTCACCCATTCTTTCTCATGAGACGGCTTGCCATTGCACTAGGCATGAACTCAGGGGGAGTTTTGGATGACCAAGATCATTTCCTTAAGCTTCTCGCTTGGAATGATCGCATAAGGCTTGAGATCTAGCACAAGACTTAACAAAAATCTGGTTGGAAACGACCATAGGCTTCAAAAGAAAAATATGTCGTTTGTGCTAAATTTGCTTAAATTACAAAAGAACCAAGTACTTGAACCAATGTTCTATTCTTGAGCATAATAGCACTCTATTCGGACTCAATATTAGCTTCTTGGTTCCGCTTGGCTTATTGACATGGCTTGCATCATTCTTGGATGTCTCTAGCTAGACTTTGCTCATTGATGACTTAATTTGTTCACAAATTACACTATATTTCAGATTGTCATCTCTTTGGTTTAGTTAGCATATACATATCTTGTCATTATCTAGATAGCCCTTATTGAGTTATGGCTTGGTGTAAACTAATATGGTCATTTTGGATAATTCTCATAGCTCTAAATGCTTAGAATAATCAAACTTCAGCCATTTTATCCATTTTCATGACTTTTTCTCCTTCTTGCATTCTTGATGCGTTTATTGCCAAAAGGGGGAGAATAGTGGTGGCAGAAAAAGCCATTTGGGAGCTTTGAGGAAAATTTGTTCTTTCTTTCGCTCCTTCTGTCGACATGGTCATTTGCTTCATTTCCTTCTTTGGACCATGTTGGACTCTTCAAACTCAACTTCATATGCTTTTTCGGTGTTTATCAATATACTCATCAAGGGGGAGATTGAGAGACCATGTGAGGTCAACCCATGTATGATGAGAAATTGACATCGGCTTAGGGAAGTCGAGTTTGAGTTGGTTGGTTCGGACCATGTCGTTGCGGGGTGCAACGGCCTCGGTCGGACTTGGTCAAACCTAGTCAAAAAGAATTAGGACGATTATTCTGTTGATTTGACGGGTTTCGGCTTGATATAGTGTCACTAATGCTATTTATGTTTTCACATATCGAGCGGTGCTATTTGATGTGTTTCTTGTCTGTGTTGGCTGTAGGACATCGAGGCGGAGTCGTGGCGAGACACGGGGCGACCGGACTAGACGCAGGTGGCGTTGAGGTCAGAACGGTCGAGATGTGTCGAAGACGGCGTGATCTCGAGGTGGTTGCGAGGCTTGGACGACAAGAAGCACGGAAGCTTCCCGGAAGATGCAAGAGGGGCGAAATGGTCATTTCGCGAGGCTTCACAAGTGGGAGCGGGCTCCGTTTGGGTTTAGCCGGCGTAATGGGTGGGAGACCCGTTAGCCAGGGCTATAAATAGCAGATGAAGGGCTGCGTACCCCTTCATGCACTTGAGGGAAGATTAGAGTTTGCTTTAGTCAAAAGAGCCTTTGGAGAGGCCTTTTGCATTAGGCTTTAGTGGTTGGAGACTACTAGAGGGCAGCAAAGGGGTCTCCCTCATTCAGCCCCTCCACCAAGTGTGTGTGTTCCTCCCAAGAACATGTGTGGTTCTTGGTGATCTTGAGGATGGAGAGGGTGAGGATGGATTGAGAGTCTTGTATCATTTCTTCTTGTTCTAATGTACATACGTATCGGGACTCCTTGTAATCCTTCCTTTGAAATGAAAATCTGAAGTTTCTTCTCGGTTATCTTTTTGCTACGATGCTTTCTAGGCTAGATTCTTGAGATTTTTATTTCTTTGTTGATTCTTGCGTTTGAGTGGCAAAATGGGTTGCTCAGGGATGGAATTGCATTTCTAGACCCTTTGGTCATCTAATTCCAAGAGCAATTTGATCAATTTGCAAGAATCACATTTTGAGCTTTTCTTGTTCATCCTTTAGGGTTTTACCCCAAATCTTGATTCCTTCTTTGAGATGGCTTGATTCTTGACTTGCAGAGTCCTGAGGGTATTACCAACATATCTGCAAAGTTTCTTGGTCAAAGGATCAAAGAATCATCGGGAATTTGGGTTTTGGTTTTCGCTGTTTGAAGTTTCAGTTTTGCTGTCGGGCTACCTGGAACAGGGAGCGGTCTGACCGGACCCATGTTGGCGGTCTGACCGGTGAGCCCATGGCGGTCAGACCGGTGTGTACCGAGCGGTCAGACCGGCCTCACAACGACGGTCAGACCGGCGGTCATGAAGCGGTCTGACCGGCTCGTCTGTAGCGGTCCGACCGGCTTCCTCTGAAGCAACCTGAAATTTTTGTTGTTTTTGGTAGATTTTATTTTCTTTTCTACTGTGCCTTTTCTTTGGGGGCTCAAGGTTCCAGAGAGGTCTCTTGAACTCCATCATAAGCTATTCGTAGCTTTTGTCGAGGAGTTTCATTATGTGGAACCTTTGAGAACCTTTGAGGGGAAAGTTTTTTTAAGACGACATTCACCCCCCTCTGTCGCCATTTCGGTCCTTCAGCAGATGATGACTTAGGACTGATGAAACGCAACTTGTCAAGGTTCTTTTCACATGGGGGTGCTGTCATGGTTGCCTTCTCCGAGCTTCAGGTTCAGGTTATCCGCCACTTTCGATGACCAACTGCGCAGGATTTTATTGACCAAACTGTCAAGATAGTAATGCAACCTTGGCATCTTGGCAGCATCTGCAATGTCTCATTAGACGTGATTTAGATTCTATTGGACACTGAGCGTACTTTTCCTTGGGCTTGGCAAG
The DNA here is from genome assembly GCA_036346245.1 of Bonia amplexicaulis. NCBI lineage: Eukaryota > Viridiplantae > Streptophyta > Magnoliopsida > Poales > Poaceae > Bonia > Bonia amplexicaulis. Next base: position 93,953 of record JAYGGG010000256.1, read on the forward strand.
AAGGTCCCTCTGCCTTTCCTTTCACTCCATTTCCTTTCTTCCTTCGTATATCAAAAGAAAAAAAATCCTTTTCAGAGACCTCCCTTGTGCATGAGAATCATTTGAGTTCCTGCAGCAAACAGATCTAGCATAGCCAACGTAGATCGAGATGGCCGGACTCTTTGCATCCATGGCCGTCAAATGGGCGCGCGACAAGCTCTCGTCCTTGCTGTCGGCGAGCCTAACATCCTCCTCGTCCTCGTTGTTGATGCATGACGACCTGGAGGACCTGAGGAGTCTGGAGAGGACCATACGCAGGATCCGTGCAACGCTTCAAGACGCGGAGGAGCACTGGAACATCCGCGAGGAATCCGCTAAGCTGCGGCTCGAGGAGCTCAAGGAGGTGGCGTACGATGCTGAGGACGTTGTCGACGAGTACGAGTATGAGGTGAAGCGGTGCAAGCTGGAGGCTCTCGAGCGATCTGCAGGTGTTCAGAGCAGCCACAATAAACGCAAGCGCCATCAGGTAACTCCACTCCTATAACTAACTTGTTCCGGCAATTTCTACTGATTTCTGCAAGTACCTGATATATAGGTAATAGACAAAAGTAGCCGCTACTAGTTCCGGCAATTTCTACTGATTTCTGCAAGTACGTGATATATAGGTAATAGACAAAAGTAACTGCTACTACATATACATATGAAATAGAGCACCATGGTGCTCGGGCACCATGATTTTAAATACATCAATTTCATCTAAATTCGGATATATTTTTTGAAAATATCAGTTTTAGGGTAATACTCATCTATAACAACTCAAATGAAACGTATAAGTTTGAAAAAATATACTCAAATTCAAAGTTTTAAACGAATTTAGATTACAAACTTTACCGGTTTATATATAATCAGCATATACCTATAATTAAACTATCATAAAAAAAGACAACTACAACTCAAAATTTAGTTCAAAACTTGACATCCAAGAAATTTTAAAATTCTTCGCATACGACACATACCTATTTTAGACTATGCTGCCCGAGCACCAAGGAGCACTCGTCATTTTTACTATATATATACTATTATAAAAATGTGAGTTGGTGGTCATCAGTCCGTTCTTCCTCCTCTTTTCTCAGTCGTCCGATTAAAGATCAGCCATCCAGATTTGCATGTAGTTAATTCTTCCGCTCCTCATAGAAAAGGTCAGGCAACTGTCGCCTCCTCTCCCCCGAACCCTTCTGCCGCGCCTCCTCCTCCTCAGCGCCGCCACCAATTCCTTCCCCGTGCGGCAGCGTCTGGTCGTAGTCCCCCAACTTCCCCAGCAGCGTCGCATCCCCCCGTTGCCACCTCCCCAACGCATTTGCCCGCCGCCTCCTCTCCCCATCTGCTTGCCGCTGCCTCCCCAGCTCCACCTCCCGCAACCGCCGCCTTCTTCTCCTATGAACCCTCGTGCCAAGCCTCCTTGTCCTTCTCGGAGCCGCCACCAATTCTTTCTCGTGCGGCAGCATCTGGTCGCAGTCCCCAACTTTCCCCAGGCGCCGCCACCAATTCCATCTCCCATCGCCTCTCCAACTAGCGGTACGACGCTCGGCGACAGCGGTCGATGTATCGGAGAGAATGGCGCTCGGTGACAGTGGCCGGTGGATCAGAGAGAACGACACTCGATGATGGCAGCGACGGCTTCCTCTTACTACGCCCGCCCATGTGGCTCTCCCCCGCTGCCGCCACCTAGTGGTCGCTCACCCGGTGAGCCTCTCTACCTCCTCCTGCTCTTTGTTCAGAGCCTGTCGTTCTATCTGACGATTTTGGCCTCCCAAGATAGTCGTCGAAGTCGGTGCCATAGTCGAATGGGCCGTGGTCGAGGGGCCATGCTCGAAGTTGAGGGGCCGTGGTCGAAGTCAAAACTGTGGTTGAAGGGGGTCAAGGCCGAAGTCAAAGATCCGTGGTCGAAAGGGCGGTGGTCGAAGTCGAAGGTCCGTTGTCGAAGTCTAAGCTGTGGTCGAAGGGAACATTGGTCGAAGGTGGCAGTGGTTAAAGTCGAAGGGCCGTCGATGAAGTCGGTCCACGATCCACATGTATATATGTGTATATATGTATATACATATATATGTGTGTGTGTGTGTGCGCGTGCGCGCATGGGTTCAAATATTACAGGTATATAACAAAATTTTTCTTTTAAATTCTATGGATCTTCCATACAATACTTGGGTGCATATGCTGTTTGCATTTGTTACCACAAGAAACATGGAAAATTGATTCATACTGACTTAGCATTTTTTTTGTGTTGGAAAAGGGAAATGGGACCGGTGCTATTGATACCGGTACAGTAGCAATTCTAAATGAGTTTGTGGTACGAGCAAGGCAAATTATAAAGAGATATGATGAGATTATTAAAGATTATAGCAATCTCGCTTTAACAGAGAATGATGGCGAGAGACGGTTCGCTCCTGATATTAGTAGTTTAAGGGAGGTTGGTTCTGATGTATGCGAGAGGGGCATTCTTGGAAGAGAGCATGACAAGGACAACATTGTGGAAAAATTATTGTCCAGAGAAGATGAGCATGTCGGAAATCCAATTTCTGTGCAGGCTATTGTGGGCATGGGAGGATTGGGGAAAACAACACTAGCACAACTTGTGTATAATGACCCGATGGTGCGCCAGTCATTTGACAAGCTTGCTTGGGTCTTTGTGTCAGATCAATTTGATGTTTGTAACATAACGAGGAAGATCATTATATCTATATCACTAAGGGAGGACGAAAAGTGTGAGGTTACAGACCTTGCTAATCTTCAGGAGAAACTGTTAGGCAAAATTAAGGAGCAGAGGGTTTTACTTGTGTTGGATGATGTATGGAATGAACGAGGAGACTGTTGGGAGAGGCTGTGTACACCGCTGTCAAAAACAAGAGTTTGTAAGATCATAGTAACCACACGTAGTGAGGTAGTCGCAAGACTGGTGCAAACAATGCCCTTCTACCGCATAAACCTCCTAAGTTCTGATGAGAGTTGGTCATTGTTCAAACAAGTTGCATTTGCTGTTGACCGAGAAAGTCACACCCCAGCAAACCTGGTAGAGATTGGCAGGAGTATTGTTAAAAAGTGTAAGGGCTTGCCATTGGCAATCAAGACATTAGCAAGCATGTTGCGCTACGAAACTGATGAAATGAGATGGAGACATGTCTTAGAAAGTCAGCTATGGAACTTGGAGCAATCACGGAATGAGGTTTTACCGGCCTTAGAGTTGAGCTACAAGCACATGCCTATATACCTGAAACGATGTTTTGTCTCCCTTTCTCTATTTCCAAAAGACCATTCACTTTCAGAGAAAATGGTGCTTCACTTGTGGAAAATTCTTGATCTACTACCATGTGATGGAAGTAATGAGGAGGCTGAAATTGGAAGGCTATATTTCAGTGAATTAGTTCAGCGGTCTTTTCTTCAAGTATGTTCTGGCGACCACACTATGCATGACCTTGTCTATGATCTTGCATGCTTTCTTGCCGGGGAGGAGTTCTTTAGACTTAAAGGACATACACCAATTGAAATTCCACGGAATGCTCGGTATATGTCCATACTTGCAACATCTGTTGAAATTTCAGTTGCCTCGCGTTCTCTCAGGGCCATCATAGTGTTGCCGGGAGTGCACGCCGACATTAAAAATCCAGAAGCATTATTTTTGGACTGTAAGAAGTTACGAGCCCTTAGCTTAGGAAGGAACAACCTCTCAGATGCATTACGAGGCTACGTGGGTAACCTGAAACTACTACGCCATTTCAAATATGGAAATGACGAATTTTATAATCCATGTTATAAGCTATTGCCTGCACCATGTGGAATTGGGCACCTAATTAACCTGCATACTTTGCCTCCTATACATATGTGCTGTGTGTGTGATCACAAGTGTAACATAAGAGAGCTGAGGAACTTGAACGCGATTAGGAAACTGCGTATACAAGGATGGGCCAGTGCATGTCTTACCCAAGATGCAAACGAAGCTCAGCTACTAAGTAAGAAGCACCTCCAATCACTAAAACTGTGCTTTTCTGATCGAAAGCACTACTGTAAACAGTGTGTTACATTAACTCACGAGCAACTACTTTATAGCTTGCGACCACATGACGGCCTAAGAGAACTCACCATAGAGGGCTACGGGTCTCAGAAATACCCCAATTGGTTGGGTAATGCTTCCTTTTACAACTTGATCAAAATAGTGTTACGCGGAAGTAAGTCTCAGCACGTTCCAGCGCTTGGTGAGTTGCCTTCCCTCAAGTCCCTCACAATTGAAATGATGGATTCTGTGCAGCAAATTGGCCGGGAGTTTTGCAGCCACGCTCCAGGTACGAAAGGCTTCCAAGCATTGACACGTTTGGAATTTATTGGTCTCTGGGAGTGGTCGGAGTGGTCTGGAGTGGATGATGGTGATTTCCCACGCTTGCGTACCCTGTCGATCAGAGATGCCTATCAACTGCGATCTCTTCCGTCGGCTCCCTTTCCTTCCTTGGTTACGTTGGAACTATCTTTCTGTGGAAATCTTGCAACGGTTCCTGCGTGGCCCAACCTTCGTGAATTACGCATTCAGTGCTGTGCAGGTCTAAATGAACTTCCTACCCTCCCATCACTCACCATCTTGAATCTCCAAGGTACACTGCCGAAACATGAGACGCTGCGCAATTACCACCCGTCGCTGGAGTGCGTAACAATTGTATCTGGAACCACGACATGCATATCTCTTGATCCTCAAGGCCTGCCTTCGCTCAGGAAGCTTCGATTAAGCTGTCCCAATCTGCAGTACTGCCATGGGCTCGCTGGCCTCACTTCCCTCAAGGAGCTCAAGGTCTGGAACTGTCCCAACCTCCGAAGACAGCTGCAGAATCTGGACATTAAATCGCTACGGGGTATGTATCTGGACATTATATGTTTTCAGAAGATAATTTTCTACGGTCCAAGGCTCTTTCTTACGTTTGCCTGCACTTGCATGTTTCCGCAGCTTGGAGTTTTGCGGACTTCGATCGCTAAGGCGACCAGGGCCAGGGCCTTTCGAAGACTGCCGGTAACCCCTTGAAACTGAAGAACACGACTTGTCCCATGGTTTCGGAGGATTTGGCAGCAAGCCAAATAGTTGGTTTCGGTGGAACACTGCTCCAGGATTTCAAATTTCATTTTTACTTCGTCCGGAACTTTTGAATTGAATTTTGATTTTCATTGGTAAAAGCAAAAAGAATGCACTTCCAAAGCTTGAACTCGCGGCCTTCCCCGTTTAAAGGTTGCTGCTTACCACCAGGTATAATGTATAACTAAGAGAAAATTCCTTGAATGCCACTAAGAGTTACTCTTATCCCTAATCTGCCACCAGAAAAGTTATGATTCCTTCTGTGCTATTGAGTTTCAACCTTGTTCCACGAAAAAAAATTATATCTTGCTTTAGAAACAATTTTTATGCCAATTATACCAAGCCTCACATTGTTTCCGCAAGTAGACACGATATTTGGCAATATTTCCTTTCTGCAGAGGAAAGCAAATAAAACGGTTAAAAGTTGATGATAGTCGATGCTGCTGAGTTTCGCACCATCACCTCGCACTACTACAGACAGAGTTATCACAGACGGTTTCTGAACCGTCTACGTTTATGTGTCAGTGATAATAACTGATTATCACAGATGATTTCTACACCGTCTGTGATAACTTACAAAACAAACGATTTTTCAGAAAAATCATCTGTGATATTCTACTATCATAGACGGTTTTTTGTATTAACCGTTTGTGATATACACAATATCACGGCGATTTTTGTTGTTAACCGTCTGTGATATGCACAATATCACAGACAGTTCGGTGTTCCAAACCGTCTGTGATATATATCACAGACGGTTTGGACACTACTATAAAAGGGTCATCAAAGACGGTTCAGAACTGTCATCACGACCGGTTTTTGAACCGTCTGTATTAATATGTCAGCGATAATCGGAGGTTATCACAGACGGTTTGTGGGTCGTTTGTGATAAAAACAACACAGACAGTTTATAATTAGAATCGTCTATGAAGAAAACTATTACAGACAGCTCGAACCAATAATCGTCTGTGATACTCACACATCACAGATGGTTCTATATATCAACCATCTGTGATTGGCGTATCACAGACGATTGGTATATAGAACCGTCTGTGATAGTTCATTCTATACTTCAAATTTTTTCTGTTTTTTGGTTAGCCTCAAGAAATAATATTACTTATGCCCTTTGAAAATAAGCAAATATAGTGGCAAACACAACAGCACATTCTATTACAGCATAACAAGATAACAATAGCGGATGGCAGCCGGATATCACCGGCAATGGAGAGGTGGCGGTAGCGCCACCTTTGTGGCACAACGGTGAGACTGAACGAGGCACACTTACGACACTTACAATAAAAGTGTGTTGTGCAGTCGACCGTGGTGTTACGGCTGTAGTCGGTGTCATCGAGGAACAAGCTGGATGCAGCGCGTGATGTTCTTGACACCTGCCATCAAGGAAGAGAGGGGAGGGCATCTGAGAGACCATGTGAGGTCAACCCATGTGTATGATGAGTAATTGACATCGGCTTTGGGAAGTCGAGTTTGAGTTGGTTGGTTCGGACCATGTCGTTGCGGGGTGCAACGGGCTCGGTCGGACTTGGTCAAATCTGGTCAATAGGATTAGGATGTTTATTCTGTTGATTTGACGGGTTTAGGCTTGATATAGTGTCACTGATGCTATTTACGCTTTCATGTATCGAGCGGTGCTATTTGATGTGTTTCTTGTCTGTGTTGGCTGCAGGACGTCGAGGCGGAGTCGTGGCGAGACACGGTGGACCGGACTAGGCGCAGGTGGCGCTGAGGTCAGAACGGTTGGATGTGTCGAAGACGGCGGAGATTCGATGTGGTTGCAAGGCTTGGACGACAAGGAGTGCAGAAGCTTCCCGGAAGGTGCAGGAGGGGCGAAATGGTCATTTCGCGAGGCTGCACAAGTGGGAGCGGGCTCCGTTCGGGTTTAGCCGGCGTAACAGGTGGGAGACCCGTCAGCCAGGGCTATAAATAGCAGATGAAGGGCTGCATACCCCTTCATGCACTTGGAAAAGGATTAGGGTTTGCTTTAGTCAAAAGAGCCTTTGGAGAGGCCTTTTGCTTTAGGCTTTAGTGGTTGGAGACTAGAAGAGGGCAGCAAGGGGTGCCTCCCTCATTCAGCCCCTCCACCAAGTGTGTGTGTTCCTCCCAAGAACATGTGTGGTTCTTGGTGATCTTGAGGATGGAGAGGGTGAGGATCGATTGAGAGCCTTGTATCATTTCTTCTTGTTCTAATGTACATGCGTATCGGGACTCCTTGTAATCCTTCCTTTGAAATGAAAATCTGAAGTTTCTTCTCGGTTATCTTTTTGCTACGATGCTTTCTAGGCTTGATTCTTGAGATTTTCGTTTCTTTGTTGATTCTTGCGTTTGAGTGGCAAAATGGGTTGCTCATGGATGGAATCGCATTTCTAGACCCTTTGGTTATCTAATTCCAAGAGCAATTTGATCAATTTGCAAGAATCACATTTTGAGCTTTTCTTGTTCATCCTTTAGGGTTTTGCCCCAAATCTTGATTCCCTCTTTGAGATGGCTTGATTCTTGACTTGCAGAGTCCTGAGGGTATTACTAACATATCTGCAAAGTTTCTTGGCCAAAGGATCAAATAATCATCGGGAATTTGGATTTTGGTTTCAGCTGTCTGAATTTTTCAGACTGCTCTCGGGCTGCCTGGAACAGGGGAGCGGTCTGACCGGACTTCCCTTGGCGGTCTGACCGGATTCCCCATGGCGGTCAGACCGGCCTTTGCCGAGCGGTCAGACCGACCCCGAGCGGTCAGACCGGCAAACCCACGGTCGCCGATCGGCAACCGCCGAGCGGTCCGACCGGCTCAGCAATGGTCCGACCGGCCTCCCTTTGGCGACCGCTTTGTTTGTCGCTTTTGGTAGATTTTATTTTCTTTTCTGCTATGCCTTTTCTTTGGGGGCTCAAGGTTCCAGAGAGGTCTCTTGAACTCCATCATAAGCTATTCATAGCTTTTGTAGAGGAGTTTCATTAAGTGAAACCTTAGAGAACCTTTGAGGGGAAAGTTTTTAAAGACGACATTCACCCCCCCTCTGTCGCCATTTCGGTCCTTCAGCATCGGATGGCGGCCAGGTATCACCAGCAATGGAGAGTGTATTGTGCAGTCGACCGTGGTGTCACAACAGATGCGCTAGCTCACGGTGGTAGTCGTCGAGAGGAGGATGCAGGAAGCTTGTGGATGAACACACGCGTGACTGCTGGTGGAAAGATAGAGGGGGAGTAATTAATAAGGGGCGAGTGGTAAGAGGAATCGGTGCTTGCCATTCGATGTGGAGAGAATGGACGGGTGAGATCGAAATCCTGGGGGATACACCATGGATCAGTGATGTGTCATTATCAGAGACGATTTGTGATACGAACCATCTGTGATAATGACATATCAGTGATGGTTTGTTATACGAATCGTCTATGATAATGCACATATCAGAGACGGTTTGTTATACGAGTCTTCTGTGATAAGTCACATATCAGAAACGATTTGGTATATGAACCATCTGTGATATTAATATCG